>KB300985.1:102041-120729 GCA_000328365.1 Capitella teleta
ACAATACATGTGCTGGCGAGCAAACTATAAAATTCATGGTCGGTTATATTTGGTTTTCCAGGTAATCAAAATTTCTAAATTATATAAATATATCTGGGAACTGTTTGTCCCGCGCTTGCTTGTCTGTGAAACCTCCAAAGGGGGTATACTAGTATCTTTTGACATGGAAGCTGTGTGAATGATGGTTGAAGGTTGCATCTCCTGCTGTTCTTGAAGGGAAAAGAGAGCTACTCTCATAGCTGTACTCGAAGGCAGCTGTAGAGGCTTAGACTTTACACTCCTCCACTTCAAGCAGAGCTCCCTTTTATGCCTAGTTTATTTGTCAGCAGAGGTGTGCTTGATTACTTTCCTCTCAAAGAACTGTACTGGTTTTCTGCCTCGAGAAATAGGTTAGATCTGAATCATCATCTTGATAACGTGTTGAGTTCAAGATCCACTTCATGTAAACTTAAGAACTCTAGGGGCACCGTGATATTAACTTTTTTATTTTATTCATTTGTTTAAATCTATTCTGATACCAAGTGGTGTTTCTTTCCTTGAAAAGGACTTAAAATCAGACAGTAAGTGCCTATAAAAAAATTGAAGCTTGTTGTAAGAGCACAGCTTAAATTGCTCGTCTTTTATAAACTTTTCAATGAAATGTTGCATAATTTTATATTTATTACTTCTATATATAAATTGTGCATTGTAATGATGAAGTTGATTGTGTGAAAGGTCATAAGTTCATAGCACTTGTTTAGTATGCTTTCAGAAACTTACTAAGCATATTCATTCAAACACTGACATAAATACACTTATTTCAGTTATTTGTCACCCATCAGATTATAATTTATAAACCTAGTTGACTAAGATCTTTTCTAACTCATTCAGATTGCAGTGCTCTCTCGCGGTTAATTCAATTGCTTGTAGAAATCAGTGAACTTTGCAAGGAAGGCGGCTAATGGATGGAGGTGTTGGGTTGAGGCATTAACCGTAAAATGAGAGAACCACAGAGAATTCTGATTGCCGTAGAAACTGGGGAAATAGGAAGCTGACCTTATCCAATTGCTTTGCCCACACAGGAGCTACACCTAATAGGCATTAAATTCGATCTCCTTCTGTTGCTTCTGCTATCTTATTCACTCGAATTCCTCACCAGTTTCTCAGTGGATTTCATATTTTAGTAGCTCACACACAAGCTCTGCTTAACCTAACTCACAAAATGAGAATGAAAACTTCAGTTCTCACGTTTAAACCATTTAATATAATTATAATATTTACTCTGAACTTATGAGCAAGTCACAGATCAGTCACAGAACGAGTTTAGAGACACTTGTCACCAAAGATATTAGGAAATCGCTCAGCGCCTTCCAGGTATCTTGCTTTCAAGGTGTCATTTTTGGTGCTAAAAGTTCTAACCTGGTTTCATTGCCTTGTTATGTAATTTCTAGTGTTGTGGTAATGACCTTTGTTTAATGGGCTGTGTCCATTTCAATTAACAAGCCTTGACAGTCATTAGTCCAGGCACTAACTACATGAGTTTGTATCATAAACAATATTGCTAATAATCTCACTTCTTCCCAGTCCTCATGAGTATAGTTTGTGGCATGATCACTGAAACAATTTCGGGTATAGTCTCTCTTATGTAATTTTTAATGTTCATGTTAAATGTCAGATCGTGGAGTCAGTGAGTCTGACAAACAATGAATAATTTAATATTTTGTTTATGAATCCATTTTTTGTGGCTGAAACTCATGATAAGGCCTTATTTGCGCTTTTGAACTATAATATGTAATCCTTCTGTGACTATTTCTCAGTTTAACCCAGTTGGCAAGCTCGATTTTTCATTATTCAATCCTCACACAAATACGATGCCTTAATCCATGCTGACTAATGTGATTTCGGGCATTTTTATTTTTTGTGGGCTTATTTAACCTCGGCATCCTGAAGCAACTAAGACTTATATGGTTCGAGGAGGTAAGCTTCTTTTTGTGATTGCCCCAAAAACAGATTAATGTCATGATTCGGTGGCAATACTGCCCTCCTGTGATCTAAGTAGTCATCATTCCAGAATATTCCTGATTTACTGTCTTCTGTTCCTGTTGACTGGTGGGCTTCACATTGGTTATACAAAGTGGTTCAAATACTAGTATTTCTGTTCAGAACATAATTATCTGGTCCCGTAATTCCTATAATACCTGTACGCATCCGGATTGACGTCTGTATTTGGATTTGAAATAATAAAATAGTGTTGAATAACAACTTTATTATCATAAAATTGTGAAAGTTGTTCACTTTTACGAGACAGACAACTGTGTAATAATATTTTGAGGGTTTTTTTAATTTTTATTTTTATATTTTTAATTTTTTTTTTTTTTTTCTGCTAAACTTCTGTAATGAGTGCATGTAGGCTTGTGCGATATTTTAGATATATCGATATTTTCGATCATTACCCAACTCTATATCGATAATTTTCCTCATCCATTTAAGAATTAAGATAAAAATAAAATCGGCGTCGCACAAGTATGTTTCTTCAAGGCTCTGAAACACATTTCCATAATAAATTTTAGCCATGAGCTCAATCGTGAATAATTAGTGAGGTTGTTTTGAACTCAAAGTCCGTACATAGCTGAATGACACAAGTTAATGGATGCACTATGTAAGATTTTACGATTGGCCAAAACGGAAGAATATTGTGAGTTTGGATACCTCTGCTCACTTGGAAATATTGATGCTTCAATATTTTATCATATTTCACTTTAACTATATTGCCATTCATTTAAAAGGCCAACCTAAGACTTAAGATTCTAGAAACACATGGAGAGGTGGCTCAGAGGTATAAAAAATTAAAAACCAAGTTCACTTTTCTTGCAATACATGTATTGAGTACTTGTGCTAAGCCTAAGGTTCATTTAAGTGTGAACTGCATTTCATGATTTTCATCCCATCGTGACTCAGAGCAATATGTCCATAATAATTTTTCATTGGTATTTTGCATCATACAGCCACTTACTACCGCTGAAGTGCTTATCGCGATAATTATCGTTATCACGATAAATTCATGAAAATTATTTTGAGATTTTTGTTTAATTATCGTCCAAGCCTAAGTGCATGTCAATGAGGTTAATTACTCTGTTTGAAATAAGATTAATTACCATTAAGTCCTTTATATGTTGTGCACTATTTTTTCACTTTGTTTTATGACTTTATTTCTTGTGTTTTTCTCCACTATATTTGTCGTCTCAATCGTATTTTGCGTGTGGGAAAGCAATCGAAGCATGAGAATGGAATTATTCGTATTGCATAATTATTATTATTATGGTAATCGTCCCAGTATGACAGCAGTGCATGTTTATACAGAAATAAAATATTGCTCAATCATATCACAATTAGGTGTCAAAGATTATTCAATCAAACACCCTTATAATAAGACCTCCATCGATGGGTCAATGACCCTTCTTTTTTAACACGGTATGAAATACAAAATTGCGTACGCTTTGCTGCCCGCACGCTCTTCACATTAACGCTGCAATATTTAACATGGGTTATAATTGATCATTGGTTTATCAACGCCGATATATTCTATGGCATAACCTGCCCTCGAGGCCCAACCGTCGACCAGTGTCCACTGCTACGATTGGTCGCAATGTCGGTGAGAGCCGGCTGCAACCGCTGCAGCAGCCACGAATTGAGGTCAACTGCTGAGTTTAGCTGGGGTCGTCGGTTCGCTCGCACTGCAGCAGCTACTCGCGTGTTCTGGTGTTTTTTTTTTTAGCGTCGTTGTTGTCAATGCAGCAGCGCCACGCATCGCACTTGCATCCGCTGCGCTTTTCACTTTGGCTTCATTATCTGTGTCATCATCGATTGATTTTTCATTTTGTGACTGTGTTGGTGACAGGGGAGCTGATTAAGCCTCATGACCCGGTGGGCATCGTTGTATAATAGCGCGCTTGTGTTCTTAAGGATATGATGACATCATTTCGTGTTTACTCTCACTCTGTGCTTAACATACCCCGCATGTTGCATGTTGTGTGCTTGATGCGAGTGTTGTGGTTTTGAAGCGATTACCGTTTCGATTCGAGTTCTGCGCAGTTGTGTGAGCAAGTCTTTTTGTTAATCTATCTTTAAGCTTCAACCCTCTTGGTACGCAGTGTCTTGTGAGGGTTAACCGTGAATACAATATCCTGGCCCGTTTTGTACCAACGTAATGAGTTTAGGCCTTGTTAGTTTAAATGTGAAGGTCGCTTTAATGTTGTTATTTTCCAAACGACTTTTCTTCGCAGTTACTTCGCTCGCTTGAGATGTAATCTGGGCCCCAAACTTCGCCTACTCTGCTACATCAATCGTTGCATTGTCGTGCTGCTGTCATTATCTTGATATTATCAGATATATACAGTACATGGCCTATCACCTGCTCTTGATAAGTTCGACGACCTTGCAGAGAGCCCTGGATGTAATTATATAACTTTTTTTTTTCCGATTTATTTGCAGCTCTTACTAGGCTCACGCACATTTATTCAATTTAGATATCCGTATTTTAATTGATAATTTGAATTTGTTTTAGAGAAAAAAATCTTGGCAACTGCTATTTTCGTCCATTTGGATTTATAAGCACCATTTCAAGTATGAATATGGGTTTTTTTGTGTGCTCATTTACTAGTAAATTAGTAGCTAATACTAGCCAAATCCAGACTTGAATCTTGGTTTGAAATATTTTTTTTTTTTCATTTTAATTTTTCCATTTTTTTCCCCTTCTTCGCAGCTTCATAAACACCTGTAATTGTGAAATTACTACGTTAGTTGCACGATCGGTCGTGACGTCAGATTATTGCGTACTAGCGTGCAATGAAGTAAGCACATTCGATCACGCCATGGCGCTACCGTTATCTGATCAATATCTATTTCAACAAGAGTTGAGCGAGTCCCGAGATTTTGTTTTTGTGTGCATCGCAAAATAAAACTTTAATCTTATAATAGCCATCTTCAGGCTGTTTTTGGAACTTTCTAAATTAGGCTACGAATCTGTTGAGCAGGAACCGTTATATTCACAAAAGACAAACTCCACAGAAGAAGTCATTATAGCAACGAAAGTGGAAGTATATCACCAGCCTATTCGGTTTGTTTTCCCTGTTCCCTAACCCCGATAAACCTCCCACTTCCTCCTGGAATCTATTATACTTGTGTTTTTCCCTTCGCTTCCTTTCGTATCATTTGTCTTCCATCTGCAAGTCTTGTAGTTATGTGGGTCTAAATTAGTTTTTTTTCCTCTCTCTTTTTTTTTTTTTTTTTTTTTTTCGTGCCTGGATGAAGAGCTCTTTTGTGGTTATGCATTCGAATGCTCCTTCTACAAATGCGGCAAATCGTTTCTCGCTGTTATCGCCGTTGAGTGCGTTTTTTTCTTGGTTATTCCCACGCTCATATCTACTGATTGTGATTCATTAATTAACTACCTAATCAATTAACACAACTTGAGTACATGTTTTGATATTGGTACTGTTTGTTGCCAGGCAGACTGGTGTAGGTGTACATCATAACTGTATCAATTTGAGTTGATTAAAGTCCTACACTCTCATTAAGTTCAATGAATAATAGATCTTGGGTAGAATTTAGTAATTTTAAATACATTTATAATTATATTAATCATTTCCTCGATTTCAGTTTGTTTTGTGGCAAATAACTTTGTGTCCAGGACTAGATGAGCTCCACCTGCAAATAACATAACACCAAAGCGTTTGTTTTATTAACTATTACGTAATAATTATACCTGTCGTGAAAGCAAACCCTGACTAATTGTGTGCTGAAATAAACCTTTTCTCGGTGTTCTGTTAATGGTACTCAAACCGAGGCTGAGACAACATTAATAGCAAACAACTGTTACTATGCAGATAAACATGTCGAAGTTGGTAACCATAGTAACTAGGATACATTGATTTTCTCTTCAAATAACGCAGGTCAATTCGACCTGGTATGCAGTTAGTGTTTACTAAGAGTATGGCCTCACCTAGCCTAGTGTCCGAAATTTGGCGAAAGGAGCCTTCACCTCTCAATTTATCATATTTATGATCATTCAATAATTAATTGAATGTTCGATTTGTGATATTGTTTATTGTTCATAGCCCCTATGACCGATGTATTACCACTGCTGAATGGGGATACAGTCATATTGGTGTGCACTGTGATTATGTAACAAGTGTAGCCTCAAGGTCAGTATTCCCCGAATCCCTCTCTTCCCTGGGGTTCCAGTTCATGACCCGTGACGTCATAGTTCATGACCCCGACAAGAGTCAATGATCGGTGGTCTGTTTGTTTCGCTTTGAGGGCAATGTTCGATGAGTTGCTTTTTCTTTTTACGTGAATCAGCTCAGCAGATCGATAATTCCCCTCGGTTTTCTATCGAAATTAGCACTTTTGAGTTGTAATCAGAAATTCCCCTAATTTTCTCATGTATAAGAAGCAGGTTTGAGCTCTTCGCTGTTCAGTGCGCGTCTGATCATTTTGGATGTTCTCGTCGTTGCTCTGCATATTTCGCGAGATGAATAATTCTGCGGTCTTTATCCTCCTGATCAAGCTACTTAACGGCAGGTAAAATGATGAAGCGATTTTCCCTCTCGACAAGGTTGCGAAATTAATGTGTATGCGATGCGTACGCTCAGCGGGGAAAAATATATATTTCGAGAACCTGCCGTGGTTCAATCGAGTGCTGGTGCCTGGATATACTGCGCGTGCCTGGGAGTGAATGCTATTGGACACCAAGATGCGACAGTTGAATGCGGGCCGCTTGTAGCTAATTATTTTTACTCATGTCGAATGTGTAGCTTTACTTATGTCCGCTGTTTCTTGTTTTACAGTGAGGTGATGCTGAGCCGGTCGGTGTCAGTGTCGCTAGACCAGCCGTTCCCTGCCGCTGACAACAGCCCCCTGCAGCTGCTGCAGCTGGGTGAACACGCGGCTGCCTTGGTTTGCCTGCTGCTATTCATCTTTCACCTTGTGATGTCTTCTGCTCGTCACAAGGGATCCAAACCGTCTCGCTCGTCCGCCTGCATGATCCAGCGTCCTGGTCGCTCCAAGCCCCGCTCCATCTCAGTCTCCGCTGACCTCGATTGCCCCGGCAGATCGTCAGGGGTCAGCCGGGGAGTGAGCTCCGCTGCGGCGAAACGATCTGCCCTGCAAGATTACCTCCGCCTGTGTGAAGAGCGCAACCGCACCATCTCTGCCACGGAAGGGGTGGAGTCTTTCCTGCTCAGCTGCAGTCCTATGCTGTCAATGGGCAAGGCTCTGGCCACGCTCAAGCCTCAGCAATTCTTCCCTTTCCAGCAACTGCCAGCCGACTGCATGCTCAAGATCTTCTCCTTCCTGTCGCCCACTGAGCGGGGCCAGGCCTCTCAGGTGTGCTCTCAATGGCGGGCCCTCATCAAGAGCGCCTCCCTGTGGAGCAGCGTCGATCTCACGACGTTTCCTCTTTGCACAAAGAAGTCTGCGAGGCACGAGTGCACCGAACTTTGTTACTCGGCGTACCGCACACGCATGCGCAAATTCATGAAGTATTTGGTGTCAGTGAAACCAGCGCTGCGCAGTCTGCAGTTTGCGTATGACATTGGTGAATACAAGGACGGCTGGTTGGAGTGCCTGCAAGCGCTCATCAAGGCATCGCGGTGCCTGGAGTTGGAGGTGGCGCACCTCAACTGGAAGGAGACCCCGATCCGTCCATTCTGGTCCGAGTCCATCACGTGGTCGACCTCCGACTATAATGAACTGATGCACAGGCACAGGCACAGGCAGAGACTGTTTGTGAACTTCTTTGACCAGTTCACAGCAGCCGCACCCAACGTGAAGCAGTTGGTTCTTCCGTTCGACTGGTCGCCCCGCTCTCTCAAGGCCCTGACCCGGCTGAAGCGCCTGGAGAATGTGGTACTCGAGAAGTACTATGTCTTTCAAAGCATGGAGCAGGAGTCTCTGGACACCCTGTTGCGACAGCTGTCCAGCCTACGCCGCCTCATCCTGGAAGTGTGGACCCCAAGCGGGCGTGGTCTGCTGTTCTTCCACCTGGCAAGCGCGTCATTGGAATATATCGATGTTTCACAGTGTCGTGGGTTTTACGTGGGGAGCGTATCGCTGCCCAAAGTGACTGTTTTCAAGATCAGCCGGCACCCGTGGAACGGCCCTCTTGTGGTTGCGGACTCCATCACTGTGCCGTGCATTTACGAAGTCCTTTGCGAGGGCGCGCCAAATCTGCGTCAGCTCAATGAGCACACGCTACGGGCCGATTGGAGGGAATCACCGTATGAGGAACTGGACGTTGTACTGAAGGCGATCTGTTCGTGCCGTGTGCATAAGTCAGGCTGGGTCATGTAGCTCTCTTATTCAATCTTATTATTAATGATATGTCCATATTCGTGTTTTGCACACGAAACTGTTGGTTCTTTCTCTCTCTCTCTCTCTTTATCTCTATATTTTAAAGTTGTTCTTTATTTTCTTTTTTTTCTTTTTTTCTTTTTTCTTCCATCCTAATTATGGAAATTTTTTTTTCTCTCTTTTTTTTTTCACACAAACAACGCAGAGATGAAAGAAAGAAGAAAAGACAATAATTTGGTTCTCAATCTCTGTTTTTTCTTTTACTCAAGGCAGGCCCTTAGAAAAGAAATTAAATAATTATTATTAAATTATATTTTTCAAAGTGTCAAAATCCCAAGGAATTTGCTCTTTTTCTATATAACATAATATTTTCACTATTTCTATGGCTTTTGTTTTGTTCTTTTCTCGTAGCAGACGCTCATAAATTTTCTCCCCCTTTTTTTCCCTCTTAGCGCATATTTTTGTCTCTTTCCACTCAGGGTTGTTCAACTACAGAAAACTAAAATAGAATTTGGAATATTTGCTTGGTATCATTTTTCAAGAGATGTGAAAAAAAAAAAATGAAAAAAAATGTGTGTCACATTTAGCGGGCATTCTTGTTTTTTATCTCTGAGGAGAAAACAAATTTCTTTTCTTAATGACTTTTTTTTTTTTTTTTAACCCCCTTTAAAATAAAAACCTGTTCTGTTGCTTATACTCTTTAGTGCTTCATGTCTTAAATCTCATGTCCAGTCTAAAATAAATAAATTATTTATTTAAATATTCACACTAAACTAACTTGTGGTAGTCATCTAATTTATATATTTTTACTCTTTGTTTAGTTTTCTTTCTTATTTTTCCTCAAAATTTTCCCCTCTCAACTGGACTTAATCTTTGGAAATTAATTTAAAAAAAAAAAAAATGTTACAAAAATATTGCTTAATATTATTTTGTTTTAACAAAATTCTACCATGACAACTGCTTATAATTATTGTTCTTCCCTATCAATTTTTTTTTTCTCTTTTTCTCTTTTTTTTTTTTTTTTTTTTTCTATTTCACTGTCTTTGTGTTGTGCATTTCATCAACTTGACTGTCGAAATATAGAAAAGAGAGATTGGTTATGTCATCTTATCATCTTGACTTTTTCTTTTAATTATTTCAATTTTACAGACGGTACAAAAGGCCTTGTACAATGCACTTCCAAATTCCAATCAACTAACTTGAAAATACGTTACCACAGTACTTCTGTTCATGGAGAAATTTCCCCGGGGCTAAAATTCCTCCAAATATTTTTTTTTTCTTTGGGGCCTCATTTCTGCAGTTCACTCCACAAGGCTACACGCATAATAATGTTCAATTTCCACAGAATTAAAACCACCATGGAATTGAGCCAATTCCCACCAGGTACATGGATGCATTGAGCTATATATGACCAACCTCATGTAATAATTCGTTGGCCCTTCTATTTCTCTCAGATGAGCGTGAGAATGGAGACTATATATATCAGGAGTATAATATACAAACGGAGAAATAATGATTATACAGAGTGTAGAGTTCGCAAGTACCCACTCTACACAAGGAGCTATTATCGGGTTATGTTTAATCACATTATAATACATAGGTATACAAATATACATTGTACAACACAATTACAATAAAGCAGCACTTCACTTTCATAATAACATCAGAATCTGAACACCCAAAGGTCAATAGTCAATACTCATTAATTTTGTCCTTAGCTAAAGAAAGAAATCCTTAATACCGTAGAACAGGAAATTTCCGCGCACTGCAATTTCCGCGGTTTTATGGCTCAGGCCTTTATTCACGGCATCAATTATTCGCGGTCAAGCTCAGGGTCATACAGTATAATATCACACAGAAACATTTCGCTGGCATCTAATTTTCGCGGTCGATCGTGACCGCGAATATAGCGAAAATTTAATGCGGCGCGAAAAGTTCCTGTTCTTCAGTAAAAGTGAGGATAGCATACACAATGAGAACCTTCGGTGTGGAGGCCGCCAAGACTTCCGCCTTTGACTTTTTCCCTGTGCTGCGAGGTGCGTTATGATCGCGATATTCACCTCAGTTAACTAAATTTTTAACTACTTTTAACTCGTTAATTACATGTAATGTCAATTATGATTAATGCCTTGGGACAAATGATTACCATCGGTGCTCAGAAGGGATTCAGATGTTAGTTACTAGCATACGGAGGTAAAGTATTGCTTTGAATGGCGAAAAAGAATTACTATATTCTCAGATAAAATCGATTGGATAAGTATTTTGCTTGGGAAAACCTTTCAATGGAGTTTATTCCGAAATCTTTGCATCAACAATCTCTGCGAGGAGAGGTTGCTAGAACCCAACACAAACAAAGCATTGCTTGTAATAATACTTCATGTTTGTCCATGCTAAGAAGCTGCTTAGAGTGAGGTGACGATTCTCGTCGATACTTCACAAAAGAGAAAGTTATCAAGACTTGAACGCTGTTCACATAACGCACGCACGCACACGCTATATTACGTTTGTGCGTTCATTTTTGCGACTGCGTTTGTGCGTGCGGAGAACCCACGCATTCGGATGGATCGGTTTGGAAAATTATTTGCGGGCGGCGTGACCTGGCATTGCGTCAAAGAGACTTCTAACATGATGCAACTAAGATCTTGGCATCGTGCCAGGTCCTCCATACGATCTGTCATCCTGTTGGCGTTCAACATTATCCTTGCTATTTCCACTATCGCATGAGATGGGGTAGCGCTTGGCTGACCACTAAATGCCAGAACGCAGATAGAGCCATCCAGAACAGATTCCACCCGACCACAGCATATTAAGACTTCGAAATTATCAATGCATACTTTTCATGGAGGGGCATCACTTCACAATGCGTTATTTATTTTTTCTGATTCTCAATGGATGAGCGTGGGGTCAGAAGTCAAAAGAGAAGAAAACCTCAATTGAAATGAATAATGATTTAATTTAAGAAGGAACAGCAGAATCAGAAATGGATTTGTAATTACAAATAAACAAATAAAATCACTGAAGAAAATGTTTGAGCTGTGAGTGCACATCTATGTCAAGTTGATTCATCATAATTGCCAACTGTTCTCCTCGGTTCTCTTGAAGCTGCCTCAAGCGATCAATGAGAAATTCTCTCAAATTGTAGCGATGTACTGGGTCCAATCGGGCTTTCTGTGAATGAGAATGCGGAAGCAATTTATAGAAATGTTAAAATCGGAAGCAATAATTAGTAATGAAAACACGGAAGCAATACTGACTTCTCTTTTGCGGCGTTCATGCTCCGTATCTAACTCATCCAAAGATTGTGCGTCCGCTTCTCCAAGAACCAAATAGCTATAAGAGAAAAAAATGAAAAAATAAATAAAAAAGCTGTAAACCGAAAGAAGCGTTATCTCTTACTCTACAAAAGGTCCATCAGCTTCCGAAGTCTTCGATACGTCATGAAGAACTTCAACGCAAACACTGATCACAGATCCAAAACGCTCGATTACGGCACTGAAATAAACGGGAACATCACGACCAGAAGCAAGAAGTCAACGCAACGCTAACCTGCTGTTCCCGCTGAGCAGAGTGGCAAACGCCAGCGCGATCAGCTTTTTCCTCTCTGGCTGAATAACGTTGTCCATTTTCTCAACACAAGCGTCGATGAAAGCGCCAAGCACAGCGTCCACCTGAAAAAAAAAAGAGACGTTGAAGCGCATTGTCAAAAAAGACGCCAACACTCACTGTCGTCTTGGCCTCCTGTGCGTAACGGTCGCAGAATTCTTGGAAGAACTGAGGGTGGTGAAGAATGAGCCTCATCATGAGAGACATCTGCAGGGCGGCCACCATCGGGTATTCCTGTTCATATCAACAGTTGCTATGGTAACCAAACAACCAATGAAATAAACTCACGTCTTTTTCGAGGATACTTTTCATCACACCCGGATACATCTGATGAAAAACGCGAGGCCCAGCCTCCGGCAACAGTCGGATGACCAACTCAACAACCTGTGAAATAAAACTCATCACCTAATAATTCCCACTGATTGATCAATATTTATGAAATTTATGACCCATTTTTATGACCGCAATAAATTGTAGAACAGGCTTTCTTCACGAAGCATTTAATTTCCTTGCCTAAGCTAGATCGGGCAAATGACTTGAGTAGCTGATAAACAGCTTAGAATGATAAAAGGCGGACCTTATAAATGAGGACAATCCCCTCTGACTTGATGTCCGTCATGAGGCTAAGCAGCGAAGACAGCAGGCTCTGAGAGTGCATCTGAAAAGCAAACACAATAAACAAAAGCAAATAGAGACAGCAACAATTTTTTCACCTGGAGGAAATCCTCAGGGCCAAGATAGAGGTACGCTTCGATGATCTTGATGCACGTTCGGAGGGTCTCACTAGTTCGTTCTGGAGAGTACATATCTTGTAACGCACGATTATTTCTAGAATAACCTTACAAGATGAAGTTTTGCACCCAAGTAATTTGCCAGAAAGGATAGAATTAAAAACTCCCCCCTCCCTTACGCTATCAAGACTCATGAATATTCAACCATTTGTTAAAAAATAATTCTTATCCTTTTTCTATTAACAACTTTCATAACAAAAATTGCAATCAATTTCCATTACAGACAAATAAAATCATCTTATCTGATCTCATCAATAACGCTGAAACATTTTTCACTGTCACCAAGGATTGCCGACTAACCAATGAGTTGCGGCATGTTTGAGTAAACAGCAAGCAGATCTGTGCTGAGGTGGGGGGCGCAGTGAAGAACGGTTTGCCAGAGGGTCAATCCATCCTCGCACAAGTAGACGTGAGGCGGCTGGCTGACGTCTGTGCTGACGCGGATCAGAGGCACAAGGAACGACTGCAGCCCTGCGCTCTCAGCTCCCAGTCCCTGGAGGGAGAGAGGGGGAATGCTGAGACATACAAGCGATCGGCATCCTTACCTGTACAAGGTTAGTGAGGGTGGTCAGAATGGCGCACCGCAACATGTTGTGGTCTTCCGATTCTTGCCACAACGACGGAAGGTACTGGACGAGTACATGCGCATGAGGACGAACGTGCACGGACATGCGCTCAATCAGAAACGACATGACGTGAAGAATTTGCATCTGCAGTCGACAAAAACCAAGAGGTGTAAAGCGTATTGGAGAGGACGAGGGTTGGATGTATACCTTGGATTGGCATTCTTGTACGTCTTGTAGGAGCCGGAATAAGCAAGCAAAGTGATCAGGTAAAAACTGAAATTGGATACAAAATGGTGGATAATCTCGGATACAAAATGGCGAGGCGTGCACTCACTGGCAGGAACTGTTGTTGCTGGAACTCAAAATCGTCGACAGGTACAAAAAGGTCAAGGTAATAGCTATTGATAGGGTCATTAGGGTCATGTCTAAGAGTGGAAATAACTCCAAAAAGGATATCAACTTTGAGAGTTATAGCAGCTTCCATGCGCACAACAAGGTCTTCGCCGTGTTGCATGAGGGGAAGGAGGCTCTGATACAACAGAGGTCGCATCTCAGCAGACAGCTTCACTCCCACCCAGCAGCCAACCAGCCAAATCACTCGCCTCCGAAGAATTCGGTAACTGAAGGATAATCAGTTGCCTGGGAACAACGCTTTGTTGCAGCACTCACTGATTCTCCTTTATTTGTAATTCGTTGACAAGTTGTGATTGGAACCAGTTGTCAAAGTCGATGTCATCGTACAAGTCAAAAGACGACTGTCCAACTGCGCTATACACTGCAGGCAAAAGTAACATTGCTAGTTGATTTCAGAGATTTCAAAGATTCAAAGATCAATGTTTTGGAGGGGGGGGTGGATATTTATCGGAGCTGAGGACAGTTCAGCTCGAAGTTTGTGCCCCCAAGTACTGTACTCTAGGGTCATGAAATGGTGACCATGCCTCCTGAGTTACGAATGATGGCCATTTTTCCCTTACATAAGCAACAAGACAGAGTGAGACGCATACTTAAGAATTCCGTTTTCCTTCACTGGTTGCACGATTTAAACACCGAGAATTTAGCACATGCCTCTATCATTGCTGATCTTTTAAGAATGTACCGTGTATATAACTCTTTTCTCTCACCTGGCGAAATTACTGTCATGTTAACTGATGTTTGTACTGCTCGTTAATTGTTTATGCCAAAATTACTGCTGAATTTATCGGCGATATTATATATATATATATATACCTGCATCTTTGGTGAGGATAGCGTGCAGGTCACTGGGGTCCACGGTGTGTTGATGTTCTTTGACTAAATCCAGGATCACGGGAGCCAGCGTTTCCCGGAATTCTTTGACAACCGTCAAAAACAGATTCTCGGTACATGGCTGAAAAAAGTAAATATATAAATTCTGACTATTGAAAAATAAACTTGATACCAACCCTAATGCTGAACTTCCACGAGTCTCCGCTCTCTTCACAACCTGATGATTTCAAAATTAAAAATTAAAATTACGATAATTAAAAAATTCAGAGGAACAAATAAACTCACTGAACTCTTCGGGGTCGTCATCCCAGCATTGCAGGTCTTCACTCGTCAGAGGAAAATAATTCAACACGAGATACCGCCCAATCTCACGCAGAACGTGAGGTGTGAAAAACGCCATTTTAACTTTGTGAGCTTGCAGAGGGTTGGGTTTTGTATCTGGGGCGAGAAGGACAAAATTTTTTATACATAAGCGTTTCTCAACATTTAGATTCAAAGTATGAGAAACACACACAAAATTTCACTCGGCCTATCACAAAATAATACCTTCGATATTTTTCGCTGGGCGGTATGAAGGACTGCGCAAGATGCTTCTCATCAGATTCAGCATGTTCACTGAGAGACGTTCGTATAAAAGACCCTCTGTATCGGGATGGAAGCAGTATTTGACACACAACTGAAGAGACGGCTCTATGAAAGGTATGAACGCATCCGGGCGATGTTCTTGTGAATCCAACAGCTGACATGAAATAATAATAATACAATTTGAAGAAAAAGAAAACAAACGACAAAAAAAAAAAATACTTACCACTTTGGTAAGAAGAGTAAGCAGCTTCTCTCGTTTGCTAACTAAATCAGCACTTTTTTGCTCAAATACTTTCTCTGATGAGAAGAAATATATAAATTACGAATTCAGACATATGTTCAGAATAACTCACTGGCGTTAATAAAATCGTCAATTCTGGAGAATACTGAAGAGAGGAAGGTGTTGGAAGTTTCGTTGCTAGTGTTGTCCCGTAGGCCGTGCGATACCAACTTTCTCAAAACTTAAATCGAAGAGAAGTTAAAAAAGAAATGATTAAATTAAAGCAGAGGAAAGCCTACCTTTAAGGCTAAGAATAGCTTTATCCAACCACAAACTGCTCTCATGCGGAGCGCAAGACTGAAACGCATGCATGTGAGCGTTGAACATCTCATGCGCGAAATCTAAGAGGTTTGCCGTGAGCTGCTCAAACACTTTGCGGTCGCAAGCCAAGCGCTTGGAAGCGAGAGCTTTGATGACATGGTGCAGAGTCAACAGAGCGCGATCTTGCACCAAAGTGTCGTCAGCTTTGACGGCGTTCAAGAGAAACGGCAAGAGGTCTGACCAAGCGTGCGGGCAGTCCAGGCGGGCAATCTTAGCAATCAGAACGGAGATTTGCGTGGCGATTTGTGGAACGGGTTCGGTAAATAAACCCTGTAAACGGTGTTTCATGTTGGTCTTCTCGTCCTCTGTGAGAGCGCTGATAATTAGAAAGAAATAATTAAAAAATATCTCCAGGCAAAAATGAGTGAGAGAAATACTTGGGAGCGTGACGACGCCAGTAGCGATCTACTCCGTTTTTCAAATATAACACGGCAAGCCAGCGAACGTTCACCATGAGAGAATGATCAGACACGACCGACTGCAATGAAGGACACGTTGAAATGACATTTCAAATGATTTGCTGTGACGTACAAGGAGAATGGAGTAGAAACCGGGCCGACTTTCCCACTCTTTGAGTTGCTGCTCAGCGGGTTTCAGTTCGTGGGAATTTTGACTGCAAGCCAAGGTGAGTGTGTGCAGGACACTCATGCCATCAGTATCCATCTCCATGGTTACTGTAAATAAAACATTCAAAATAATTACGTGTTACCTTGGTACACATGCACAGCCTACAACTTACTACAAGAACGTGAATCTCAATCTCAAAAACTTGAAATTTCTCTTTTATATTTTGCAATATTTAGGACTCAAAATAAGCAATAATGTTTACAAGCCACTTGGCTGGCTAATGAACCGGAAAATTGCACTCACCAAAATTTCTTTTTACTCGTCAGATATTCTGATGAAAAAGATAACATAAAAAGCAATTATTTCATACTTTATACATAATTAGTGACTTTCTCAACCAATGTGAAAATACATTGATCAATTGTGACCATGCTGTAGCGCACCTTTGTCTAATTAGCAATGCGTCAAAAGTAGGGCTGGGCGGATATCCGTGTCCGATATCCGTGACAGCACAAATATTGGGGGTGTTCAGTACTATCCGTGATCCGTGTTTCAACACGGATAGTGTAAAACTGAAGTGTCCGTTTCGAGCGCACAGTGAGCGTAGCGCACAGCCATTCCGCACACAAACGCTGCTCACAGAAGCTGAGCGATGTCAATTACAAGATTACACGATGTCCACAATGCGCTAATTCTGATTTGTTTTAAATAAACACAATTCTATGCCCTTGAATCTCTTCAGTCATCATGCAAAAGTGACATAACCACGCGTTGTTGACTATCTCCTTTAGTGCCTATTTTTCAACACCGTTACACATGACAGCTTTGTCTATTGCAGTTTTCATGTGAACCACAAACAGCACTGAATTTCATCACTTTCTCGACCTTGAGCCATGTTTGAAATTGAACAGTTAATATAAACTAGTACATGTAGGCCCCCAACTTGGCGATCTAGTGACTTGAATTATTTCAAACTTTCTATAGAACAATAATTGCGATGAACTGACTTGCGCCTCATGAAGTTACTAAGTTTGTACATTTCCAAGTCATGTTTGTTGAAAGTGTACACTGTAGCACAAAGTGCACGTTACTGTCGTTCCGTCTTGGGCTTATAATCTGCGACTCGTGAAGTTGGGGAAAAATACTTAAAATAGCCTGCGCTGATAAGGAATTCACCTCTGTGAAATCGACAGGCAAGCGAGCTGTGTGCATGTGCGATGCCTCTTGAAACTCATTCTGAACGTTTTGATAAAAGAAATGTACAAGAAGCAAGAAAGATGACAACAGTAGGTCTAGGTCGCTTGTCTTTAACTGCTGCAGGCAGAGCGTGGCTTTCCCGCTCACAGCGTGTGCCAGGCGCAGGGCCATTATGCTGCAGGTGTATGCTCCCGTGTTTGGGCATAAATATCCGTGTCCGTCGGATATTAGCAACACGACTATCCGTTATCCGTGTATCCGTATTGAAGCACTATTCGCCCAGCTCTAGTCAAAAACATATAGTATAATCACTCTACCACAAAAAAAGTGTGTTTTCTTCTACTAGGTTATGCTGGTATATTGTAATGTGTCCACTCTAAATTAGGCGAGTCAAGGCAGCCAAAACAATAAATGAAAATTACAAAGCAAAACGCAGGTATCGCCTTGTTGACGCTGCCATGCCTTTGATCAAGGTTTTGATCTTCAAAAGAATTGTAAATAAAGTATAATTTCAGCGTTAAGTAAATCGAGTCAACATACACCTTCAACGGCTTAGAGCATTAGTTGAGATCAAGCTCTGCCTCATAATGTGGTGTCAATGAGCGAACGATTGAAAGTAACGATTCATAAAGTCATCCAGAGTGTAACATTATAAACATACCAAGGCTCAGACACGACTTTCACTTTGAAGAAATTTGAATGCACTAAAAAGAATGAATGCCAACATGACCACAATTAACTTGTATGATCTGGCGTCAAAATGGCGTCAGCTACTTCAAAATTACCGACAAAATATTAAGCACCTGCATGGGCTCACAGTCACAGGGTTAAATTTTTTACATGGGGATGGAGCAAAAATCTATTCAATGCTCGGGTTGGACGAAAAATCAGCCTTTTATATTTTATTTGGAGGGCTAAAATTTTATTGTAATTTGGCGACCATTCTTGATATTTTTACTCGCCAGGGAGAATTTTTACTCGTTAGTCTTATTTCTACTCAATTTCTAACCCTGATGATCTTGATTTTCACTTAATGATTTTGAATTTGCCAACATTCCAGAAAATAATATCAACTTTGAGCATGCACACTACAGATAAATAAATCGTTGATTCTGATCACTAACAGTGAATCTAACGCATATCCTACATCAAGATAAATAAAAATCTTTTTATATGTATTAGCTGACATACTACAGCGAGCC
>KB300985.1:120779-158193 GCA_000328365.1 Capitella teleta
GTTATAAATAAACCAGAGCACTGCGCCTGCGTAGTGCGAAGTAAACATACACGCATGCTCATACAATTTTCTCGTGCGAAGCAGTTCAACATGCGGCCTATCTTCCCTTGCAGTTGCGCACGTAATTTATACCGAGTCTTCACAAAGGAATACGTATTAATTATTAATACGCAATATTTTGTGCATCACCAATCAGTATATGAACAATTTTATTCATTTTCATTCAAAAGTCGTGAGAGAAGTTTGAGCGGGAAAGTGAAGCATGTGCGCTTGTTTACAATGCAGTGCGCATGTGCTGAGTGACGTCACTCGCAAAATGGCATTTGTTTACTTCTTCAGGAAGTGATATTTTGTTGCGGGTTTTAATTAATGTAAGTTCGACATGATGGTACTGGCTCATATTGTTTTTTCTTGGAGCATAAATATACCATCTAACGTCTGGAGGGCTTAAACACAAGGATTTGTCGGATAATATGTCTATATTTATCATGCAATCGGCTGAGTGTGGAGCCTCGCTGCCAGTAGACGCAAAAAGAAGCGGTTTACCGTCGGGCGAGGTATACAGACCTCGCCCGAGAATCTGTGCTAATTATGTATCAAACCTGAAACCAGAATTGACAGCTTTCAAGGAAACAGACCAGAACAGATCGATTAGGTGCTGTATTATCGCCCACAAACCTGACACTTCATCAACAATTTAAAACGCTCAAAGATGACCAAACTCATAAATGTTTGAAATTAACGGACTTTTTAGAGTTTGCTGTTCCCCCTGGTGATCCAACGTTAGTGTTATTACAGCGCAAAAAAGACCAAATAATTCAGACAATATCCAGAACCCTCAGCATGTCTTGTTTCGCAGTCTGACGCATGCGTAAAATCGGGGAAACGTTATGATTCCGTATTCATAGCGCATTATTTTCGCGCCCTTTGCCAAATTTATGCAAGTTTATAACAAATACGCTTATAATCTTTGTAATTCACATGTTGAACCCATTTCCTGTAAATAGAAGGGGCATTTAAGCTTGATGTATTATTAATAAATGAATAAAATTAGTTACATTCAATATAAACTACTCGAAGCAAGGTTGTTCACCAGGGCAATTTGGCTTGTATTTTGCTTTGCACTGAGAGCCATGCTATCAATTCTTACCAGGTTATCAATTTCTTGGTCATTCAAATAAATTTCATTCATTAATTCATTCATATATCACATGTGTACGTTAATTACTGATGACATTATCAGATTAATGCCAATATTCTATAACAGGAATTCTGTTCACCGTTTGTTTATTTAGAATACCATCATACTATGCAGCAAGGTATTAATAACAAGACAAAAATCTAAAGAAAAACAAATCATCATTTATTTATTAATAAATACAATTCTTATAAATATCATCATAGGACGGATGTGAGAAGAAATCATAACGAAAAATGTCAAAACAATTGGATATAATTGCATATAAAAAATAGTGCAAAATGGAGAGGAGAAAATAAAATCACAGAATTTCTATCACAATTGAAATGCATATTGCCAGTGATATTAAGCAAATCACAATGAATGCTAAATTAACAGTGCTATGAATAACAAATGCTATGATTTTTGTATACTTTAATTACAAGACATATGACAATACTAAATAAACTATATGAATGCCTTAGTCACTTAAATCAGAACAACCATCTTGCGTATTTGTCCGATTTCCTTTCTCAACTGTTCCTCGAGTAATTTTCGCTTTCCGTCAAGAATCTGCAAATGATAATTAGTCACGATATTATGTAACACAAATTCTTTTGTGGAGTTTATAATTTCCCGGAGGGAATAGCGCCAAAAATCCTGCTTCGTATGTGGGAATTAATTTTTTGATACCTGTTTCATGTTGGAGATGCTCTCATGCACCGCAGCAAAGCCTTCTCGCATTTCACGCTTCAGTTTGGCCAAATCTTCAGCTTGTCTCCGTGAGTGATCTTGCAACATGGCAGTAACTTTGCTCTCGTAAGCCTGCCATGTGGAGGAAGAAAAAAAAAGAGAGTCTGGTTATGGTTATGATACTCATAACATGGCTTTAATTCTTTATTTCACATTGGAAGAATGGGAAGAAAAAAAAAATCACCAATTATTTCTGTGATTACGACATTAAAAAAAAAAGATACTGAGATTCAGAAGCAGATATAACCAGCATTAATGTAGAGAGGAAAAAAACATTGAAAAAGTGCAATACTTAATAGCTAATAGTGCCGGTATGAAACGGATACGAAATAACGCTGTGCAAAATAGACCATACATAAACAAATACGAATAATATACACATAAAAGCAATAGGGAACGCATTTGAGAAAAACGCCTGGTTCGGGGCAATCGTTAATTAAATATTCGCAGGCATTCTCCTCACAATGCTAAGCCACACAAACCTTCTCCTCAATAGGGCGATACCCCTCCTATTCATAAAAGAGCATTTATATATATATATATATAAGCACTATTACTAGTATTTCAACTGCTGCTAATAATAATACCAAATACATGTCCTGAAATATGTGTGGAAAATACATGATAATTATAACGATGAGTAGAATTTTTGCTTTCTATAGTTCTGTTACATGTGTTTGATACTAGCTCCAGTATAATCAAGGAGCCATGAAAATTGACCTAATTAGAGCTCAAGTTAAGCAAGTACCACAATAACAAAAAGATAATATAAAACTGGATATTGATTAAAGTGAAATTCTATAAAAAAAGTAAACCGTGTACTGGAGTGAGATTGTGAAAATATTAATTTTGATTTCAGTTTCACAGAAAGTGAATCAGTTTAAATTTCTAAGAAGTTATCGCACAACATACTTGGGTTTAGTACACATTGAGAAAACAGTCTCCAACACTGAACTCAGTGAGTCAAATTAATATGTAACTGATATATGACTGGATGCACGTGACTCATGTATCTACCTGTCGTCCTGCCATTATGCGATCCCGTTCAAGAGCTGATTCGTCTTCATGGCGCTGTAAACGCACAGAAAGAAAATTCACCGCGTCCTCCAGGCTTTTGGTGGTTTTATCCTACAGAAGAAGAACATTAAAATGAGCAAAAGAAATTTCCACGCAACTAACGGTTTTAATGTCTCTTTGCTGCATGAGTTTATCCAAAGTGGTTGAAATCCGCATTTCCAGTTTTTCTCGCTCGTTGACTTCACTCGACTTGAGTTGACCTATTTCCCTCTGAGCTTCTTCCAGTTGCAAACGAGTGCGTGAATCCAGGGCGTTGATGTTCTGCCCGGATTCATTTTCCACATGACGGATCTGAATCTCGCACTGTGAGCTCCACTTATCTAGTCTTCCGAGGATATCGCCCGTCTGGCCAGACCATTAAACCCGATGTCATCAATAGAACGCTGCACTCACCCGAACTTCCAGCGACTGCAGCTTCTCAGTGACCCGCTGCTGGTTTTCCAACTGCTGCTGACTGAGCGCCTTCGTGGCGTCATGACACGCCTTGAGGTCACCGGAGAGCCTCGCGATGGCAGCGTCACATCTGGCTACCCTACCTCGTAGGTCAGTGACCCCTGCCACGTGATGCATCTCGAGGTTTTTCACCGCGCTCTGCGTGCCTTCGGAGTATCCCTCACGGCTCTTGATTTGCTCCTCAAGGAACTGGTGATAAATAAATGAGAAGAGTGAAATATTATAAACTCCAGCTGACCATTATGTCACGACTCAGTTTGCGTACGACATCGGTGATCGTGCGGATGTGCTCTTGGAGCAGCTGCCGGCTGCGCTTCTCCTCTTGCCATGTGCCATGAGTGATGTTCAGGTTGTCAATGATGTCTTCTTTGATCTTGTAAGCACTGTGGAACCATTCAGCTGTTACGCACACAGCGCTAAGATTGTGCACTCACCGGTCGACCAAACCGTGCGTCGTACGTTCTTGAGACACGAGACGTTCCTCCAGGTGGTCCAAGCGAGATGGAGCGCGGGGTGATTGCCACGCCTGCTCCTCGCCCCCGCCCGCTCTGAGTGGCAGAAGGGCTCCGTTCTGACCTCTTCCGCTGCGTGACATTGAGGCGTTCTGAGAAAAGAAACGAGGAGATTATAAACAGAGAAAATTCCATCGTAATTAAATGCGATCAGTCAGGAATTAGTCAACAAACAGAGATAAAATCCGGACTTCTTGACTGGCGTTGGCTGCGTTAGGCCTTGGAAGCTGAATACTGATACTGAGTGCCAGATATGATGCACTCTATGCACTATATAACAATACATAGATATCAAGTCACAGCTTACACCACCTCCATAATTGGTTGCCACGAAAATGGCCAGACAAAGAATAGGCCGGATATTATATATAACCAGTTTTCCAAAGTAAAGCAAGTGCTATCAAGGGGGTTGATCAAGTGTGTACTTTTAGAGAAAATTATAATTAAATAGAAAATGAGCATGAACTCAAGATTATAAACATTAAAAAAAAACCCACTTATCAAGCTAATATCATCCAAATATGTATTCCAATACGTTGGCAACCACAGAGAAGAAATATATAATTTTCTAGAATGAACCACTGCACAGTGTGCGTATAGAGAACACTTAACCACAGAAGAAAAAATCCTTAGTAAATATAATAAGGCGCAAATGCCAAAATGATCTTCACTGCTTATTGACTCTAGGTAACCTTTAAGGTTACTGGGGAAGTGTTTAAATAACAACGGAATTTGGGTGATTAATTCACAAGAGGGGGATGGTGCAGTGATACACAGACGCAAATATGCATCTCAGGTTGATTGAGCGACAGTCTTGATAAGAAATCAAGAGAATTCCAATTTGAAGAAGTTCCTGTTCTTCTCCCAAAATATTTGCTACAAAAGGATTTCTCTCTCCTTTGTTACCCTGTAAGAGAGTTCTAAAATATTGCACAATGACACTATGATTTTTTTTTATTAAAAGTGCGAACCAAGGTTTCTGGCTGCAAATAATGAAAGGCACAGAAGAACTAGAAAAAGGAATTATAACAAACACATGGGAAGGACATATGCCACAGAAGAAGTGCACAATGGGGAAATAATGGCTCAATCATGCATTAAGGAATTGGAAAATTGGCTGATATTCATAAAATAAATACACCATGAAATATTCACAATTCGACTCTATGTAATATTAATGATATGCATACAAGTACGGCACAGTATGAGGTGAGCTCATTGAGGGCAAATTCGCAGGATGAATGCCAAAAATACGAATCGACAGTTTATTTAGAGCATTTTGCGACATATCACAGTCAATATAAATTCCATAATAAGGGATAAGAATGCTTGATGTGACATGGGGCACTCTTTACCAGCACATCTCACACCTAATCCTAATCTTAAATCTTTTAAATCATTAATCTGGGAAATGATGGTTTTGGCAGGAAAGTGAGCTAAGCCAAAGCTATAATAACATAATAATTCAATTATTCATTGCATTTCGAGTCCTTTGAGGTAGAAAAAAAATCATTAGCAACCAACAATCACGAGGAAAAAAAAATCAGAGCAACCACATTGTATTCATCGATGGATACAAAATGGATACAAAATGGTCAACATTTACATTGATATTTTAAGATAGAATGCTGATTTCAAACAACGACTATCAATGTTTTAGCTCCTTGTCAGTTGGCATAGAGATATGAAATAGTAGTGATAACCAAAATGAAGTTAATAATAACATTAATTATGCATTTGAGGGGATTAATCGTAGCATTTAAGAAGCAGCTGGATGCATGGTGAGCCAGCCCACTGTTTGTCTGTCTCTCCTCCTTATAAATATCCACTCCAATATAAGTAAGCACTTCCAGGGTTTCAAAGTCTTTTGTTGGGCCAAAATATTGAGCTATTCATGGCCTCAAAATACAGGAGCGCATGTTCTCCTTAAAAAAGAATGTAAGGAGTTGAGAATTTCATCTCCCTGCCATCACTCTCTCCCTGCATCTCCCTGTCCTTCGTGTATATCAGGTGTCACACATGTAACTTGCCAGAGATCAAAGTCACGGATCAAGATAATGACTAGAAATGCTCAAAACTCTGACTCCGACCTCCGAACTCCGAAACTCCGTTGGGTTTTTCGGAAGTCCGACCTCCAATGTTTCTGAGTCGGAGTTTCGGAAGAAAAAAAACAGCCCTTAAAAGCCTCTGATTCTCGTGAAACAATCAGGCAACACTCACATTACGTAATACACGGGAAGCGATGCTGGTTTCAGTGATTTCTATGAAGCCCCTCCCCCTTCTGGACTATTGACTCCCAAAACCATTCAACCGTGAGCGTTGCTTGTTCAAGCCAGCACCCCAACCCCCTCCTCAGTGCTACTTCCAACCAGGCGATTGTCACTCCCTCATTCCCTCAGCGACTGTGCCCTTTCAACCTTTAACTGTCGATCAACTTCATGATTACTAGTACATGTTGAATCAAGGTCACCTAACAGTTAACATCAATATTTTTCAAAGCCAATTTAAAGTAAAGCATCTCAAGCCTTTTGTCTTAAAAGCGACGCTTCCTTCAGCGGAGCGAATACACATGAAACCGAATGATTACTACGCATCGCTCGACTTGCTCGCGAAGGCGTGATTTCAGTCAAATAATTATTACATGGTTATCACTTCACACCATGCAATATTGATATAGTTTTCAGAAAAGACTTAAGGAGTCAATGTCAGACTTTATAGTTATAATCAGAAGGCTTTCTCGTAACGTACTTGGTGATTTTAATTTGCTTGTTCTCTCGCGCACAACGCCCTAATGAGTTTTCACATTTCTTGGCAACGGCTTTTGCTTGCTTCAAAAAAATCAATCGCTTTCAACTTTTTTAATTACAGTGTAGTCTTCCATTGTCCTTTGGATTTCCACTCCTTTACATTAAACGCGTGAACATGTGTCAGCTCCATATGCAAATGCGGGCAAGAAAGTATGCACGCCGTCCCGTTCAGAGATGAGGCAATTAGCTGCTCAAGCTCAAATAGCAATTCAAACCTGCATATAATTATATGATCAAAGATGAACAATATTCTTCATGATTCTGTGTACCATCTATGTGAAACAGGGTTGTTTGTGTTTTGGGGCATGCCTTTCAGTGCTAATTGATAAATGCGCTGAGGCGAGAAGTTACGTAATGATCAAGATCATGTGCTTCGTGGTGATCTCTTACTATATATTGGACCCCGCCACATGTGGTGATTATAAATCAGGATGAAAAACAGCATGGACATGACTTAGAACTTTCACCTCCACCCCTCCCCTTCAAATCTGAACCTATTGATCTAGGATTTTGGTTTTTAAGCAGAAAGTTCACCAAATTACTGGCCACTAATTGCTCGTGTTGATAGCTAATTGTTAAAATGTTAACTTGTCTCATGGCTCCAATATGAATTTGATTATGCTGTGACTTCATTTACTGCCCTGCTTGCATGTGCTAAGGAACACTTCATTACTTTGGATTCACTCGCGTACTGTCTCAGTCTGACACTGTGGGCATTGCTATTGCTGTTCACGGCAACCGAGAAAGAAGAGAAAAAACATATAATTCTTTTGGGAATTTCTACAATCACGTAGAGGACAAAAAGTGCTAATTTTTAAGCTTCCCCAAAGAACCATTTTTCGCCGTTTTACGGATCCAAATCAAAAGAGAAATAGAAAAGCCATTAAGCTGAACCTGTGATTGTCATTATTATTATAATTTTTCCATTTACTTTTTCATTACATACTCGTGCATGTTCTTTATGGATGTCTGTATTTTCTTTTCATATCTCACATGTTTCATGTTATATATAGAAACTGGTTTCTGTTATCCTTCTTGAATAAAAAAAAAGGTTCAATGATTGCTCTTCATGTGATTTCTTGACCTGATATGTTAATCGCTATTCAGGGCTTTAATCCCATCATTTGATCAACCCATGAGTAACAATATGACTGAAAATATACAACAGCATGTAACTGACGATATCTCATTCCTATTTCCTTCCCAAATATCTGTTTATTAAGAGTACACAAAGCATACAGTGAAGCGATTCTTCAATCTCCTATGTAATGCAACGGCTTCAGCCTGAGCGCGGCGCTACCTCTGCTCTAATTTCGTTATATCAGCGCAGTGAGCGTTCTTGGTCTCAAAATTCTTTGATTACACACGAATCTCTAGTCTAATTATTATTGCGGATTTGCAATTTTTCATAAAATCAGAAGAAGAGCCAGGAACATCCTAACATGTAGCTGCATTTTGTAGCCATAATCTGTGGGGATGATATAGCAATAGTGAATACTGAATAGGAGTCTTGGATTTGGAATGAGATTACATAACTGTTAACCCTTCTTGTGCTAATCGCAACTATTGTCACGATGCATTATGATTCTTCTGACTGCCAATATGACAATAGTCATTTCTGAAGATACCCAACGTTAGTTGGCACTTTCCGGTACTTTCCATGACAAATATCGATCGTCGGCTATGCTCCGAGATGTGACCTATTTTATACTTCCGCTTTCAGCCATGTGGTTGTTTATTTTTAGCCTCAGCTCTGTTTTGAACCTGCCGACCTTTGTTTAAATGCTGGGGGATTTAAACGTCTGCAGATAGAGTCTATTGCGCGCAATCATTGCTATTTTAGCCTGATGTAGGTATTATTTCATGGATGAAACATTGATTAGATGTAGTAATATGCTGTTTTACTACACATTGCAGTTGACCATGGCTTCTGCGACGTTTCTAAAAATTCTTGTAATAATGTTTTATCAAATGAAACAAATAGTTTCTCTGCTAGTTTAATTAGCTCTGACTATGGTAACTTCATATAGCCATAATCTGGGGATTATAATTACCAATATAGAGTCTTGGAACGAGACTATGACTATGGGTTCATCAGAAAATTCAGCATCTGTAGATGCATTTTTTAAATTTTTGTATAAAGGATATTAGTTTATGTTGAAAATGGCTGAGATATGATTTTTTTCAATATTGTACATCCGAAGTTGTACAAATTCTGAAATTAATGTGGCAGACAGAAGAATACGGGGCCCATGATATATAACATTAAATATACTGTAGAACAGGCAACATTCACACTGCATGAAACGTTCGCTATATTCGCGGTCATGGTCGACCGCGAATATTAGGTGCGCGCGAAATGTCCGCCACGAAGGGCGGTCACATTAGCGATCCAGTGCGCGATCAATACTAGTATTACAACAGATTACATAACCACTAGCCCACCACCGACGTAGCCTTGTGGGATATTGATGCCTTAACTTTTTTTTTTTCCCAGCTACGGGCCACTGCTGTTCATAGGTGTACGCGAGTAAAGGGGGTAGGCCTACTAGTACAGTATACTAGTACTATACATGCATGTCGTTTCCCTTAAAAACTTTGTATGTCCATTATTGTAATTTCTAGACCTACAGTGTTTGCTGCCAAGTGCAATAAAGTGTGTAGTGAACTAGTAGCCTAATGTACTATCGCCATGCAATCACACCAGTTATAGAAGTTCGGGTCTGGAAGGCCAGGTGGTGGAGTTGGGTGACTTCTGGGAGTCTTGTCAGCTATCTTGAAGTAACGGAGGAGAGACATCTTCCAAGCAGCGATTGTTGGCAAGTTGTGTCACTAGTGTGGGTCTAAGCTCTGGATGTCATCTTTTATACGGTCCCATTAGGATGGAAGTTATTGCCATGTATGGTAATGCATCCATCAGTTTCTGTATGATTATCAAGATTTTATCCCCACTCCCCTTCTTCCCGGGAGCGAGTCTGGTGGAGTGTCCATATTAGGCAATTAGCCGCAATCAGGCTCTCCTGCAGGAGCAGGAGCTTATAAGGAGCCTTATAAGGAGCAGCAGCCTTCGACATTGCGTTGTACTCACTTGAACTGGTTCCAAATAAAGCCAAATGGGCGGGGTTTAGTGGCCGCTTCCTTGGAGATCGTGCTCTCTGCTAGGAACAGAGGCAGGGAAAAATACTAGCAGTGCGTGCGATGCGACCAGCGCGTCTCCTCGATCTTGTCAATGTCAATGCAAATGACCCTATGAACTAGTATACTAGTACGCTTGACCGCGAATAATTATGACCCTACGCTTGACCGCGAATATTGCATGCCGCGAATAAGTGCCTGAGGCATGAAACCGCGAAAGTTTCAGTCCGCGAATGATTCCTGTTCTACAGTACTTATATACTAAATATAGACGCAAGAATGATTAACATGATTATGATGATAAACATGTCATGCATGATCATCATGATGTAGCTGACATACTACAGCGAGCCCAATGGGTCTCGCTGTACGGTAAACGCATTAAACTCCAGTTCGCGAACCACGATTTCTAGAATTCCACGCTTGTAATTATATTTATGAAGGCACCAGCGTCTGCAGAGCCATACCAGGTAGACGCTGGTATATTTTGTTCGAAACCAGTACCATAAACCTACTTAAACTGGATCCGCAACGAAAAAAAGTGACATTACAGGTTTCTCTCCGCTTTCCGATTGTTGTGTCACATGACCGGCTCTCCACGTGTTATAAATAAACCAGAGCACTGCGCCTGCGTAGTGCGAAGTGAACATACACGCATGCGCATACAATTTTCCCGCGCTAAGCAGTTCAACATGCGGCCTATCTTCCCTTGCACTTGCGCACGTAATTTATACCGAGTCTTCACAAAGGAATACGTATTAATTATTAATACGAAATATTTTGTGCATCACCAATCAGTATATGAACAATTTTATTCATTTTCATTCGAAAGTCGTGAGAGAAGTTTGAGCGGGAAAGTGAAGCATGTGCGCTTGTTTACAATGCAGTGCGCATGCGCTGAGTGACGTCACTCGCAAAATGGCGTTTGTTTACTTCTTCACGAAGTGATATTTTGTTGCGGGTTTTAATTAATGTAAGTTCGACATGATGGTTCTGGCTCATATTGTTTTTTCTTGGAGCATAAATATACCATCTAACGTCTGGAGGGCTTAAACACAAGGATTTGTCGGATAATATGTCTATATTTATCATGCAATCGGCTGAGTGTGGAGCCTCGCGGCCAGTAGACGCAAAAAGAAGCGGTTTACCGTCGGGCGAGGTATATAGACCTCGCCCGAGAATCTGTGCTAATCATGATGCATCTCTGCAACCACTGCCAACAGTCAGTAACGGGAAAATGTGAAAATAAGAATCTGTCGATATCCGCAACGCAACAATTGACTCTAGACAAGTGGACAACTGGAAGGTTTGACTTACAATAATCTGTAAAGTGCAACCGAAGTTAATAATTATATGTTCAGGACAATTTGGCCGCCATTTGTAAACAACTTCAGAAATGTGTAATGCTACGAAATGATGTCTCTGGTTACAGACTAGTCGCTATGTGGAGCCCCTATCAAAATCATAACGTTGAATTTTGTAACGTTTCAAATATCCACCAAGGAACTTAAATAATAAAAAAGCTAATTATTTCCACTGTTATTTATTTATTTAATTGGAACAGAGTTGGCACTGTATACTAATGGTGAGCTGGGTTCCCCGCTGACGGCGCAGACTCACGCCATAATTTTAATTACAAGGGTTACCCCTAGTTACCCCTACTGTTCCATAGAGGAAGAATAATGAGAGTGGACATGTTTGTCCGACGTCTGTCGACTCGAGAGCGAATTTTCTCCATAAGTCCATTGTCGGCGGTCAGGATTGAACACCAGTTCCCGCTTAATGTGTGTTTACCCTATACCTGGCTGAAATATGACTGAAAATCGCTGTTAATACGGCCATATCTTTTTACTCCAGAGAGCGAGAATATCTGTATTTCCGCGAATCGCGAAGTTCATTGTCAGTCAGTGACATGATGTAAGGATTCAATGGGCAGGACATGTTGTAATAAAGGACAATCACAGGGTTAACCAGTGGGCAACAAGAATTAGTGATGCCAATAAAAGCAATCACCGTTAGATGGACAGATTAATTAATTAATTAGATTTTATTGCAGAACATCATAATGGTGCATACAATAATGAAAGAAAAGTTAAAAAAATGTCGGATAAATTCAAAACAATTTTCGTCATAATTGTACATGTAGTAGGTTCGGTGAGAAATAAATTGGGAAAATTATAGTTCACAATGGTGTAGTTTTCTCGTATATCTTCGGTCGTGAAGCATCATCTTGAGGTGATGTGGGTCTCATCATGGATTTCTCCACACTGACACAATCTTTGTTCTCGGAGCCGACGCGTCCATCTGCGAGATTGTACGATGAAAGGCGGAATTTCATCACGGCAATACTTTCATGTTCTTAATTATTACACGGCTCGGTGCATTTTCATCGCATGTAACGTCAGGTCGGGGTTGATTTCCACGAAAGTTTGATACTTCGTTCTTTCAGATCTATGAATCCTGTTGTTGTCATTTCCCCGGGGATTGTAAGTCCCAATCATGGTGATGTATATTGGCCACAAGGTGTTCTGGCATCACTTGACAGCTTTAGCCCGTGTATTTAAACGGGTCGTCAATCATGCTTTCTCTTTAATTCTTGGGCTAAATTCTTCAAACATTTCTTCTGGATTGTTTTGATCATCTGTACCAAAGGGGGGATGCCAGCCTCCGCTAGACATAAATCAGATGCTGTTGTTTTTTGCACTCCAAGCAATGTTCTCACACGTGACATGTATAATGGTGAGGCTAATCTGCTTGCTCCCTCCGTCAGCCAAGTCTCGCAACCATATAGTATGGCACTCACGAGGGCAGCTTGAAATACCTCCATCTTAACAGCGAGAGGCATGTCACTGTTCTTTCTAATGAGTGAGTGATGGGGTTTTATGGCTCCACTCAATCCGATCGGATGATACGGGCGCCAGAACAGAAGGCCCGGGACCGGGGTTCCCCCCTACTCTTATCGATAAATCCCAAGGGTTCTTTATCCTGCATATCACCATAGACAGTAGTACACAGCGCCCGGCCTTGTTACGCAGTTGGGCAGCACTGCAGAGTCACCGAAGAATTACAATTATAACGGATTACAACTATAATTCACAATCATAACGCACGTGGCCTGATCGGGTCTCGAACCCGAGACCTCGACCCCCACGGTCGGCATTGGATTGTAGTCAGCGGTTTAACCCTCCGAGCTATCCGGTGCCCCATCTGTTCTTTCTAATGAACGATTCAAATTAGACAGTATGTGCTAGTTTTGCATGACATTGTGCTTTGATTGATGTAATAATTTTGCCGTCTTAATTGAGAGAAGATTGACCCAAGGTCAGAGTTGTTGATTTATAGTGAGCCATCGCTTAATGGTTGGCGGTTCTCATCTGTTCCTTTCATCCCCGTGAACTTTGTTTTGCCGTTGCTTCTGACCATCCCTGATGATTTGCAGAAGTCGCTGAGGATCCGTATTTTCTCCAAGGCGTGTTCTCTGTTACTTGCTAGGATGGCTGTGTAGTCCATCAACATTAAACTGTGTAGCCAATGGAGGTAGCCATCAGGCTGGCATCTATCTTTGAGGCTTCTTATGAGGTCATTGACCACAAGTGAATAGTAGGCACGCATTGTGTAACATCCAGTTGGCCGCTCCGACTGGTGCTGTGGCGTCGTCTGCTCGTTAGACAATGAGTAGGCTCGACGTTGGAGATCCTTGACGAAGGCCTATCGATACAGTCACAATTGCAGTTCAAAATTAGGATCATAAATCAGGGCTGCTTGGCTACATAATATATTGAATGCCAACACCTCCAGCATCCCGACAGTCAATTTACAATGTACGATGCATTCCCATTATCATACACTGTAAGGCCTACTCGAGCATGAGAGTGATTCCTTAATTGGGCATCCAGATGATGTCCATCCATGCTCAGGGGCAAAAAGGGATTGAAATAAATCGGCATCAATGTCGACAAAATTGGATTAGAAATTATACGAATAGCAGCATGAAATGTTTAACTATCAATACCAGGTATTTATTTATCTGAGATTTGCGTGGTTTTTACACTGCGACCTGTTTTATAGCACTTTATCTCAAAAGAGCAGTGCCATTGAAAAGCATTGACATCTTTAACATTGAGTAGAGGCTATTTTTGGCTCACTCTGTATAGATAATAATGATTATGTTGTAGGCCGTGGCCGTCATCAGAGCCTTGAATCCTCCATAGAGGGTGATGACCTTCACAAGGTGTCTCCGCCGACGTACGTGCGACCAGAATGGAAGAGGTAATGTAGAACACGCACAAGGAAAAAAAAGAGAGTTAAATTGGTGTCACCCATTAGACACCAAATTTACAAGGAGAAAAAGTTCTAGTTGAGGCCTCTCTGGTGGCGCCTTTTGCTGCGTGAGTGGCGCCACTGTTGCTTTGAGTGATTAATTACAATTGTGAGATAGGCAGTTGGTCTTCTTTAATTGTCTTTAAGTTCTGTGTACGCATTCAGAACAACCTAAGAAACAAGTTATCAACAAAAAAGTTATCTCTCTAGAATTAGGTTAAATGATGAATCTGGCGAACGAGAATCGGCACATTACTGCGTTACTGTTACTATAATGTTCACAGAATTATCGCACATACCGACTGATCTGCATGTGCAGTTTTGACAAGCTCTATAGTATTGACTTTAGTCTGTGTATATGTACATGTGGTTTGAATAAAGAATTTAAGACACTATTTTTCAAGCCACTCTTGTTTAATACGAAGGTTTATAGAAAACACATCAATAGCGCAATACAATTTAGTCTGGAGTATAATGATAATCGATAAAGAAATCGTATGTTTCAGATGACACTGAGAACCTTCTCCACATCTTCTTCAGTTTCCAATTCCTCCACTTCGACTTCTGATTCATTTTTGACAGGACCTTCACCAACTGCAACTGTGCGGGCATTGCATAGTGTTGGGTGGTTGGCTCCTTCAGTCATTGTCGTGGATCCCGGGAGACATGGCTCACAAGAGGTCTGACCTCGATCAACTTGGTAAGTGCCAACTGGGCATGGTTTACAGTGCTTCAAACTTTTTGAAGGAAGATAGTAACCGGCATCACAAGGCACTGCAAAGAAGCCTTATAGTAATGACAGAACATACCAAAATTGTGAAAACATACCACACAGCCTGTTATTGGTCAGGACCTTCCCTTCCTCACACCAAATCATCAGCTTTCCAAACTCAAATGACAATTTGTCGACATCGAATCGATTTGATAATGTGAGTGAATCTGATTGAACTTGAACAAGTTTCTCAAATTCTGATTTCACAAGATATGTTCTTTGCAACATTTGCCTGAGGTTGAGCCCCTGGCATGGTGGATCGCATTCAGGAGATACAGGATCTTTGTTTTCGTTTTCAACCAGGACATCTATGGTGACCTCCACTTCGGTTCGAGATGAATCGCCAGTCTCACCAGGGTCTGAACAGCTTGAGTTAAAGTTGGAGATCTGACAGTGCCCATCACCCTGCTCATTGCACCACTCTAGGTCATGAATGGCTTCCTGAAGCTTGGCGAACAGCGTAGGTTGCATCTCACTAATGGAGTCACAAGTTAAATCAGCACTGTACTTGAAGCTCAGCGGGATTGATATGTCAACAAAGAACTCCTCTGGTAAAACATAGGAAAATTAAATTGTAAGAAGGCACATAGGTAAAATATATATATACCCATGCAGTTTGGAATAGCTGCAGTCTTGTTGACCAACTGGTGCGACCATTCATACTGGGTAGAAGGCCCACAAGAAACATAGTTGTTAACCCCGGATACAAAGAAATATCCAGCATTACAGTTGATTTTACATTTATTGGAGTTGTACTCTTCGTATTCCGAGCAAATCAGATTACCTCCACCAACTTTATCATCTAGAGGTGGGCATGACTTGTATCCTGGTTGTCAAAAAAGTACTTTAGATGATGTGTAAACTTAACAAGATATTTTGTATACTTGTGCATGTCCCATCTTCGCTAATTTTGTAACCAGGAATGGAACAACTGCAAGTATACCCGCCTTCATTGTTGAAACAAGTTTGACTGCAATTTCCATTGTTAACTGCACATTCATCGATATCTGTTAAAACATGATAATGCACTTTAGATATGGGTACAACTTTTGAGTGGACTAACCTCTGCAGCCTTCACCCAGATTTTCATAGCCTTCCTCACAGTGACAGTCAGCTTCAGAAGTTGATCCCATTTTGCTGGTAGAATGGCGAGAGCATGGGAAGCATGTAGTGCCAGTGCCTACCTCGCTGCGATAAGAACCCTCAGGGCATGCTACAATGTAAAAGTTTTCTTGGTTGAAGCTTTGAAGAGCTTTATAAATTGTTCATACGTGTGCATTGGGTAGTCGTGCCAGTCCACCCTCCAATCATACAACGTCTGACATCACTGCCGGTCATGAAGAATCCCGCTTCACAGAGGAAGCTACAAGAGCCTCCAATATTGCTATCACATTCAGTCATCATACCATGCTCAGGAACTTCCAAGGGACCACATTCAAACGCTGAAGAAAATTATTTAAATGCTGCTGTAATATTACTATAATCAATGTTAGAATTACTTTCGCAATCCCCACTTGAGGTATGCAGTGTTCCAGGCAGGCATTGGCAATGCATGCTGTCTGTACTAGCTTCTGTGGCAGTTGTGGAATTTTCAGGGCATTGGATGCAAGGCGAGTTGTCAGAAGTTTCCTTGTAGAAACCAATGGGACAAGCTAATGGCTCAGAATGTGAGGGGTCTGCGTTTTTCTCTGAGGGTACTTGAGACTTACCAACACAGGTTGGAGAACTATTTTGCCATCTGCCATTCTTCATGCACGCATTGGTTTCATTTCCTTCAATCTCATACCCAGGGAAGCAATACGTGTGTACCACAGAACCATAAACATTCATGGAGTCAGACAAGTGACCATTGACTGGCGTTGGCAGAGGAGGACATGGGGAAGCTGCAATAGAGGGAATACCATAAAATATAGATAGTCCACTTTTGTGAATCACAAACGTTCACAAGTAGGAAAGACATCACTCCATCGACCATTCTCTTGGCAAGTGACCTTGGTCGTCCCTTTTAGTGTGTATCCATCCTGACAAGCGAACTGCAGCACTTCATTGTAAGTCAATGAATCCTGAGTTGGCTCATGGATAAGGAACTCCTTTGTATTCACAACCACACAGTAGATTTCTGCAAAGGTCATAAATATATTCATGCCATTATTATGGATATGTGAATATCTGTATAGCTAGCTACTTACGTTGACAAACAGGAACTTTTGCACTCCATCCTCTCGGCCCACAGGTTATTTCAGGCTCTCCATACAATCTGAACCCCACAGTACACGTGAAAGTCACAGAATTCCCATAAGTGAAATCGTTCCCAGCTATGGCTCCATTTTGGAGAGCCTCAATGGGTTCACATTTGATCACTGTGACAAAAGTTGCATTGACTAAATGTAAATGAATGTTTTTGGTTTCATACCTTCACATATTGGAGTTGGGTGGTCCCATATTCCAGTGCTACCAGGAGCTTCCAGGCATGTCAAAGTAGAATCACCTCGCAAATTGTATCCTTCATCACAGGAAAACTCCACCTGGCTACCAATGTCGTTATTGGTTGTTGAACGGGTGCCTCTATCAGGGGATGGCAGAACAGGACAACTGATCTCTATGGATCATAATAAGTACATGTATAGGTTTGTGATTGCAACCAAAATATTATCTGATAACACTCACTGTTACAGCTAGGCCGTGGAGAGGACCATGTCCCACGAGAGTTGCATGAGGCTTCCTTGTTACCAACTAGAACAAAGCCGTCATCACAATGGAACATCACAGAGTCCCCATATTCATAACCAGTTGCTTCCACGCCCCCATTGTTAATTTTTCCTGGGTTACCACAGGACATTTCTGGAAATAAGTAACCATAGAAACTGTATCATCAGACTTTGAATCACAGACTTGTACAGGTGATAGCTTTCCTTTCCCATTGCCCTCGTTGACATTGAATTCGATCATTGGTTTCAAATCGGTATCCAGTAATACATCTGTATACCGCATTCTCCAAATTTGCATACGTATCTTTTGGTTGGGTGGTTGCATAATCAAAAGATGGTGGAAAACTGCAACTGAAGTCTGTAAATGATATCACAATATTATTAAATACAAGAAAAGAGCCACTTGAGCCACTTTCATACCTCTGCAATCAAGTAGGCGTCCTGACCATGTTCCAGTGGCCGTATTGCATCTCCAGTCCTCTCTTGAATCACCTTGATCAGTTTTATCCCCGTACCCTTCGTTGCACGTGTACCGAACTCGCTCCAAAACACCTTGTGAGCTGATGTGAGTCTTACTCATTTTACCGTTCTGAATTTGTTCAGGTTCTCGGCATGGTACCACTGAAGCCAAAATATTGACAATTAAAAGTTATATTCAGGCCACTCAAAACTGACCGATTTCTTTAACGAAGAAATGCCCTCTTTCTTCTTGGATGTGACCATCCTTACATGCAACAGAAGTTCGATGCAGACGACTGTAATGCAAACTCTTAGTCGAGCCTTCTGTTTTGGTTGAACAGGTGACGTAATTCAATTGCTTTAGGCCAGGTTCGTTTGTAGTCTTCACGAAGAACTTGAATTTGACATCCCTGCATTCCTTTTTGGTGAGGATTGATCCTGGTGCAGTACGCTGGCTGTCACCGTAACAGACATACATTGCTCTCATATAGGGATAATATTTCTGCCATTGCCACCAACGCTTTGGTATTTTATCAGTTAAGTAAGCAGTGAACTTAGCCACATCTCCTCCTTCGACGTTTCCTCCTGTGATTCTGTGCCAGAGGTCATCGTTGGTGGTATCAAAGTAACTGTAATCAATTCGATTGATGAAGTTAAATTCATCTCTGCCACTGCTCAAGAACACTTGGCGGCTATCTGTGAGGAATATATTCACTTTTAATGTTTGAGGTGCAACGCTAAAAGTGGGGGCTATCAGTGAAAAGCACTGTGTAGCAGACCTCTTGACTTCACATGCTTATTGGTTTATATTATTAATATTTATTATTTAAGAGATGTGATACATTTGAATGGTAATGAATCAAAGCAGCATTTGGCATTTTGCAAATGGAGAAATATTTTTGCACGACTATAAGTGTTATATCGGATACCAATGAGGGTAATGCATTATGGCAAATTATGAAATTTAATGATCAAAATATTCTCACTCCAATCTTGAGCATCAATGACCTGAAATAAAATCGCGATAAATAAATAAAAACGATCATATTGTCTAGCAATATAACTCACCGTTAGATAGAGAAGAGCTCCAAAAATCAGTGTTGCTCGCTCAAACTTCTGGGTAGAAATGTAAGGAAAATTTAGTAATGAATAATAAATATGCTTACAGTACGCTGTCCAGAATTGAAATACAAAATGCTGATTTTGTAAGGGTTTTCTTTCGTAGTTTTCTCTCCCCTTCTATATATTTGTTTTTTCCCGTACATGTATGTGTTTTCATATAATATATGTAAGCAATACCAAGAGACGGATCAGACTCTAACCTAAACATGCTCAAATGCAGATAATTTCCACAAGGCTAAAAGTAAACTAAGGAAGACTGGGGGCCATTGGAACACAGGATTCATTGGGACGCCTCCATTATCCGTCAATTTACAATTCTCGACAAAAACCACGCTTTCACCTGAATGAAACCATAGGAGATTTCTTGAATCCCAGTCTCAATAAATACAACATTTAAGTGGCAGCATTTTTTTTCTTATATTTGTGATCATAGTTTCCTTCTCACTACTGAATAATATTACCAGCTAAAGCAGTCATAAATGTTTATTTATCAGCACTTTATCGTAAGTTACACTCCCTTGGGTATATTTTAACCGTTGTTAGAATAGTGAAATCATTTCAGCAACATATGAAAATGTTACACATTATCCATTGAAAAAATAAACCTGCGGTTCATTGGCAGAGTGTTTTTCACATATTCAGAAGGGGAGAATCTTGATAATGTCAACCTGGGTGATGTGCTTAGTCTTCTTCCAAAACCCTGTAGATGGACATCCAAGGACATCCAGGGACATCCAGGGACCTCCATGGACACCCAGAGACATCCAGGAACATCCATGGACATACAGGGACATCCAGGGACATCCAGGGACATCTAAGGCTGCAAGAAAGCTTGTCTTCCAAAGTGTGGATTTGTTGGCATACCCTATGAAGGTTCCTGTCGAAAACTCCGTTTGTTTTTATTCTGATCTGTTTTGTTTGCTTTGTTTGTTATAAAACTTAATATATTTTTGTTTTGATAATAAAGCTGGCTACATTTGGTTGAATCAGAGCTGTGTATTTGGTATCCTCCCACAAGAAAACCATATCCAAATTTGCCCTTGAGAAAGTCCCATTGATCCCCAGGGTCAGGGAGCATTGGGACAGAAGCAGTGGGGTCAGAAACATGGTTCTTGTTCTGTGATTCACAGTACATATATAGTATTATTTTATGACTTGAATTTATGCTCAACAAATAGGTGCAGCCATGGATAAAATTAGGATGCAATTGGGTATCACATGCAATGAGTAAATACTAAGAGAAAGAAAAAAAAAGGAGTCCCAATGACCCCCAGTCTTCCCTACTCAGCACAACCTTACAGTGTAGCATAAACAATTGTATTTTAGGCATTGGAATATCAGACAAGCAGACGTCTGGCACTGAATTCAACTCACCATTTTAGACGCTTGGCTCGAGACAGAGGAATGGGGCAAAGTGCAGCCGAATTTAAGTGCTGGTGTTACAAAACCCTAGGGTATTAAAAATGAAGTGTGATATTTACTTCCTTGTCTCATTTCTTGCAAACAGGATGTTTGCTCCAGACAATTCTAGTTTTATACGGGAAGGAAAAACAACCAGGATGTTGAAACTTTGTTTCTATCAAGTCTGTTGTTACGGGTCAAAGGTGACCAAGTATTCGGTCAATGGCTTGATCGTTTATCACGGCCGCACGTCATGCGTATTATCCAGGTAGAAGCAATAGCAGTATAATTATTATTATTACTAGTATATAAAGCCGCAGGTATGAAGAAGAAAACAATGTATTACACGCATGAATAAATAAAGGTACATCAAGAAGTTAAAAATATCATTGCATGTTGTCAACCCAATTTCTTCGAACCTCCGCTTGGACCGATTTCCTGAGCGTAGGTAGGTTAAACCTTGGGATAGCTATAACTGAACTCGCGCTGAGCGCGAATTGTTGGTTTCAATTCTGACCGATTACGTGACCCCTATGAGCATTCTAGTTACTCCTTTATATTTCTATGCCCCTGGTCGTCTCTGTTTATAAGGTCTTTGTTAGTACTTATATATCGAAAGAACTTTAAGAACAATGGCACATGTATTACATTTGAACATGCATTGCAATCGTTATTTTATTTGTTCTATTTGTTCACTTATGAATAAAAGAAGCTACCTATTACAGGTCTACGTATGGTGATAGTCTATGGATGATGGATATTTGACCTGTATAATACTTAGCTAATTAAAGCTGGATTGTTTTTGGATTGGTCAATGTTGTTCCCAGTGCCTGTGTAGAAAGTGCTTCATGTTAAAAACAAACATGCAAAAAAAAAAAAAAAAAAAAAAAAAAAAGATTTAAATTGACCAATAATTCCAAGAAATAATACCTGGTATGGATCGACTAACTCATTCTGCACTCGTTTAGGCAAAGAGATCGAATAAACAGTAACTTGGGGAGATGGAGGGACTTATAAATGCGAGTACGTGGAGTACACATAAATTATGATAAATTGTTTATGTTCCATGATGGATTCATGGTTATTTACGTTAATAGGTGAAAATACACGACTCCTATTGGCAGACACTGTCTACATGATGCCGCAAGTATGCAGCAATAAGCAATAAATAAATAAATCATTTATTTTTGTGTAGCGCAATACAGTATCCACCAAATTGCTCAGAGCGCTGCCCATAAATCACGACAAATCAAACATTAATGTCAATGTAAGTTTTATTGCGGAGATGTTATCATTGTTGCGTGCAACATTTAGTCTGATTATAGATTGCAATCATTGGCAATGAGCCAAGGATTAAAATAAAGACTTGTTAACATGAAGATTATCCGATTCGTGATTCAAGACTATATTACAACACATCTCAACGTCACATTTTTTCCCATACATATTATTTATTCTTCTGTTTGTATTTTCATCATATTAATTAAAGATCAACTATAATGCCCGAGATAACGCCAAATTCACAAAATATACACCCTAATTAATCATTTCAGCGCAAAAGGGTAATTACCTGATATATTATTTACATGGTATAAATGAGTCACAAAGAGCGCATGTTCAGTTGTTCTAATTATCCTAACAAATCGGTTTGGTTTACACATTTGCGGCCAGTGGAGCTGCAAATGACGTCATAACACCCTGGAAATTCCACGAAGCGACCTGACAAAAAGGGTTGCTATGGTAACGGATCAACACAAACGATTTGGCTGCGTCGCCTTTAGTCGGAAAATGATGATAAATCATTAATACCTTGAGTTATAGGGTTATTAATTTAAGACGTTTGCATCGAATAATTCTCACTCAATTTAACAACAAAAACAGAGACAATATATATTTATATATACATGTAATTGAGTATTTAGCGAATTTATGTGTCAATGTGTGGTCGATTGCTCGAGCCAATATTATAACCTCAGTCTCAGCTGACCGATTACAGCGTTAAGAGTGCGTCGATAAAAACTTTGGTACCCCGGGGTTTATGGTAGGGTGTTATGACGTCATAGCACCCGGGAGAGAGATTGTAGGGTAGGAAACTCGAGACTATTTTTATATCTCACTAAATAAGCATTCTGAAGCGACAGAAGGCAACAACAAAAAAGACAATATTTATGTCCTGTGCCCGAACCAAGCCTACAATTTCATTTTTTTACTTGTGATGGCCTTTGGGAGTTGGTCCAGCTCAAAAAGTGCAATGAATAATGTTATTATCCATTTGCTCCGATTGGTTATAATAAGCTAGTACGATGTAGATTTTTCGCAATGCATGGGTGCAACGGAATTCTCAGTTTGACGTTTTTTTACCTTCGTTTTTCCTTTCGGCTCAGTATAATATATTATTATATCATCCGTGGACGAGTTTTCGTTCAGGTATCTTCCTTGTTTTCTCAAAGCCAGACGGGGATGTGTGTGTATCTTTTATTATTCAAATTTAGCTTTTTACTGCTTTTGACGAAGAGAAAGAATTTAGTGACCTGTTTCGAACATTCAAAACGGAGCATGCGCGGAAAGGTGCCATAATAATTTTCGGTCATGAATACAGGATGTGAACAGCAAAGGTTAAGTTGTTAGGTACTCTGATTACCAGATATTTCTCATGATAATAATAATGATGTCTTGAACGCCAAGAAGAAGCGCATATGGGCGAACTGTAGTGTGTTACCACGATTGAATTATATCGCATCTGAGTATATGGGACAACGTCCTAATTATACCGTCTACTGGTATACTGAAGATAATGTATGAAATATAAGTTAAGATAATTGTATTGGTTTTAAATTGACGTATTTTTTTTATTTTTTTGTTTTAATATTTTTTATTTATTTATTTTTTTTTTTTGCATTCGGCGTTCGTTCGCTTCTGGCTTTCTCTTTTGTGAATGTCTGAGATATAATTATGAGCAATGGGGTATACACTTATGCGGATTGTTCATTCTTCGTAATTCTCCATTCAATTCAATTTTTTTCAATTCAAAAATGTGTTTATTAAAAAAGAAAAGAAAAAAAACACAAGTGGAGTGAGAGCGGCTGACCCAGAACATGGGTATGTGCCCGCAATGGATATTTACAATTTTACAAACAAACAAACAAACAAACAAACAAACAAAGAGGATATTCACAAAAGCGTTAGGAGATGAGCTGTTAGGAATAGATAATTTTAGCAGGGGGGATTGTGAAGGATTTTATTGATGTACAATTGTGGAAACTGTCACCTGTTATGGGTGCTCTTCCGCGAGCATAAATCAATGGTCGAAACTGGGATATCCTGCTCATGATCGATATATGCTTAAACCGTACAAAAAAAAAAAAAAATAATAAAAAAAAAGCCTAATATTTACATCGACCAAATTAAAAGATCGATTAAAAAAGGGAGAGTTGGGAAGGATTTTAACGATGCTAACTAATGATTAAATAGGCTACTGAAATAATGACATTATTATTATTATTATTAAAACTCCAGACAAAACTTCCATCGCGCGACAAGGATGCTGAAAATTCTTAAATAATAAGTCTATAACTCTCTCTCTCTTTTTTTTTTTGTTGTTGTCAGACTTTTCGGTTCGTTGACGCTTGACGCTTGAAGTAAAAAGTATCGACAAATTTAAACATCACGTGAAACCACATGAGAGTGAAGAGGAACAGAATAATTTCAATAAATTATGTTTAGTCTGCTGTGGTGCATCTGTCGGTGCGTCGATTTATCCAACCAATGAACAAATATGAAATACACGCGGTATATAATTATGACCGGATATATTGTTCTATTTAGGGGAAGGGGGGGGGGGTCCCTTGTGAAAGCATATAAACTGTAGATTATCGGCATTAGTTACATTAAAATTATGCAATCAACTTAAAACTGATGTTCACTTCGCCATCATCTTTGACTCCACTGAAGACACGCGGGCGTTGGCTTCGCTGATGACCTTAACCTCATCACGCATGACGTCAATGAACTTAGCCGCATAAGGAGCCAAGTATTGACTGCATGCACCGCTGCTCGCATCACGATGGAGCCATCAAAAGAAACGTTTTTTCCCCCACGACCCCCAAGAACAACAGAACAACCGACCACTTGACTAGTAGGGGGGGGGGGGGGGCTAATAAACAAAAATATCAACATGGAAAACCCCATCCCACATGTGATCAACAAGGCACGCATCCCCAAAAGGCAGCTGACGAGTATGCGTCCCTATTGCACGCCACAGCAGTTATATCATCGCTGTACAAGACCATGGTCTGGTCTGCATTGGAGCAAGGCAGCGTGTGCTACGCTCATACCAGTGAACCACTACTACGCAAACTACAAGCTTTCCAGCAAAGTACGAATAGAGAACCCCGAATACCAACCCCGAATACCATCCAAGAACTATTCCCTGTAGCCCCACCTGACCCCCGCTTCCACCTCCGAAGAGCATCCACTTAAAGTAGTTCGCTTCATCCTCACCAATTGCAAAATCCAAGAAGTGTAAGAGACTTGAAAATTTATGATCAATTCTTTGCCCCCTTTCGGACATTCAATTCCCTCCCCAGCCTCTGTGTTCCCAACCAACGAGAGTTTGCAGACATTCAAGCGTGATGTATTGATTTATTTCAAAACGAAAAAACAAAACAAAACAAAAAAAACAAAAAAACAAAACAAACTGTATTCTACAGATTAACAAGCTACTATTATAACTGTACATATCCATATCCTAAACCCGAACAACCTTTAATTAAATTATAGAAAAATAATTAATATACGTTGCCTTATTAAGTCATTTACACTTTTGTTATTTAAATTAGGTTGGTTCTTGGTCGTGACCATAAAAGGACTTGATCATAACGTAAATCAACGTATCATTCATTTTGGTTGTAAATCATAACGTATAAGTTCATCTGTGAATCTCACCTTGAGATTTGAATATCGAACATGAAACGCGAATCACTTGTCACGTGAGTCTTGGACATAAAAACGTGAAGCACGTTTCCTTTAGTACATCACACAGTCTTCGAATCGTTCAGGTAGCTTCCTCTCTCAGTTACTCGGTTGACAATGGATTTCAGGAACTGCGGCTGAGTCGGGGGTTTTGAGGCGATGACCAGATGTGCTGTCGGTTGCGCCTGTATCTCCCGCTGTCGGTGTCTATTATTTAAGATCTCGGGGTTTCCTGTGTTTCAACGACAGTTCCTTTTGTGGCCCACTTGTCGCCAGGGTTCTTCTGTAAACGGTCGGTGTACAAGGATCCAGAGGAGCTAGCTCTCTCTCGCCATGACGCCTGTTGTAGTGGTCTGCATACTGTCGTTTTGCTTTGGCATTATTATCCTCCAATATTTTTTGTGAGGGTGCCATTCCTGACTTCAAGGTTTTGGGTAATGCTGGAATTGTTTGCAATGTTTCCTGCCAATCATAATCTTACTTGGGCTGAAGCCAGTGGCTGTGATTGGAGTTGCACGGTACACAATGAGAGCCAGGTACATGTCATCCTGTCTTAGGATTTTCTTGGTCGTTTATACAGCTCCCTCAGCTTCGCCATTGGACTGGGGATAGTGGTTACATGACGTGGTCTGCTGTATTATATAATCCTCTAAGAATTTCATCATCTGGGATACCTTGAACTGGGGTCCGTTGTCTGATGTCATTCGCTCGGGAATCCCCCAATGTGCAAACACCACCTCCAGCGCTTTGATGGCACTCTTCGTAGTTTTTGTGGATAAGAAGGCAATCTCGATATATCTTGAATACTGCCTTGGATATCTTGTAAATATATATATATATATTATATATATATATTATATATATATATTATATATATATATATATATATTATATTATATATAATAAATATAATAAATAATATATATAATATATATAATATATATAATATATATATATATATTATATATTATATATATATATATATATATATATATATATATATATATATATATACATATATACAGTAAAATATACATATATAGTAAAATATACATATTTCCAAAAAGCATCAATTTTAACAATATCGTTAAATTCACCTGAAGGGCAAAACTTAATTAGCAGTTTTAGGTACGTTTTGCACGCGAATTCTAGCGAATTTTGGATATGATGTTCAGCTATTTGATTTGTAAAAGGAAGATCAAGAATATTACAAATTGCAATCAGTCTTAATTATTGGAGATAGAATTCCAATTATAACGATATATTATGATATTAAATGGCATTACATACTATTAAGTATATTTTAATGCATCTGTCTGCTTTAATTATTGAAATATATCAATTAAAAAAAATTCCGAAGTCAGCATTTAGGGGTAGGGTAATTAATTTGGATTTTGTTCCAGTATGGTTAACTATGTATTCAATCTATTTGATATGCTTGATCTACAATCTGATGTAAGTTGCAAGCTGCTATCTATGGAAACTTTGACAATATGGGTCTAGATGTGAGATCAGAGTTTCGAAATCGATGTTTCAGAACTAGTTTTTCTTCTAGGATTCAAAAATTAGCGGGAAACTAGTGCTATACTGGATCATTCCTTGAGAGTAATACTGATTCAACATTTTGGGCACAATAACAGTGGTAAATATTGGTTCTACCATGTCATAAATACTACCTTTAAGAAGCACACTAAACCCTCTTTTTTACCCCGTGACCTTATTTCATACCCAATTTTAGGTGTTTTCTACAACGCGGATTTTAGCGAATTTTGGATATGTTATGCAGCTTTCAATTCTGCATCGGGTATACTAAATAGAAATTCTGTTTCAATTTTGTCCGGGTCAAACCCTTTATTGACTGGAATAAACGGTTCTCTCTCTTTCTCTGGTCATCAGCCATGAAGGTAATAGCAAACATTCCACAACATTTACATAATAGTTACAATGCTACCCAATATTATACTCCTCCATTGCGCTCGAAGTGAGTTCGCACTTAAACGCAGGAGGATAAAACGCTTCGCCGCATTTGCGTTCAATGGTCCCCTTCATTAATGTTGTGGCCATTTCAATGCTATAACGCAGTCGCTGAATTCAGAATAAACATGGCTAAAGGTAGGAGGGGGTGACTCACTCTAGATTATTACATAACTGGGCGTGTTTTGCTTGGAGCCTTTATAGTGTACACTGAGTGGTGAATAGTTCATTCGGAAACATGTTATACCCAGGTATGTATGTGTATATCAATGTCATTTGGTTACCTTCTTGGTAAATCATTTAAAGTAATAATATTGTTGTTTTCTTCTTCTGTAATACCCCGAAACGACAGTGCTCCTCTCATAGTTATAAGACTGCTGCTAAATATTCCACAATTGTACTCACGAAGCAATGTTTCATTCAATGTCTCTTGCGTTGTTCGCATGATAAACACCTGGTAAATCATCTGCTCTATTCCAGGTCAGCTCAGTGGCCATTCCGGAAATATAATTCGAAAGTTATTCCGTTTTATTTTGATATTGTCCCTCACCCTGACCTTCTATGTGGCTGTGACCCGCATCCAACAAGACAACACGTGGCTGTCACGGCAGCATGTCACCATTCTTGGTGAGAAACCAGCCAACTGCTCCGTTGGTCGGCCGTGCGAGTATGAGGGAGTCGTGCATTTTCGGGTTATTGTCCTGACCTACAACCGTCCGGAATCCCTCGGGAAGTGTCTCGGTTTCCTAGAAAAAGTGGAGACCATGGGGGATACAATGAGGATTGAGATATGGATCGATCGGTCAGAACATCATGGTCACGTGGTCGATAACGCGACGGTCAAGATTGCCGAGGCCTTCAGGCAGTACTGGAGCCACCCGGAGCGCGGTCGCAGCTGCGCTGTGCATATCAGGGAGAGGTTTGCTGGACTTCCTGGACAGTGGTGGGACACATGGAGGCCGAGATTGGGATCTAACGAAATCGGATTAATACTGGAGGATGACATTGATGTTGCTCCACTGGCGTACAAGTGGTTGAAGGCGATCCACGCGAAATACGACCATCGCAATGACATCAGTGGGTACACGCTGCAAATGCAGAATGTCAATATCGTCGCAGGGAGGAAGCGACCACTGTTTGCCCCAAAGACTGAGCAAGTCTTCATGTACCCTGTCTTGGGAACTTGGGGTTACTCTCCCCACCCGAGATCATGGAGGAACTTCCAGGATTGGGTCCATGCTGTCAGAGACAGTCCTGGCAACAAGTTTAGACCATTCGTTCCTGGGTTGGACCAGATTAACCGGTGGTACAACCCTCGAACCGACACCCTGCAATCGATGTGGCAGATATATTACTCTTATGTCAATGACTTGTTTTGTGTTTATTGCAATTTAAATAAATTCACGGGAAAGGAGAATGTTGTGCTTGCGTGGAACAGGCAGGAAGACGGGTTACATCACAAGGGAAAATCCACAAACTCAACTAATAATCTTCTCGCTTATTGGAACGAGACTTTTGTTGACTTTCCCGATGAAATCATTCAGTTCGAGAACAATGGAACTCTTCGTAATAATAAGTTTGATTTGAGATGAATTGAATGCATTGCGCAATCCTTAAAAAGAGTCCTGCCTTTCCTGACATTTTCAACAGGATCTCCTGCTTTATTGTTTTCTTACAATTTTATTCCGTTTTTCGTATTGATGTTTTGTTTGATTTTTTTTTGTAATTTTTTTTTTTGTTATTTCTTCAAATATGAGTGCATATAAATAATCTGTATAATGTTTAAAGCCAGCAATAAATCAAAGTTATTACACCGGAGCATGTACATGAACATACAACTTAAAAAAATCAAAAACAACATTTCTAGTGCCATATGTCATATGTCAATCATCATCAACATCATCATCATTACCACCACCATTATTTATTACTAGAGATTCGATTTCCCATTAATCGAAAAAAAAAAAAAAAAAAAAAAATGCAAATAACCAAATACTATGTACTTCTACCAGGATAAACACCTTTTTTTTATGAACAAGCATTTGAAAATAATTTCTAAGATGAAGAACAATGTGTATAATCTTCTCTAACTTCCTTTCCATGACTCGAAGGATGTCTATAATTCATATGTCCTCAACGGAACTTTATCCACATCAATTCATTCAGTGTTACGAGGCTACGAGAGGTCATCTTTTTTTCAGAGTGCATGTGCGATGCATGCAGTTCTGTGATCTCTAGATTCAGCCTCAGAAGCTGCATTGATTGTGTAACACGTTGATGCGATTCGCCATAAAGAACGCAAAAATTGTAGAAAAGGCCGACATCGGCGGCTGCGACCGGAAGTCATGATCGACCTGGCCTAAAATGCCCCGTATTTACTATTCAATATTTATATGTTAAACACCACAAGATTCGGGGTTCATTCGCTAGAAACAATTAATCGGATCAGGGAGACTCGACTTCATAGCAGCACACGAAATCGTCATTGTCAGAGAACTTGCCACCGCAACTCTTGAGTTCTGGAGACAAAATCTAGCGATTATTCCCAAGAGTGGAGTGAAAGAAACTCACCGACAAATGCCACGCAGACGGAAAGAGAAAGATAGAAAGAAAAAAAAATGACTTCATCTCGAATGCGATTCAGCCGGATATCGAGTTAAGCAGAAGGTCTTCATTTCATACCATTGTCCCCGAGGTGCAAATGATGATCAGATTATTCAATGAATTCAAATGGTGGGGGGCCTATGAAGCAAGTGCGTTGACCGTTGGAATATGGTGTGTGCCATTTGTGGAATTAGCAATTAGCGTTTCAAGCTAGTATCCGATTTAATCTTCTTGCCTTAGCTTAATTTAATTTAATTTTAATTAATTAAATCTACCTTCACACCAGTCAGCAAATAAACAATGCTTAATCAACACGCCTGAATCCGTCTAACATTACAAAACAGAGGTCACATAGGTCACTCTGATATAGGTCACAATGACATGCCTTTGACGTTGTCATTGGGTTGCATTACAGCGGGTTGTACAGCAGTTCATTTATACAGCGTGTATCACATTCCACAAAAGGGCGGAGCGTGACACACAAAGTTAACTATGTCTAACTAAGTACTATCAACAAACTGATTATGCAAGCCAAAGCTTCATTGAGTCATTACACGTAACACCACCGACACTTAGTGCCATTTTTTAACGCATGACGTAATAGAAGAACGGAAAGGCAACATTTCGTTCAGAAACTTCGAGAAGGATCGAGATGACGTCCGCTGACATAGAGTTACAATGAATCGTGTTGTTTTCATCACTGTTACTACGCATCATTATAGCTCATGCATGTTTCGATATTACTATCATGACTGCATCTATACATTCTCCAAAACCCCAAAAAGAACCATGAATAGCTTAATTTTAAATTTTAACATCAATCTGGTATCTCTGAATGCATAGCTTTAAAAAAAAAAATCTATTTCAAATTACTTCCGATCTGTACTCCGTACATATTTAATTTTACATACTTTAATTTTGAACATCTATGGCGTGACATCTGCAGCGGTACTGATAGAAATGGTGCACCAGCGTGCATATACTTAAGTGCAAAAAAAAAAAGAGAGAGCTGATTCAGGGCTGTAACAATATCTCACAGGGCATGGTTTAGAGTCTCGTCGAGAAATTTGGCCCAAAAATCCTCTCATGTATTATTGGTGTGTGAGTCAGAGGACAGAGAATGTCTGACCTCAAAAATTGAACATTTTAACTTTGACATCTTGTCGATTTTTCCTCCAATTAAACCAGGTTAATTCCATTTGTTTTCTTTGAAATTTCACGAATATGTCGTCAAATGGTTTAACTTGGTACTGGTGAAAATTCCTGTCTATGCAATGCACACCCGGAGTGTGGTGTTGTTGGCATAACCAAAGCATTAATTTGCACCTAAGTATATCCACATAGGCCTGACCGGATCTTTGTCCTTGCATGGGGGCGTGACCCTTGCGTCTCGCCCACAGATCCTGTTACATCGGCTCGTGTTCTGTCTGCTCGCCATACGTGGTCATACGTGGTTTGTCCGTCCTGGACACAGGGCACTTCGTGAGTGTCCCTTCCCCCGTGCATTGAGGGTATATAAGCCCCACACAGCCCTGACCAAAGTGTGTACTCACAGTTTGCGAACTTGAACTCGAATACCCAACGGTAAGAAAACGAGCGAACTCAATCAGTTGGCTGATAGTTCATTTCATTTTTGTTTGCAGATCATCATGGTTCTTAGCGGTGCTCAGGCTGCGGCCATCCAGGGAAACTGGAAGAACGTTGATGCTCAGGCCCAGGAGTACGCCAACGCCCTCTTCCTCAGGTGTGTGTTCCTCTTGACTACTTCCCTTTGCTCGTCATCTTCATTGAAAGTCTTATTTCCTCAAAGTGTCCCCTCTTTTCCACCCTTCTCATATTCCTCTCCTCGATACGATCATCTCTGCAAAATTATTTTTACATTGCAATTATTTGGGCTGTGAACTTATTATTAATGTATTTCTCCCAATTGCCATTCTCTCCCAAATACAACCCTTTTGACAATTTACCCATATTTAGTCCTATCAATAATGAGCCTGTACTTGTCTTCGTGATCGTGCCTGTGATAATTGTCAATCACCAACTTGTTCACATGTTGTTGTACGCCCCGTATGTGTGCTGCAGGTACCTGACCTCCAACCCCGGTGACCAGGCCAGGTTCCCCAAGTTCGCTGAGGTTCCCCTTGGAGACCTCCGCAGCAACGCTGACTTCAACGCCCAGACCATCGTCATCGTCAAGGCTCTGAGCGCCATCGTCGCCAACCTCGGTGATGTCCAGAAGGCTGCTGAGCTCCTCCGCCAGCGCGTCAGGACTCACTACAAGAGGAACATCACCATGGCTCAGTTCGAGGTAGGCCACAGGAAGCGGTCTCAGCGCTGAACGATCTAACCGTGTTCATTTTGACAGAGGCTGCTCGATCTTCTGCCCATGTTCCTGCAGGAAAAAGCTCATGCCGGTGGTGACGTCGCCGATGCCTGGAGGATCGCCATCGCTGACCTTATGCCCGCCATGAGGGACGAGTACTCTCGTTGCCAGTAAATCCGTCGGTTGTCAATGATCTGAATAAACATGCACTATGCAATTTACATTTTCTTCACATTTTTCTCTCGTGGTTTGATTTCATACTTTTATGAATTCGGGAATTCACTTATATGAGTTTGCGTTTGAATAAAGTTTGATCAGATGTGTAAACAAAATGTGTGTGAATGTCATGTTGTGGAATCAACAGAGCGTGTGATAATTGTTTTTATAATAATTGCATTTGTTCATCATTATAAGATTATTTTAATTGAATTATTTATAACCATGAATACGTGTCATTTTGTTTATATAAGAACAAGCATTCTAACTGAAAATAGATTTACTCAAATAATACAACATTCGTACAGTTCTATACATACTATAATATATGATTTACTGGTCACGTGGTATTGCAAATAAACTAGGGCAAAAGGGGTGATGATGGTTCGGTTCCCCGGATGCAGGAGGGCTACGCATACACCCTCGATCGAGCAAGAAACTGGATTTCGTATAACAATAAAATCAATATGAACGGTATCGTATGAGAACGAGTAGAGTAAATGACTGAAAGCTGCCTAAGAAAGGATACCTTCAACCTCAAGGCACTCATATCCAGCGGAAAGTGACTTCCCTAAAACGATATAGACGGGTTTGGATGTACACGTACATGAATAAAGCGGGAATCACAACTTCGTTCATTTTAACAATTGATTTGATCGCATACATCAACTGACCCACACTATATACACTCAAGGCGTGTCGCGCAGTCCATGTATACATTAATTGGTTTTGCATATTAATGAGTGAGGCACTGTGGTATATAAAACCGCAGTGGTCAGCGCTCGTTGCACACACCATGGCGCCGTGGCTGCTGCTCTTGGTGTTCGCTCAGGGGGCATTCGCTTCGCATCCGACTTTCTACGACTATGGCGATGCAGGACTGGAGAACACCGAATCCGACTACGTCGAGGATGTGGTTCAGCTCTTGGATGAAGAAGAACAAAGCAGGATTATAAGGGATCGAGATGACGTCGCTTTTAAGGCGGAATCCTGCGTGGGTGAGCAAAGGGATATCTTTTGGCTAGATTTGATAATCTTCTAATCATTGATTATGCAGTCGCTTTCAGTATAACCATGAAAGCATGACTGATGAAGAAGTAATATTCAATGTTTACTTCCAGAAATGTGCACTTTCGAAGTGACACATGATGATTTCGGCATGTACACTTGGGAAAATACAAGCGTTGCTTTCAGGCGTTTCGTGCGATGCTCGGAGCAACCTAGTTTTGAAGCAAACGTGCTGATTAGTCGAGATTGCTTGCTTGACAACAACGGACACGCTGCGTGGTCATTCGTGATCAATTACACAAATTGCCTAAAACTGCCTTTGGTCCGAATAGAGGAAGAATTGCAGGTTGCCAGGGTGAGTCGTTTTTGGAGCCAGCAGAACGTCAAACTTCTCTCGCTATATTCACAGATTGCATACAGCTTTGAATATTGGCTGACGATGAGTTTTCGTCAAATTTTGGATGCTCTGGTGTCTCAAAAATATAGAGTAATATTGAGCCCGTATGCCAAAGAGACAGTGTTCGTCTACTGGGTGGCATTCAGCGTCATCAACGACTTCGACCAGCTTCAAAGGGAAATTCGCTTTGCGGATCTGATCAATTATTTGGGTTTCATCCTCCATGATAGTTTCGTCCCAGCGGTCAGGTTGCAACCTCAAGCCGCCCACTACGCTAATAGGTCAGAACCTGTGACCTTTGACCTTTAGGCAATGGCAGTTCACAGCTCGCCCGCATCTATAGACTCTTGTAGAATATCGCTATTTTCAGGATTTTCAACGAACTCCCTCTGATTGCATCTGTGTTTGGTCCACCAAAAAGCATATTGCAATCTCAGTTGAGCACTCTATACTACGCGTCAGGTTTCGTCGAAGACCTTTTTAATGGTATCCTTTACCTAGGCTACGACATGGTGGTCTCTGCCGTTCCCAGTACAAGTGAGTCTCAACATAAATCCATACATATAAGTATCAAGTACTTCGCTCAATGCATAATGCATTCCTACTTGGGCCACCAAAGAAATGCTTGATTCAATCCCGATGTGAAGACGACGAAATAAAACACAAGATTCACGAGGAGTTTATAACAAAACGCCGGCAGAAATGTTCCATGAAAATGCACTTATTTTGGTTAGGTTTGTAAAATAATATTGATCCATAGTAATGTCATTTCATGACTAAGGCAAACGAAACGAATCTTGTTGTCCAAACATTTGCATTTGCAGACTGCAGTTACAAGTTGCTCGCCGTTGACAGCGAAGTTTTCGTTGAGATGGATCAGACCTTTCGGGACCAACCTCTGTTGGACAGGGAAGCCAGAACGGTTGCTAAGGACGTCGACTATCTCTTCCCGCGAATGGTCTACGTGTCAATGTACGATTTTCAAAGTGGCATTCAACCTCAAATCAAGACAAGCTTTACACATCCCAAGGTAAAATGTTACCTGTTAAAATAAGACGTGGTTTTAGACCGAAGGCTGATGTATTTACTTTCTTACAGTTCTAAATATCTTAGAATGTTGATGTTTTGATAAAAGTATGATGAAGCATTGATAATACAATCAGGGTGAAACATTAATGTGGTAAAGTGAGCTTCATTATGAACACTCAACTCCACTTTGAATGTTTCTTAAATTTATCTCTGAGCATTCGCCGTGACCCCCCAATCTTTCACCAACCATCCCACTCCCTACCTTCAATCTCATCATCTTCATCTGTATCCATCCCCCCCTACCTGCCATCTATCTCCCTTTTTTTTCTGTATTCTTCTTTCCTTTCCCTTCTATTTCATCACTTTTTGTCTTTGTCTTCCCCTTATTTCATCACCTACACCTCATTTATTTCAAGAATTCGTTGAATTTATAGGAAACTTTACCTCCAAAATGTGGATAATAGCACGATATACCTTGAATACATGGTCGAATCATGCCCAGCTAGCATGTATGGCTTACTTGCCTACGAGGCACATCTCACCTGCACCTATCTGTCACCTTTGGCAAGGCTTACCCCCCTTCCTCCTTTTCCCCTTCCTTGTGATTGCGTCCCTATGAAAGACACGATTTTGACTACTGTATCCTGCTCCACGTGGACTGCAATCTTCTTTCTCTCTCCTAGTTGCTGAATCCAGTGTGCGCATGGAATTTTGACGAACGGGGTAAGTGAATTTGAAACACAATTATTCGACATCATCAGTTTCAGTAATTTGTTTTTGAAATTGACCTGTCAAGATATGACATCACTGAATAAAAGAATTCTAAAAAAAGAAACCCAATAATTGAACAAGTTTTGAAAACAACCTCCAGTTGAGGTGCAAACTGATGGACATGAAATGGTCCACGACAGCGGACACTTGGCCCAATGCAAAAAAGCAAGAGAGGCGGATAAAAACGAAATCAGTCAGAGACGTGAACAGGAAATTTTTATGGATTAATTAGAGGAGGAAAGAAGAAGGGAAAGAACAAAAAGGGGAAATCATTTGAGATCATAACGCACTCACACTGAACAGACTGGTGGGGTTTTACGGCTCCACCCAAACCATTCGGATGATACGGGCGGCAGATCAGAAGGCCCAGGACCGGGGTTTGCCCCTACTCGCATCGATAAATCTCAAGGGTTTTTTTCATCCTGCATACCACCATAGACATAGTACACGGTTGGGCAGCACTGCAGAGTCACCAAAGAATTGCAATTATAACAAAATACAATTATAATTCGCATACTTAACGCCCGTGGCCTGATCGGGCCTCGAAGCCGGTACCTCGACCCCCACGGTAGGCATAGGATTGCAGTCAGCCGGTCAAACCGACTGAGCTATTCGGTGCCCACACTCACAATGAAAATCGTAAGTGATTATTGACAACATAGACCTAAAAATAAACACAGACCGATTATTGTCATGGAATCCCCGGCACGCAATCAGCATATATCGGCGAAGCGGCGGAATGGTTGTGAAGAGGCATTTCCGTTTGCTCCATTACTCTGCTGAAATAGTGCGTTACTTAAAGGGATGGGGAACTAAATTTTAAGTGATGTTCTATTGACTCATAGCACCAATTGATAGCATTCCGTGCCAAAAACACCATGCCTGGATGCAAGCGTAAGGAAATAATGCATTCCGAATATCGGGGTTAGCATTGCGCCTATGGGAGAATGGCTTCCATTGCGAAGTATAGGAGGCAAACGTCAGCTGATGGCTTGGTTTGGCTGATGGCTGATTGGTCCCGTTCCCCTCGTGAAGCTATCGATTTCAGCCAATCAGAGCAGATCATCTTCTCCATAAAAGGACATCTCTGTTGTTTACGAAACGAAAGCGCATGCGTGGTGCACTCTGGCTGACCTTTTTACTGTTTCAGGATGAGAAACGTGGTAGGTGTCCTAGAAAATCGCTTGTTAGAATAAGAAAAATAGCGAAAAATATTTTTTTTTTGCGCCTGACTGGTGGCAAAATGATTATTCTATCTATTTCCGAAAAGAAAATAAAAAAATATCCAGGGGTTTAGTTGCAGGACACGCTGATATGACGAGGCCCATTGTAAAAGATGGGGAACTCGGTGTTTCATCACAGCTCGTGACGTCACGCCTAGTTAGCAATATATCTCCCCCGAAATCTTAGCGATGAGTGATCCCG
>KB300985.1:159093-176827 GCA_000328365.1 Capitella teleta
TGAATGTATATCTTGCTAATTATTACCTCGAATTAGCAAGGATCATTGTGTAATATCCATGCGGTTTATGTCTTAAAGTTAAAATTGACATAAACATTATGTTTAGCTATGACAGAGGCTATCAGAGTGTGAGGCAGTCCGAATGTTTTGGTTGTAATTTTCAACAATTTTAATTTCACGCAGTGTTCATTGAGGATGAGTCTCTATTGCACGGTGCAAGCTGATATAAATATGACAAAAACATGAGCAACTTAACTTTATTTTAGGCATAATTTAAACGAACAATTAACATGGAACGTCATGTTGTGCTTCTGCAGTGCAATGGTTGTTCATGGAATGTTGCCAAAGAAGTCAACTTCTAAGGAGCCACAGTCCTTTGGTCTTGGGGTAGCATTAAATGCCACGAGCTCTCTATTTCCAACAATTATATAAAGTATTGCGTATAATAAGCTAAAACGTTCTTCGTCAGGTCGAGGTTTCTACGATTTGGCGGTCTGGGACGCTTGGCCAAATGCCGGATTATGCGAAATGATCGCCAACTCATCCACCATGACTGAATGCTTGTGCAATGGAAACGGATATTTTGGAGTCTTCAACGACAAGGTGATAATATTACTAGCAGCTTCTGGCGTTTCAACTGATTAACGAAATATACGAATTGATTAATCAGGGGCATGCTAACTCGCTTAGCAATCGGACCAGGGTTCTTAATTAATTTTCCATTGAAATTCAAGACTCGTAAATGATATCTAAGATATAAGGCTGACATTCGTTTTCGTCCTGACCAAAGTTCAACCAGGGCCATTGCCTGAACTGGAACTCACTGGCGTGATCGGCTCGTTCCTCGTGAAACCCCAGAAGTCTGATGAACATATTTTGAGAGAATTAAACCGTTCGTCTGTATTTATAAACCATGGACCGAGTCAGATTGTCATTTTCGAAGGAGTGGGTACCCTAAAGACACGTTAACATAGCATTAGAGATGGTAATAAGAATTATTAATTACTGTTAAAGGATCTCGTCAGCACGCCGAGGGAAAATGGATATGTTTTCAGTACGAAAAATGCGTTATGAATTTCTTCAGTGCGCGAGTGTGCCTTATGATTTTGCGAACAATTTCACTTGTGATAGGTTATTTACCGACCTGATGACATCTCAGGGTTAGTGATATGGTTACGCTTAGAAGGATATAACCATACCCTAACCCTAAAACACCGTTCACCGGAGATCTTCCAATGAACTTGCAATCCAAAACGTGCGTTTCCGCATTAATTATACAAACCGTTCCATCTGAATACGTGCATTTCCCGCACACACGCACGCACGCATGCACGCACATACCTAAACGGCGCCTAAGGTTCCTAAGCCTGTGTGAGTATACGGCACGTATCTCGTGGAAAAGCCTCTCACTATACACGCCACTCACTAAACCACAGTGACAGAGATTCCTTGCAAATGTGCAAATACCAATGATATCAATACGCGGCCAGTACAGTAAATGGCCAGCCATGCCATGACAGCCATGCCATGACAGATTTTATATTTACATCAAACCAGCGGTGTGAAGCTTTTGACAAACATTGGAGCACCACGTGCGATGTCTAACTATGCTGCATACCATTTAATTATTCCTCTGTTGCATAATGCATATTATTCAGAGACAATACAGAGATCTGGACAAATTCGACCCACCTGCGACATGGGCTCCTGGCCTGAAAATCGTGCTGGTATTTGTAGCACCCATGATTAAAGACGATGACGTCATGAATTCTGTTTCAGGGGTTTTCATACAGATATGAAATGTGGTTGCTGGGAGTGATTCTGCAGGCTGTTTCATTCGTATGCTTACTGGCCACTGTCTGTACTTTTATCATCTTCAGGTATAGCAACAGCACATGTCGATTTGCTATCTTTAATTAATTATAATCTATGCAGAAACCTCTGTCGTGGGCGCGTCGTTGCCCTCCTCCTGAACCTCTGCGCCTCGCTCATTTGTCTGGATGTCGTAGTGTTCGCAGCTGAACTGACGACCTCCAGCCGTCTTGGCTGCACGGTGTCCAATATCCTTCGCTACTACTTCATCATGGTGTCGTTGCTGTGGAACGGAGTTGAGGCCTACAACATGAACCTCATGCTGCTCAAGGTGTTCGACCATGGAGTGACCAATTTCATGGTGAAGGCAATTATCCCTTCGTGGGGTGAGCGGTGACGATGCATGTCGCTTGTTGTTATCTTCGCATATATTCGCAGGATTACCTGTTCTGGTGATCACTCAGATCATGATTGTCGACGATGAATCATTTAACGGAATCTTTGTTGATTGCACATTTAGGTAATCTAAAGATAATTAGAATCCCGCAATGCAACTTTAACCTGTTGTATTCAGGTGCATCCTGAAGGAAGGTGTTCTCTTGTACGCTTATCTGCTGCCCATGTGTCTCATAATGTTTCACAACTTCATCGTATACGCATTCGTTATGCGGACCCTCGCAGTTCAGCCTAAACTCCAGACTTCCAAAGGTTGACCTTTACCCTTGGTTTTGGATCTTGTAAGTTGTAATCAAATATATATAGATGAAAATCGTGTCCCAACATGGAGAAGTTTGGCTGGTGGCATCTCCCTGCTGGCTCTGCTTGGACTACCCTGGATCTTCAGTGCATTCGGTGCCATCGACGCCACTAAAGCCAATCATCACCTGCAACAAACAGAAGCCGTGTTCCAGGTAAACAGCCTCTTCTGAAACGATTGTGACGTCATTCTGTTTGCAGGCTGTGTTCGTGGCGGGCGTCAGTCTGCAAGGGGTCTTCATCTTCAGCTTCCATTGCGTGCGCAATGAAGATGTTCGTCATCATTGGAAACAGACGCTGTTGCCCAGTTACTTGTCAACCGAGTAGCGAAAATATATGGTGTGGAATTCTGAAAATAGCGGCGCATGACAATCATTCTCAAACAACAGAAATTGAAATCAAATCAACAACTTGAAAAACAAACGGGTTTCGCTTGGAGCAAATAAAATATCCATAATATTCAATTGTAATACATGTAGTATGAATAATCTGGAAGACAAGAGGAAACGACTCACACAACAAAACACCATTCGAGTAATTCGCAGTCGGTTTCTTTCCTTCTTAGAACTGAGACCAACTTTCATTGCGATGTCATAACGTTCTATCTGAAGTACATTATACTATACCACCAACTGGTACTAAATCATAACGTCCATTTATAATTGTGCTGCGTGCGGAGTTACAAACTCATCACGAAACATTCGAAAGTCTCGGACGCTAATTCAGACACGAGTGTTTGTTTATTTACAAATTGACAATCAAACTGATTCTGAAGGAGAAAAAAAGGTGACATCCATCAGTGATTATGAACATGTGTCAGGAAACGGCGATTAGGAATCTCACAATTGATCGTGATCTCTGAAATATAGATGACAAAGGAAATGACGTCATGACCACCTGTATAACTGAACAATGAGTTAATAATAGGACAAGCGTCCAGGCATGTTGATTCCTTTGAAAATATCCCCATTAATTCCGCTACCGACCCCTATGTCTGTCTCCGTGTGGTGTCACTTAAAACCGATTTAATTAAGACAAGCAATGATGCAAACAATTCGAGTGATTCAACGATTAGTTACATCAGTTTTACACCTCGTAGCGCACGGTGATAAATATATTTTTATTGGGAATTGCGAAATTAGGATTGCGAAATATGGACCAGCATTTTACTGCGTGCACTAGAACTAGTATGCATTCAAAATGAGAACTGGTTGTCATGGTTACAAAGCCAAAATAATTGTGCATAGCTCGAAATTTTGCAACTGATTTCATAGACATCGTTCTTTCTTGCTGTGAGTTAAATTAAGTTGCCCCAGCCACCTTTGTGTAACTCATAGTATCCGTCACGCAATACTAGTAGCTATTTATATTTATCCCCGTAGCAATCAACACCTGACGCTCCATCATCACAGAATTAAAAAAAATATTTGATGGACAAACTCGAGTAATAAATTGTAATATATACTCGTGATCGAGCTGTGACTCACACGTAGGAGAACATATCTCACGAGTTTCTTCGCCCTCACGGATATCTGCCATAATTTATACGACCCCAATCGATCTTGAATATTGAGATGAATGTTTTGGAACTTCAGATAACTATGATCTCATTTATGGATATTTTACACCACTATACCACTATTTCGCTTCGTGCTCATTGGACATCCCTTGCACGTGGTCATGCATCACGTGACCAAACGGTTTCTCCATCATTTAATTGTGTTTTAAACAAAAACATTGCGTTGCATGAAATTCCACGAAAGTTGACTTCGAATGCTGGCCCAATGAATGCAATCGCGGTAGGCACACAGCGCTTGTAAGCTACAATCACGCTTGGTATTACAGAGGCCCAATCTTCTGCTTATCGGTTATCAGATAAGTAATTGTACAATCTTGTCTGTCTTGTCTTTTCTCTTTGACGAGAAGGAAGAGAAAAATAGGTAAATGTACAAGTAATATTAACGATAATTTATTTTCAACATAATAATATAAATTACGTGCTGAAAAATTCTACATTGAAAACTTCGAGAAAAAAATGCATGCTATAGAGTTATTATTTTGGCTCAGTTTGGCCACAGTTTGTGTAACAACATCATAGAGTCACAGGCATTGTGTTTGATCCCTTCCTCGTACTGTCCCGTCGCTTCTGCCTTGGACGGGAAAGTAGGTCTTTGAGCTGCGCGCGCACATCAGGGTCAAGCAGCCAGACGACCGGTGAGATCCCAGCGTTTGAGTAACCAAGCCAAACGAAGAGGGACCACATATCTGGGTTCACACAAAGACCGTTACAGAACGGGATCAAGACGTTGGTGACGTAAAATGGCGTCCACAGACCAATGCTGACGAGTACCGACGCGACGACAGCCGATGCCACTCCGCCGACGTGGACGAACTCGCTGTATGTGACGAAACTGATATCAGGGCAGCAGCAGCATCTACCGTGGCCACTGCGGCGTCCGTCTGAGCAGAGGGTACGAGTCGCCTCTTCGTCATCGTCATCATTGAGGGGACCTCCGAGGGCTTGCTTTCGCAGCATTCGTTGCTGAATCTTTGCTTGTACTGCTGCTATGACAACAGCAAGGACAGCGATGAGCGTGAGGAGAGCAGGACCCAGGAAGACAGCGAAGGACAGCGTGAAGGCGTGTTGCCTTGTCATGCTCACCGCGCACATCCCTTCGTGCAAGAACTCTGGCTGATCCAGCGCCACGATCATCGGTATAAGCGTCGCGAATGACACCAGCCACGAGAACGCAATCGCTCCGATGGTAGACCGGCGACCGAAGCGGCGAGAGTACGCCAAGGGTTGCACGACGTACACGAAGCGGTCAAGAGTGATCACGAATAATGACCACACAGTAAGAGCGACCAGGAGTACTTGGGCCGACAACCAGCACCGGCACATCACCGGACCCAACGCCCAGCGACCAACCTTCTCGGTCACCACCTGCAGCGGGATGACGAAGGCTCCGAGGGCAAGTTGGGCGAGGGATGAATTGATGAGCAGGGGTCTGGCAGGAAAGGCGACAGCGGCCGGCAGCGAGTGAGGTCGACGGCGACTGAGCAACCAGCAGAGGAAGAGGTTGAGGAGGACGCTGCAGGCGGACAGCATTCCCCCGAACAGCACCACACTGGCGCGTCCTGTTTCGTTGACCATCTCAGCGTATTGCGATTTGTTCTCCTCGCGCACAATGATCCACGAGTTGCGTTCTCCTGGGGTGTAATTCACAAGCAGCGGCAACCAGCTCCAGTCAGCCTCAGCTCGCGGGCAGCCGTGCGCTCCGTCTTCGCACATGTTGTAATTTGATCCAACCCTGGCGTCGAGATGCTGCTGTGGCTTCAACAGCGGAGATGTGCGATTGCGAATGATATCAATGCACAGAGTGGCGCTGTTTTTAAACGCGACTGGAGTCCCGCAGATCGACGCCAATCTCTTCACAGGTGTTGAGCATCCGCTGAAGAGAATGTTTCATCGAAGGCTTTGAATGTTGACGGAGATCCACGTGAATTATGAGTCTCGGTCGGTGGTCTTCGGTAGTAACACGTGCTTCTGGAGCGTATCCTGCAAACGAGGTGGAATCGCATGAATCACAAGAACAAGTTATGTCATGAACCCTCATTTAATTCAAACCCGCTCCTAGCCGTGCATCATGCAAGCACTCATTGTTATATTCGATGCATTCCTGTCGGTATATATACAATGTTACGTCATCGCTGAGCTGGCTTTGTGCGTCTCATGATCACGGCTGTTGCATCGGCATCATTAGCCACGCGTGATTGCGTAATAATAAATCAATGAACGTTAATTATTATGCAAGGTGTGGATATAATTGCAAGTGAAGCTAAAATATAACAGTGAGAAATGATACTTCAGTGAAAAAAAAAATATTAAAAAAGACGAGAGAAAAAAAAAAGATGAAAGCTGTTAGCTGGCCCTCCTTTAAGAAGGTCTATTTTGACAGCATGTGCAACTCACTAATCACCCAATGGTATCCGATGAAGATAAGTTGGAGCTCTCTTCTGCTCACCTGTCCAAAGTGCGATTTCTCTTGTGCGGGTGTCACTTTTATACCCTTTAACACGAAATCGGAACCCGCTGGCTCCAGAAGGTCTGCTTGTCTTTAAAAAAAAAATCCTCACTCTTTTCACGGCGGTCACGTGCGTAAGCTTTCACAGACAAATATTAGCCTCTTTGATATCTGTTCTCGATTGTGATTGGTCAAAGAATGTTTAATCCTAATCACCACAGGGATTAAAATGGATTACAGTGTGTTTAATTGTCGGTTTATGCTTGTTGGTTCTAACACTCATCTGGGTTATGGTGTTGGTGGTGTAATATATCCGTAGTACACACACAGGTGAGAGAAGAATTAGAGTAAATGAGATAAAGACGGAAATGGAAGAATGGAGCCTACCTCCACTACGTGTTCAGCATATCTTCCCAATGGTGCTCCTACAAAATGCACCGTGCTTACTGTAACACTGAGCTTTCGAGGCTGAGTCCTTCAAGTGGCCTCTCCCTTTCAAGATAAGTTATCAGGCGCGTTATCTTTGCTAAACGATGTTGTAAATCAGTTTAGATAATTAATCAAAATATGATACTCTGTTGATTAATTGCTCTAGAACTGTCCTCAAATATTCGAATTAATCGGATATCAAACTTCATATAGTTGAATCGATTGAGCACTCATTCGTGTGCACTCTAAATAGCTCGCATAGATTACTCAGCCTAGATGACACACCAGTGCACTCGGGATAGCGCAATGTATATCAACCAAGGATGTAAATCAACTTACCAAGGACGGAGCCTATCACCTACTATTTCTACAAAATGTAATAACCAGCTGTAAGCTAAACTCTTTCTAAGATCTACGAACGCTGCCGGATATGCATGCCCTGGCGTACTATATGTTATAGGAGAGACTTAGAGAATTTCTTCTTTTTTTTTTTATTAAGCTGAGATTAAAATTCCGAATGAAGATCTTTTAAATGCAAAACCTAAACGTCGTAATTCTTTGGTCCAAAATAACAGATATTACGGTATGTAGAGTCGATAATGGGGGATAATACTAATGGGTGATCTGATAGCTTAATCTTTAAGACTACTTTGAATGGTAGTCGTGATTATGGAATTCTGTCGTCTGTGGTAAGAAGGGGATTTGTAGATATTTTTAGATTCTTGGTGAATGAGTGGTTGTTTTTTTAAGGAATTATTATTTTTTTTTTTTTTTTTTTTTTTTTTTTTTTTTTTTTTTTTTGTGATTCGCTTTTCTTGTCTGTGTACACCTTTTGGTCAATTGTTTCTCCGTAACTAGCAATGTTTCATCCTTCATTTTTCACACATCTATCAAGTATGACAATATCCGTGTCCGAAAGTATTTTGTAGGTCAAAGGTCAGAGGGTAAGATAACAATGACCATAAATAGGTGGCAAGTTTGAATTCCTCTATCTCATTCATTAACAATCTTATTTTTTCGTTAAATTGTTCAATGCATAATTTTCAACGAAAGTGATCTTCGTACTTTGTATGCTCAGTTCCATCATTTTTGCGTAATAGTAGAAATTGTGAAAATGTGATTTTTCAAATTAATATATAACTTCTTCGTCGAGCACGTTATCACGCCGTAATTTTCAGCGATAGCTGGAAATATAATTGTTCTATCTAATTAAAATTCTAAATTATGTCATTCTAAGGTCAAGGTCGTTATGCCGTTTTTTCGCTTTTATCGCCATATAAGGCATGATATCCATACATTACAGGTAATTTAACACAAAGCATTGCCCTTAGTGTCTGATCAATTTATAACGTCAATTGATTGTGCTCTTTTTTGTGTGACAATCTGTGAATGTTCAAATATGGTCATAACTTAATTTGGCATATATCTTGCTTTGTGATGGTTAGTTTTGAAATCAAATTACATCAATGTGTAGATATAATACAGGCCAGGATTTTTATAATGACATATTTCATGTCAGATCAATATTTTACATGACATAATTATGACATTAAAGATTGCCAGTGCTTATATACGTAAAACGTTATGATTCTTTTTCTGAGTGCATTATATTCTCAAATTAATTTCTCATTTGGTTCGTTTCCTTCTCCTTTCTCCCTCTAATTATTCCCAAAAAAAATTCCTGTTCGCGTCTCTGATTGATTTCTTGTTGTATTTTTAAAAGAAAGGGAAGATATTATTTACTCCTTCCCAGATGATTATGCATAATTAGAAATTGACCGTCAAACTTTCCACTCCGAACTGTCTCCTTCATTATAGCAATCAGATTGTTAATTTTCACCATGCATAGTCTATTCATCACCCGCTGAACCTCCTCATCTTCCTCTTCCCTTTCTTCCTCCTCATCTCCCTCTTCCCTTTCTTCCTCCTCATCTTCCTCTTCCCTTTCTTCCTCTTCATCGACTCCCTCGCCCTCCCTCCCTCCGCCTAATAACCGAGCCCTCCTCTTCCCTCTCCTTCCCACCCATTAACAACCACAAAAGCAAAGCGCTGTCACTCATCCACTGAGATTGACAGCAGCGATCACTAATGCACATAAATCGGCAGTGCAACCGCATAAATAACTCAGCGATCGTTATGAGAGTTCATTCTCGTTACCTACGCTAATCACCCATAATTAGAGGTCACGCGGTGCAGTAGCCAAGTTGATGACATATTTGACAGCGTGACTCAAGCCCAATCCGTCAACCAAATAAGTATATTATAACACTGAGCACTCACACAATGGTAGCGTACACTTGCTCTGCTGTGTTTGTTTGTGTGCTTTGAGTAGGAAACTTGCAGATTTAAAACCCAATTCCCCGAGAATAACGGCGACAGTTCTAGGCATAAAGTCTGAACACATGTGAGTTGTTTTTCTCGCATATACATACCCGGTTGGATAGTAGATCAGTCATCACCTGTGTGTTTACTATGACACGCGAAAGATGGATGCTAAATCTCCCGAATACAACCATGTATTCAGTGCACTAACGAATAAAGTAGATTCGACTCCTGAATCAGTCCGGTTATTCCGTACCTGATTAATTAGGAATGTATGTGCAAGGTCTGGTTTATTTCAATAGAAATATACGCAGGCATAGACCATATTGAAATAGAGTACATCTGAATGTTTCAATTCAACTTACCTCGATCTGTGCGGAATCACCAAGTCGTGGTCGAAATCCAAAATGAAAAATGACCAGAACCTCGACCCACATCACAAACGCGATCTGAGTCATGGTTTAACAGGTCGATTGCATAGGAAGCTAATTGCGCATTGATTCAGACCAAGCGAATAATTACTGCTAATGACCCATATTGATAAAGGTTCACATCACACCACACACAAAGAGCTATTTCCAAGTTCCAACAATGGGGTAATTAAAGTAGTTTACGACAATACTTAAAAATTGAATAATTACCTCCACGGGAACCAATTTGGAACGCATTCAACAGCGCTGCGGGGGTGTGAAAGTTAGCTACTCAAACAAATTTTGGCTTCACTTTAAAAAGGTGTTACGATTAACAGCGCATAAAACACGATACTTCAAAGGATAAGTTAATAATTGATTCATCAATATAGCAAGGTGTATTATGGTGAAATTCCGACGCTCCCTCTCGCTAACCCAAACAACCGAAAGCGTGTGCGGTTTCCTTCTAAGCATAGCTGAATGATGGCCAATTTACTGGATAATTTAGCACGCAACCTGTTCTCATTTTGCGGTCTACCCCTGGCTGCACCACCCGAAGAACATCGAGAGGAGAGAAAAGAGGCTATTGACTTCGCATTATTAGATTTGCTGACGCGTATAAGGTTTCTAGGATTTTGCGGTCCTAGAGTAGAATCAGACGGTTTTGCCTCAACCGACCTTCGTTTCCAAATATTTCCGTCGTTTACACACGAATTCGAGATTCCTGGAGAGTGTTTGTTCAGATGTTCCGCAGGTTTTATCTTTGGCTAATTGACACCTGCGTTAAATAATGGAAATGGGAAGCAATGGGGGTACAATAAACAATGGAATATTGGTTAGTCAACTGCTGTGAGTCTCATATCTGCCAAACGAACCAGTCTGATATGAGCGAATATCAGCACAGATGTCTTTATATATATATTTTTTTTTTATGTAACACCGACCAGTCGTTCTGATAAAAGAGTTAGCTGTATGATTAAAATGGAATGACTCTATCAGATGAGCACCTTTGTTTTCCGAATCTTCAAAGCGATTTCATCAGAAGAGGAGCTCTAGGCAACCAAACAATGGCAGGAAGCAATATATACACATCAAATGGGTGCCCTGTCAGCTGATATCAACGCACCTATAGGCAGGTATCTCAGGAGTGAGGCTCCAGCAACAAGTGCACGCTCTTTCATCTGACACAAACATAGATACACACGCTTTTATCTTGCTTATGTTTCCCAAATAGCGCTTCGATGTTTCCAAATTTTGCCAAGAATGCTTTTTACATCATCGACAGCTACTTGAACTCTGCTGCTCGAAGGTGGAAGTTTGTGGAGCAACAGTTGCGCGCCTCTTTCGTGGCCCTCGGTTCATTTGGACTATTGTCTCGCTGCTTTGATCTCCGTCTCATATTTCATTGTTATGGTCGTTATTTATGCCGACCAGAGATCAAAGGGTGAAGGTTACGCAATAGCTCGGGAGGATTTGTGAGTAAGCTTCACCGGGGATAAGGGGGCAAATGAATACCAGGTTTCATGGTGCCAGATGTTCGTAAACAATGGCGAATTGGTGATTGGTGCGGGATTGGGGTTGACCTTGCTGCACCGAATTCTATAGTTGTAGAATACAGATAGCTATATAAACAGATAAACACACCCGAAATCCGATCACATCGACCATTTTATTGTCATAAGTACATGCAGCCCCCTTCCTCATTTAATTATGTTTGTTTTGAAGTAAATACATTTTCATCTGTGATAAAAAAAAAAAAAAAAAAAAAAAAAATACAGGAGATACACAGAATTATAACATTGAATTTATGAAAGCACTGCTTGGTGGGCATGCTCATAAAAATCACAGGATAACACTAGATATCCGCAAATACAGCACGGGTATAGAGCAATATAGTATATGTAGGGATGGAAACACAATGATTGGGTTCTCAGCCATGGGGGTTTATACAATTCATCCATCACTCATACGCCTCACAAGTCAAAGTTCTGTGAGCTTTGGTGGCCTGAAGATGGAGGTGCGTTCTCGCTAGGGGGTCTCTCTATGCCCTTGTCAATTGAGCCAAACGACGACCTCGTGTGTGATGTAGTATCGCTCACATCGAATGAACATTCCCCGCCTTCAACTCATACCAACAGTCAGCAGTGCTGAGATCTACTTTTCACCCTCGCTCGTCAATCGCTCCGCGGTTTGCTCCATAAAATGGCAACTTCTCCACCCACTAAGACCTCTGCTGTTGCCCTTCGCCTGCAGATTCAAGCACCCTCGCGAGGTAAAACAATCGACACGCCTAATAAACATTGACAGATTGCGGATGGCTTGTATCATAACGCATCAGTGTTATCATGATTACTTGTATCATGACGAGGGAGGTGCGTTATGATACACAACTTACTGCATGTTGCTCGCGCTGGCTTGTGTGTTATGCTATACCATTTGTGTGTTCTTGGATTGCCCCATAGTGTTCTAGTATAGATATTAGGATTGGGATATTAACGGTGTCAAAGAATAAACCAATTTCCTTGTTGCCTTTATCGAGCTTTATATAATAATATTTTTCAAGAGTGTAAGTTAATTATAAGTTAATTATAAGTTAAGCCATCAGAATAACAGTTGAGTCTATTGTGTAAGCATAACAAGCGTTCGAAAACTTTAGAGAATAAAGGGAAATCTGAGTCGGTAGTTATTAGGGAGCGCGGAGCCCCCTCCTTTGTGTACTGGTGATACGTAAGCAAATTTTAATTCGTCAGGAAGAATTGATTTGTCGGAAAAAAAAGAAAGAAATTAATGAGATGTGTAAGAGGATGTATTATTAACTCATATGCTTATTATTTTAATAGATACTGACTATATACAGAGTGGACCAAAAGTAGTCTATCTACTCCATGTTAGAAACATGCTGAAATATATCCGTATTTCCAAGAAAATAAATACCTGATATGGATTGACTAGGTTATTGTGGACACATTTATGCTAAGAAATCGAATAACACGTTAATTTTGAATGAGGAAGGAACGTTTAAATGCGAGTGGTGAGTGATCGCGAAGACCTTCTGTGTGCGCGTAATCGAGTGGGCCCCTGAACGAGCATTGTGGAATGTCATCTGTTGCGTGGCGCTGCAGTACAAATTATCTGCTTTATTTTGATTTTAGTAGATAAACATTAGTGCTACAATCTCAACAACAGCCCTCACAAACAATCGAATAGTTCGTTCATCCTCTAATAGCATTATAGTAATTTAAAGAGAAGAGTATTGGATGCATGAAGATAATTATTAAACGACCGGCGGAGAAAAACAAATCGCGCGCGTTTTCTGCAGCTCGCCGGTTGCTGTGCTGCATCGTATTCTCCTCGAAAAACGTTGATTTTAGTGAGTACCTTACTTCGCGTTTGTTTTATCATTTTCGTCGTTGTTATTTCTTGAGTAGGTCGCTACATTGATTACGCGATATGCTACGCGCCAGAATAACGACATAAGAGCGCAATTGGATTATAACAACATATTGTCGAACAAAAAGTGCTGAAAGGTCAGACTTGCTTGGCGACATTCATCCCTAAAGTCAATTTACAATGCACGATGCATTCCCATTATTATGCACTGTAAGGCCTACCCGATCATGAGAACGATGCCTTATTTGGGCATTCAAATGATGCTCATCCATGGTCAGGGGCATAAAGGGAAAATAATCAAAATATCGTCGAATGTTGGATGCACCCTTGATTGAGATAAATCGGCATCAATATCGACAAAATTGGATTAGAAATTATAGGAATAGCAGCATGAAATGTTCAACTATCCATACCAGGTATTTATTTTTGGTCCACTCTGTATATCCTAATTTACCCTAACACTACCTCTGAGATGTCTTCGGGAGTCGCGACGGTGAATACCCTTTCGTAAATATAATTAGTTCGTTTTTGGAACATCTACATACTAATGAGGCTCATGAATATTAATTCGGCATGTACGTGATTGGCCGAGATCCGCAATGTCGCGGGTTGCCATGACACCCTCTATATCGCTTTCTTGTGCAAACGAGTGAGCAATATATTTCATAAGAGTGTATTTTACATGTAATAATAAGTAATGTACGGAACGCTGATTTCAAAATGCTTTCAGTTTAACCAATCAACATTCCATCTCTTTCTTTCCATGCAAGATCTCTGTAGGATGTGAGCTCAACCCTAAAACTAATTAAGCAATTTTAAGTCTTAAAGAAAGAAAAAATGCCAATAAACTTTCGAGTTTATTAACAAAAGATATGGGCACTCGATCCCTGAACACACTACTTGTGTAAAACTGGCCGTAAACGAAAGAATGTGACACCAAAGATTGAAATGCAATTTAGTTTGTATATTTGCAAATAAATATATATAATAATTATAACTCTGCAATGAACTAACACAATTCTAGTAGCAATTTCTGAATAAACATATCATCAATTTTTGCGCAGTTGTAGACACAATCACGTAGTCAATGCTGCCTGGTGCATTCTACAAACATTTTAGTAGACGATTTCCGTTTCAGAATTAGTGCCTCAAATAGTAGCGTTTTCCAGGCCACGTGGACGATTTTGAAGAACCAATCAGCATCCAGATTATTGGGTCAAAGAAAGTCACGTGATCAGGATCAATTAAATGGCGGCTTTGTCGAGCAATCTGCAAAAAGAATGAAAGTTTTATAGTGTTTTTCTTCTTCTTCTGACTTGCGTTTAGTTGTGTAGCAATGGTAATGTTCAAGTATTGGTTGATTGTGAGGGCTATAGTCAAAGCACGATTGAAGCAGATATGATACTTTTATAAAACATTATGCATCTTTCTTTTTTTTTTTTTTTTTTTTTTTTTTTTGGCTCGCGCTTTCAATTAATTTGCTTGCGTTGTCAGAGAGAATCTTTCAGACCCCTGGTTGGAATTTGCTGGTTCTGCATAATGAGCACAAGCTAATTACGTAGCAATACAATTAATACGTAATATACCCAAATGATATAAAGATGAAGTAAAATATTACATTTCCAAATAATTATATGGTATATTTAACCCCCCCAAAAAAAAAAAAAAAAAAAAAAAAAAAAACCTCTTGGGCCCGAAGGTGCTAACACTATACACGTGTAAAGTGAATTTTAAGTCATTGAAATCACTTCGCTAATTCCTTTATTGAGAAGTATTGGTTATTTTGTAATATTATAATTTTATATAATTAATTCCCAGTGCTGGGATTTTCCGGAATTTGCACTAGCTGAATTGACAGCAAGCAAACTGATTTTAGTGATCATTATGTAATAGACCAATAATCTGATAATTGATGGCCATTCGCTCACCTGAATGATCCGATCAGCCGTTGGTTCGAAACGCCACCGCAGCAGCAGCCAGCATGCTCTCCGCCGACCACACTGTTTTCCATTGTTTTCCCTTGAGCTTCAAATGCAATCGGAGTTTAGGCTTCTGCATCCGCTGAGCATGGATCTTTTGAAAAGCCTCTGAAATCCTGCGGAGCTGTTTGGGCGAAATGTCGCTGTATTCAAAGAGCTGCATGGTGAAGAGGATGCTCGTACCGAGATGACCAACTCCTCAGCCTCGCTGCTTTTATATCCGCGGTGGATTTTGGATTCGTGACTCTCGAAATCAGCGAAGCGGCAACGTGCGTCATAGCTGGAAAGTTAAAAGCATCTCAAATTGATAGATCTGCACTAAATTTAGATATAAAGCGGTATTTATAGCCTTGTGTGGCTTTATATATGGTTGGCTGAATTGTTTGAAATAAAAAGTAAACCTGACTTGCGTCACAATCGCATCATATTCCATCAAGGCACTCGGCCATCAGTCCCAGCACTCGTCCTTCAAGTCAGGGGATTGGTGTTCAAGTGAAGCAAAAATGCTTGTTACACATGCCACAATATAGATATAGATGAGTGCAATTATTAGTGTAAAATGAAAGGTCGAAATGAATAAAGTTTACATAGGTTTGAGCAGCGTTTGTAAAGTTGTGCAATTTGCGCGCTCAATTAGCTGTATCAAAACAACAACATTTATAATAGTCTCATATAGCCGTATCTAATTCATACTTTTTGTCTTATTTTCAAGTCCTTTGTGCCCTTCCTACAGAACCTCTTCACTTAGCCCTTACACAACGCTTCTATAACTCCATCTGCATGGTCAACTTGCAATTCGACCCAAAAGCTTGACAATCTTACGTTTGAGTTTTCAATAATCATGCAGTATTATGAGTATTGGTTCCAGATTGGTACGATGTTCACTTGTCAGTTTTTCATTTCCGCATTCACGCCTGTGTAATTTTTGCTGCTACTGTAGCCAATTATTATTGTTTCAATTATTATTATAGTTTCAATTATTATTCACTACAATGGAAATTACAACACGTAGGTATTAATAATCATTAGCAAACGCTTTCAATGGAAAAGCCATGGTAATTAAAGTTTTTTTGTATTAAATTCCAATTAATCCGAATCACTGTACAATATGCATGTATGTAAATGTATATTATACATATAGTAGATTGACTTGAATAATATTATGATACGCTTTATTATACATTCACATATTCATTTCCGATTCATAATACTTTTATGTCGAATATAATTTCATTTGTTGATTATTGTTGATAAACACTGTTGTGTAAATGCAGTTATTGTCGAGGGTTCATATTTCATTTTAGGGACGCCGTATCCGTGAAAAAAAAAAAAAAAAAAAAATCTGTTGCATTGGCAAGTAGTAGGTGAGCATCCGAGAGTGCTAATTACCTTTGGATTTCTCGGCAAATTCCATCCCAGAATGTCTGTTTGTATTACCATAAAGTACTTTTGAACATAGTTACCATGGTTATGAACTTACGAGGCTCAGTCAAGAGTGATGTTATTTTGACATCAGGCCGCAGTTCAACATCCAAGTATAATATGCTAGCGTCACGGAGCGAGGTCTCTAGGGGACACGAATCAACACCTGTGTTCAACTACACGAGGTTATGTCTTATTGAATACTGGTATGAAACCCACAAGGACACATGAATAATTATGATTTACGACCATCGCACGGAACCTTCCTGCCTTCCACTTATGAATATATTATAGTATGTTCGCCAATATGACTGAAGCTTAATTAGCCTTTTAATTAACCCTTTAGTTGTAGGCTATTCCCGAAATCACATTTGTAATGGAGTGTTTAAAGACGGGCTCCAGCCGATTTTATGATTTCCAAATTGTTTGCTCCGACAGATGCAATACGGTGTAACAAATGGCAACCGATTTTAGAAAAGTTACCAATTACTATTTACTATAAAAGCCCAGTTAGAGCGCGCTCATATCGCTGATGCAAAAAGCCATCCAGCAGACGTATTCGCCAGAGCAGGGAATTCTCTGCTGCATGCACCGAATCGGCTGCCACCATTGAATCGCGCTCTCGTACTAGAGTTGGTCAACTGCACCAACGTACCTAGGAAGGGAATACTGTAGAACAGGAATCATTCGCGGACTGAAACTTTCGCGGTTTCATGCCTCAGGCACTTTTTCGCGGCATGCAATATTCGCGGTCAAGCGTAGGGTCATAATTATTCGCGGTCAAGCGTACTAGTATACTAGTTCATAGGGTCATTTACATTGACATTGACAAGATCAAGGAGACACGCTGGTCGCATCGCACGCACTGCTGGTATTTTTCCCTGCCTCTGTTCCTAGCAGAGAGCACGATCTCCAAGGAAGCGGCCGCTAAACCCCGCCCATTTGGCCTTATTTGGAACCAGTTCAAGTGAGTACTAGTACAACGCAATGTCGAAGGCTGCTGCTCTTTATAAGGCAGCCTCCAGCTCCTGCAGGAGAGCCTGATTGTGGCTAAATGCCTAATAATTATTATGGACACTCCGTGGTTCGCCGACCACGTCGCAGCAGCGCTTGACAACGGTACTAGTATAAGCACCCAACCTGATCTGCGACTCAGCACCCTCAAGCCCCTCCACGGACAATGGGTTTT
>KB300985.1:187462-200313 GCA_000328365.1 Capitella teleta
TCAATATCGACAATAAACTCCACTTTTTCAGACCACATTAATAACATCAAAAACAAAGCCTCCAGAACACTCAATGCCATCAAACGCAAATTTCGCCACCTAGACAATGACACTTTCTTTACCCTCTACAAAGCCAAAATTCGCCCAACCCTTCAATATGCCTCTCCTGTTTGGACACCCCATCTAAAAAACACATCAATAATATCGATAGAATACAAATGAGAGCCATTAAAACACTACCCAGATTATGTCATCTGCCCTGCCCACAACGCCTTAAAAAACTCAGACTGCCAACCCTGACCTACAGACGACTATGGACCGCCTTGATTGAGACCTACAAAATCATCAACGGACTGAACAACATCAAACATACAGACATACTACCCCCCCATTCAGATTACATGGACCCGAGGACATAGACACAAATTGATCAACCAGAGGACAAACACAACTACTTACCGAACTGCCTTATGACACCACATCATAACAACGTGGAACTCCCTCTCAGTAGACACCATCAACTCTCCCACCATTAACATCTTCAAATCTCGCCTCGACAAAACTTACAAACACAACCCCTAAAATTCAACCACACCAACATCTAAAACTCACACTCTAATCACACTCACACATCTAATCCAATAACATAACAACAACCAACCAAGGGTCAAAAAGAACTTTGCTCACTATTTAAACCCATCAAGTCAAGTCAAATCAACTCATATTGTCAAAGTTTTTATAGATAGCTGCTTGCAACGTACATCAAATTGTAGCCCACGCAATTTATAATACGTGCATATCAAATATATTGAATGCATAGTTAACCATACTGGAACAAAATCCAAATTACTTACCCTACCCCCTATATGCTGACTTTGGCTAAATTTTTTGTAACTGTCATATTTCTGTAATTAAAGGATATAGATGCATTACAGTGCACCGAATAGTACATAATGTCATTTACTATCGCAATTTATCATAATTTATCGTTATAATTCGAATTTTGTCTCCAATAATTAAAACTAATTGCATTTTTTTTTGCAATTTGTAACCCTGTATCGGGTTTACCCCATTAATCCAGTTCATTTCGTGTTTGACCCGGACATATTTGCAACATAATTAATATGTAAAGAACAATAGCATCGTGTGTTTTTGATTACTCAATATTATTATCAACAACAACATCTTTTTTTATAAATATATAATAACATTTCTATAAGCTGTGATAAGTGTGTCTCACTCCTAATCAGTGATAATGCCAACTAAGTGTCGGGGAAAAGCGCGCGCGCAAAAAAAAATGGCGCACCCAAAAACTTGAGTTTGCCTGAAAATCGTCCATACGGTACTTAACTCTTGTCGCTGTCAACAGAGGGCGTTCATGAATCGACTTCCGTTTTCAATATTTTGTGTTTTGAAGAATATGAAGAATAATAATCACGACGATCAACCGTAATGTAAACAGATAAACCGATACCATTTTGCAATTCAATTTAGGCGCTCCCTATATCAAACACAAAACATGTCAATGTGATTATCATTATGCACCATTTAATAAATAAGTTTGTTTTTGAGTCCTGACACTCACTCACTACTACTACTAGTACTAGTAGTACTATTACTAGTAGTACTACTAGTACTAGTACTACTAAGTCTGAGTAACTCTTCAGACAGTGAATCAGTCTCAGTCTCTTGTGGTTGTACAAATCTCTTGTCACCTTGTCACCCCCTCGGTCGCCACTTGCACCAGACAGTCACACAGTGAGACACTGTTCAGGGGCTGAGTGCGACAGTCACAGTGAGACACTGGCCTCTGGCTCTCCACTCTGGGCCTGGCAGATAATCATTATCATATAGCAATATAACTGTCCCATTGGTGTAGTCCCGCTCTGAGGCTGAGGCTCTGTTACTCTGTAGTCTGTAGCAAAAACATGGCTTGACTCACAAAACAGACTGAGACTGAGACTGTGTAAATATCAGGAGAATCTTTCACTCCCCTCTCTCCACCTCATGCGCCTCATCCATTTCCTCAGCTGCGTCACCTCTTTCCCCATACCCCTCCATGAATGTTAACTGAACTCAAGAATCACCTGCTCAAGAATCAGGAATGTGTAATTGGCTGACTATAGCCCTATAGCCCCCACTTCTATAGATCAGTGCACTGAATTGTATTTTCAGATTCCATTCAAGATGCCTCCAAAGCCGATTATTCACCAATGTGGTAAATGTGAGAAATCATTCAGCACAAAGCGAGAACTGCTGCTCCACACCTACATTCACAAAGAAAAACCCAACGTCACGTGTTCGGTGTGCAGTCGGTCATTCCCAAATGAAGTCTCCTTCAAACGCCATCAACGTACGCATGAAAATGACAACCGTAAGAAAAAGACGTGTCAGATATGCCACAGCGTATTCGTCAACGTCAATGAACTAGACAAACATCACAGAGAGAAACACCTCAGTGATAAGAATTTCAGTTGCAGTGTGTGTTCAGCTCAATTTTCCTGGCAGGAGAATCTGAAGAAGCACATGCGAATGCACCGTTCTGCTGACGCAGCCTACCGCTGTCCGCTGTGTTCTAAGGCGTTTGATGACACCATCAGTTTACGTATTCATCAGAAGAACGCTCACAAGGAGAAGGAGGAGAAGAAGAATGAATTTGTGTGTAATATCTGTTCGAAGACCTTTCAGTATGACTTCAGTTTTGAGGCTCATATGAAAGTCCATGAATTCCAGAAGTCAAATGAGCCGGCTGTCAAAGTGGCTAAACCTAACACAATTAAAATACTCCAAGCGCCCATCAAGTTGATCGACAGCAGAGGACAGCTGTCAGGTGCACAGAATATCCAAGTGCTCTCAAAATTAATAAAACCCAATGGAAGAGTCGTTGCTGTTAATTCGAGTGACGTGATAAAAAATGCGGTCAACACTCTTCCTACTGAAAATGTCAAGAAACTGGAGTCTCCTCCTCTTCCTCTTCCTCCTCCTCCTCCTCTCCCTACAATTGAAGCCCCTGATAGTCCTCCGAGAGAAGAGACCACAATTAACATCACTGCCGATCCCATCATCGAGCCGACCGTTGATAAAAGCGACGACGACACCTCGGATAGCTCTGACGATGACAGTGGATCATCGCTGAGCAGTGACACAGATTCTTCTTGTAGTTCAGACAGCGATACAACGGATTCAGACAGCTCAGACTCGGAAGAAGGCCCTAACCCTCCTGCTTTGAGTCGAGTGGAAGATGCGGCCGTGCCGGATGCTGATGGGCCCCACTCCCCCCCTCAGCTGACTCTAGCTCATCCATCCAATCGGATATCGCCGCCAAAAAAGAAAAAACGCGAGTTTCTGCCTCCGCGATACAACTTAGTGATGACGCAAGAGAAGCCGTTTGCTTGCACGATTTGTCCGAAGCGATTCCGCTGGGAGATCAGTCTGAACGTGCATCAAAAGACGCACAACCGACCTCCAAAAGAGAAGACTGTGCAGTGCACGCAGTGCAGCTCATCGTTCATCAATGACGCTCTTCTCAAAACCCACATGGCGCAACACGTAAATGAACCAACTGTTACGCAGGTGTGTGAAACCAGCACTGTTAATAACGAGCACCTACGCGAGATACTCCAACCCCCTCTCAGTGAATCACCACCTCCTCCTCCTCCTCCCCCTCCCCCTCCCCCTCCCCCTCCTCCTCAATCCAGTGCCACCTCTGAGAAAGGAACGTCGACTTGTGATCTTGAAGAGTTCATTTCTTGTCTGAGAACTTCGGGCGTGAACGAAGCCACCCAGACTAGCATTTCCAACGACTCACGGTCATCGAGAATCGTCGCCCCAAACGCTTCGGATGAGGAAGATTTGCACGAGGTGCTCGATGTCCCTGACGACCAGGATGATGCTTTTAAAATGCGACTCCGGAAAGGAAACGGAGAACAGTATGCACTGGTGGGAAAGCGAAGTAACTCAGCTAAGACTGAGACTGGACCCCAAAAAAAAAGAAGATCATCTCGTAGGAGATGATAGTGTTGTTGTGAATCTTTAGTACGTGTGTACCAAGGTGCTTAAATAATAGATGGGTGTATTTCTTTGGTTCTCAAGTATCAATCTGTTAACTTTTCACCTCTCTGGTGTGTTTCATGATAATAGGTCATAATTATTTGATTTTTCATGATACTTTCCTGCGAAATAGTGCCAGAAATTATTGTTGAGTATTAAATATTTTTATTATTGTAATATTTGTATATTACCGTATTTCCAATTACTTATGGAGCTAGATTTTTTTATTACTCTTAATATGAGAATCTACAATTTATGCCAAATGAAAAACTGCTTGGACATTCGCAATTAAATCCACGATTGGAAATGAATCTCAATACTTTCAGCCCAAGATTTAGAATAGTTCATACAAAATGCCATAGATGATGTACAATCATGCATATTCCATCTACATACTTGTGCATACACTTTTTATTTGTATAAAATTGTGTCATTTCATACTTATGTCTACAATAAAAATTTCATCTAAATTTCTGTGTTTTTTTCCTTCATTTTGTTCTGCTCAAACAGACGGCCTGCTATTCGGTTAATGATAAATTAGCTCATGAACGAAGAATTCAGGGTGGAGAATGATTTATTACAAATTAATAGATGAGGGTCATGACCTGTACTAATGAATATGCAAATATTACGTATGCATGAACAGTATTTTATGAGCGGGTATACTTAAAAGAGCTAAAGGTAACTCTACAGCCAACATTGATAGCATGTACACTTCACAATGGAATGCTATCTAAATACCGTATTCTGCAGTACATGACTCTAAAACGATAGCCACTTGTAAAACACATGAACAAAAGAAATCACTGATAAAACATTGTGGAATTTAATTGAATAGAATTACAAAAGTCCTATCAAGTGACTAGGGGGTAGCAATAGGTTCCTCAATGAGTTGTGAAAAAACAAACTATTCTTTCACAGATTTGAAACATAAGATCTGATAAATAATGAAAAAAAAAAAAAGTACTGATTCAACATTAAAACAAAAGAGCTATTAACAGCATGGTCCCGCATATTAAAAAAAAAATAAAAATAAAAAAGTTTTCTTCCATGACAGAAAGAAACAAACCCAGTGACTTTTACAACATTGATTAAACTTCAAATTATCGCGATCATAACGCAGCCTTGTATGCAACAGCGGCCGACACGACTGCGACAGCTCCTGCAATACCAGCGTACAACCATGTATTCGAGCTGCTCTGTAAATATGAAAAGTAATTAATAATTAACATAATAATTAATACCTCCTCAACTAACCCCTTGTTTCTCAGGGATGAACGGCTTCTTATCCGTGCCTAACATGCGCTGGTACATGGCCTTCTGGGATTGCTCCTCAGCGCGGAATTTGGTCGTTAGTCTCGAGAGTTCGGAGTGAATGATTTTGGAGTCCGGCTCCAGTTTGAGCGCTTTCTTCAAGCAGCTAATTGCAGACGTGACTTCTCCTTTGGCAGCTAAACACTGAGGGTGGTGATTATCATCAAAAGTTAATAACTTCATGAGTTAATATATTCACTCACTTTGCCTTTCCTGAAAAGCGCTTTGACATTTTCCGGTTGAATTCTCAATACTTCGTCAGCAGATTTGATGGCTGCATCAAATGCTTCGACCTTTGGGAATATCGAAACTTTGAACGTGACCTTGAGAGGATAGAAATGGTCAAGGGGTCACCTTGAGTTGAGCAGCGGTCATGTTGTTGTAGCACTTGACCCGCATATCAATCAACTTCTGTAGTTCCGTGGCATCTTCACGGCGGCTCTCAGTCGAACTATCAACGATCTTCAGCGCCCTGGAAACGGTTGTCATGGCAATGTTAATATGATAACAAAATGAAGTACTTGGTGTAGGAGTTTATCGCAGCAGAGTGATCGCAGCGTAAATACAGCTCATTTCCTCGCTCTCTCTTCGAATCACTGAAAAAAATAATTTCAATTCAACACCGGCATCCAAGGCTCACAAGAAATATATCACTCACGCTAACTCAACTCGATCTGACACGGAGAGTGATGCATAATCAATTGCAGGCTCAACTTTCAAAACCGCAATCTCATAAATGATATCAGAGTTTGGTGGGATGCCGCTATCCGGCCTGTCGGGAGAAAGAAGGACACTCAAAACATGCAAAAAAACACTAAAACACCAATGAAACCCACTTTCCAAATGCTCCATACGCGTATTGAGCCGCGGTGAACAGCTCAAATGTTTCATGCTCATCAGCAAGCGCCACACATAAATCAAACGCTGAAAAGGGAAATTTCAAATCAGCGCCCAAAAACCGAGCAGAGAATGCTGACCTTGAATGACGTCACCGTCACCCAACGTAAAGCGCAGATTGTCGTGCTGGTCAACTGCTTTGCCATCGGGTAAGTGACCAGCGCATTTAATCGTGACCATTTGACCATTCACAGGACGTTCGCCATCGCCTTTGGTCAAAACCTGCAGAAGAGATTGGGAACTCGGGTATTTTGAGAATATAATCCGTTAATTGAGGTCAAAATCTATCAGCAAAAATTGGTGTTGAAATTGGATTCAGAACTCTTTTTGCATTTACAGCTGTGCTGAATGTGCTGAGGTGATTATTGGTCAATGGTACACTCACCTATTTATTTCTCGGGTTGAGTGACACTGAACACAAGACATTATGCAATACTTATAATATAATATGAATAATATTTATTTCTGGACTATATGTTAAGTAACTTGTAATACTTGAAATTTCCACATAATTTTCGGTGGCAATATCACCCCAGCGGATCAGTCCTTCATTGTAAAACTGCGTAATTCAGTCAGAAATCCAAGAATAATGTATCCACCCCATTAAAAATTTCCAGACTCTTCAAACAAAAGAATAATAAAAGTTATGACAACAAAACCTAAACCAATATTTATTAAGCTCAACATTGAAGAGAACAAAAAACATTAAATAAATCACAGACAAAAACACAGACACACAATTATTTCTTTTTCAAATTGAGAATTTCCAGTTTCAATTTTTCCGTTTCCAGATTGCACCTGACCCTACTCTGCTCCCTTTCCTCCTGTAGGAACCTCTTCTCTGCTGTCATGATCTCAACTTTTAGCAGCAAAACTTCCCGCTGCAAACTCTCGCTGTCCCTCTTCTCAACATCTCTCTTCTTGCTCGCTTGGTTTAGAACCTCCTTCTCATGCGCTAACTTCTGCCGTTCCAACGCCAACACCTCCCTCTGTAGCTCTATTAGATCTCTCTCAGACGGCAGGCTGCTTGCAATCGATTCATCCACGGGACACAGCAATGCGTCTCCAATCGTGCGGCTATCCGGGACTCCTTCCACGGAGCCTCCACGGTCCTTCTCTCCCGCCCTTCTCTCCTTGCCCTTTTCCATTTCCATGTAGATGGTTTCAGATGGAGTGAATTCGATTTCATCTTCATTTTCAAACTTTTTCAATGCGAGACTTCTCTTCTTCCTGGATATGCATTTGATGTTCTTCACTTTGGACCGACACTCAAGTGACGAGCGGTTGGCGCCAATCCTGTCAATGAATCAAACATTCTGCATTATTTCGATTCAACAGCATATCACGGTCAGTAAACAGAGGTTTGCTCTTAATCGTGCTATTTTTAGAATACTTTAGCAGCTAGTGCAAGTGAACCAATGCAAAAAACAACTTTAGCATATTTCTCTACAACGAAAAATTAACTTACCAAGGAATCAGCGCTTATCACTAATCCACCTTGACTAAATGAAACAAATGTCATCTCCTGAGAGTGCTATGAATCAATTATTTGCCTCAAATTCAAAAAAAAAAAAAAGACGCTTGACTCATCCGCATGTGGGTGCCAATAATACGGGAATTACTAACTACTTGTGGTGAGAAATAGACCATTTAATTACCTGGCATAGCACAGTGTACTGTGCAGACTATCATTGCATAACAATGTAACGCACCTGTTGACAGCATCAGCCACTTCTTGCCATGCTCGCATCTTCGCCTGATGACCAAACTTGCTGAGGAAGACGGGCGCTCTCTCCTTGTAGGCCCTCATCAGCAGCATCTCCTCCTCATTCCGCCAGTTCTCCTTTCGCGACCTCCTTCCCTCCGACATCTTCAGAGATGAAAATTGACTCTTTGTGAACGCACGCTCAAAATGTCAATGCTTTCAGGCGTATTAAGTATCAGAACGAGAGCGGTCGATAGTACGAGCTGTGTTCGCTGGTAATTAAGCATGATTCAGAGTTTTCTATTATATCAGGCAGGAACATCTTAGACTCTGCTTACTGCACGTAGAGTATATGATTACCTAAATAATGGAAGGAATAAGCTAGGCGACTCTGGTCGCTGTCATGCAGATTTCTAGAGAGGAGAGCGGGAATCCAGAAATAATGGTGTGGAAAAAAAAGTTAAAAAAATAAAATAAAAATCAACAAACCTTCTTTTTCAATTTGTCGTGACCTAGCACATACGTCCAGCCATCTTCCTCGGAAGAATCGACTTCTTCTGAAGAAAGAAAAAACAATAAAAATAAAATGAGGCTGGGAAATCTTCTTCCGTTGACATACTCTCTTCCTTGAGCAGATCACATTGTTCAGCATGGCCCTCCACCTCTGCTTCCTTCATTGCAGCCGCAAGTCGTTCTTCAGCCTCTGAAAGAAAAAAAAGAAGAAAAAATAAGTTATTTGAGGAAACGAGCAGATGCAGTGGATATACCATGACGTATGATGGAAATCTCCAGAATTCTTTATAGCAATTATAGCAATTGCGACTATTGAAGAGCCAAATAGAAAATGTCCAAAATGTCATCGAAGAGAAGAGCAATCTCCCATGAAACGGACAGGCGCGGAACAAATACGCGAGAAATATATTCCCCTTCACCCGACACCAACCGTACTCTCAGTTCGATCTACCACAATAGACAGTAGCACACAAAGTAAAGCCTCAGTCGCAATTGACTCCTCAAAATGTCTCATACAATGTGGTCAACAAACTAATATTTTATGCTTTTATGCTTCCCTACGCATATAAATACTTGCCCTGAACCACACACTTCCATAAACAACCACACACAGCACCAAGCTTTATTACTTAGTATTACTACCGATTCAGCATTTAACGTACCGTCAGGGGTAGGAGCGTCCTCTTTGTTCATCATGACGTATGAGCCATCGTCGCTATCACTGTTCTTGACGTCTTCCTCACTCTTCACAACTGAAAGATTCAATCATATTGAATCATTCTCAATCATTACCAAATGAGAGCCCACCGTCTGGAAGTAGTTCTGAGGGGGTCTGTGTCTCTTCAGCACTGTGTTCCATGATGGAATCTTCTGGAAGCAAAAAAAAAAAACATGGTTTGCTACAGATATACAGAACACCATAATTTTTCCAATTTGCTAATTAAAAAGTAAGAATTTAGAATTAAAGATTATATCAAAATACCAAAATGACGCCTCTTCCGCACTTTCATGAGATTTCAGCTACAGTGAGAGGTGGATGGGCGCTATTTCTCAGTCACGGAGTTAGGTTAATGATACAGCACTGTGCCTACTGTCTCTTCCTGATCATGCTCTCCTCATTAGAGGTAATCAACAAGGCCAGCAGGAGTTATTATGTAAGGCTTGTAAGCCGTGCATTTTATGCGACAGAAATTCTTTGTTATTTAGGCAAATTTCTGACAAACTATTAATACTTCATGTAAGGGGAAAAAATTCCTGCACTGATAAGGAACTCGTCTCCCCGTGAAATCATAAAATCGTGAAATCAACAAGCAGTGAGCTGTCTGTGTGTGACATGTGCATGCCTTTTGAAACTTCCCCTCAAGTTATGCCAAACAACTTGACAAACTGACTCCCTTGTGATTGCTCTATACTTATAAAATAACAGTTGAATGGAGAGAGCAAGCACTGTGATCGCTGCTAAAATACCTTGGCGCTAGTGGGGGTGTAAGCGAGATAATCAATACCTGGTTTAAAAACGGTGGACTGGGTTGTAATTGCCTAGTTTCACATTTGGATTACTGTATGCACTTATATTTACCATTACCTTTACCTTTATCGTTTTTTGTTTTTCTCTATCCGTTCATTTTTCCTGTACATGTTTTTGTACGAAATAAATTATTATTATTATTATTATTATTATTATTATTATTATTATATTAATTGTAACAAAGCGGTACAGATGACAGGCGTGAGGCTTATATCAATATCTGACCGAGGAGTCATTTCCCAAAGATGCAACCCTTGGAAAAAATTTCTAAATCATGTAAGTGCAAAGAATTCATCAGAACGTAGGTGGAGAAACAAAACAGAGCAGCTGCAGAAGCCAAAAAAGGCCCGTCACCCTGGTCGCCTCAGAGTCACGAGTGTCACTCTCGGACTTCAAATATTCATTTCGTTCCCAGACTCCTATTGAATAGCCTATTGTATCCCCCTCTCCCCCAAGATGGCTAGGATGTAGAATCTAGGTTGCAAGGGGGCCTGGCCCACATAAATCGGGTGAGGTCAGTATACCTCATGAGTCATGGCATCTCGCTGTACTACTGTAGTATGTCAGCTAGAGCCTAGAGCCTTGAGAAGTTGAGGGGGTCTGATTATAAATCTAATTATTCACCTGGTCAGGATGGTGACCTGGCTACTCCAGTACTCAACAGTACTGTACTGTACTCAGCAGTCAGTGACTGAGTGAGTATTTGAACTAGTGACTATAGTCTAATGATTACACCCCAAGGTTAAGAATCTACGGAAATATTGGAAAGATCACATAATCCACACAGAATAAATTTGACTAGTTTTCGCAGAATTCATATTGTTTACCAGGAAATTGCGACAAAATGAGGAGAAATTTCGAGAAAGCGACCCACGAAACCGAGAACGCACTTCGGTCGAGACACAAACCACGTAATGATTAATCATGACGCACTTTTTGAAGCGAGTTCTCTATGCATCCATCGCTATATCTCTGATTTATACGCACAGCTTATCAATAATTTCACAGATTTAGTTTATCAATTATAAATATAAAAGGCCGACATTTTTTAGTGTCGAAAGATGGAAAACAAAAGTATGAACTGATTTTCTGACAAATCAAGTATTAAAAAGCCTTTTAGAGTTTTTTTTTGTTTTTTTTTTTTTTGTTTTTTTTTTTTTTTTTTTTTTTTTTTTGGCCTCCATGCAATATTCGGCCCCATTTTCAGAACAACAGGCCTGTGTAATGCATCAAGGGCCAACCGGCCCACCTGCTAATCCTGTGCGGTCACAAATCTATTGAAAGGGAATGAAGCATTCCGCCAAATTTTAATTTCGCTGCCCAGAATTCGGACAGAAGTAATAATAGATATGTCACATATAGAATAAGCAATTGAAAACCTACTCACGGAGTAACCTATTATGAGCAAAAGGTTGAGTTGCTTAAATTAAACATCAGGTGGTCCTGCCCGGAACGCATATTTTATCCGTATACATCATCAGAGTGAGAAGCAAGAGAGGGAAACTAGCAAGTGAATAAATAAATAAATAAAATAAAATCAACAAAAAACCAGTCAGATACGTGAACAGGATTTTTTGTGTGTGGAGTAATTGGAGAAAGAAAGAAGGAAACGAACCAAATGAGGAATTAATTTGATATTATAATGCACCCAGAAAAGAATTTATAACGTTTTACACATAATAAGCATTAAATTAGGAGGATTTACAGGAGGCGTAAACCAATAGCAGGGTGGTCAGAATTAGTCGCCCCATTTAAGGACAAGTCAATTCTATGGCACCGGATATGGAAAGAGGCAAACAGACCTAGGAATGGTATATTGTTTCAATTGATGAAAAAATCTAAAGCTGACTATAAAAAAGCTGTAAAGGAAGTATTGTGTAATCAAAAATATCTCTCTTCTCAGCGGATGGCTGAGGCATTCGTGAAAAATGATAGCCGTGATCTGTGGGGGGAGGTTAAAAGAATCAGAAACAAGAAAAGTAATAGCACAGAAAAAATGGATGATATTAGAGATACTAGCAATATTTGTGAGTTATTTGCCAAAAAAATATGATGAATTGTATAATTGTGTTGATTATGATCGTGATTCAATGAATGAATTAATCGCTCTTTTTAAAATATCTGTACACAATGTTTGTGACCAAGGTTCATGTTATAGCTCTCATCAATTCACAGCTCAAGGTGTTCGATCGGCTGTAAGTAAATTGAAGAAGGACAAATCCGATTGTAAGGATAATTTTATGTCCAATCATGTTATCCATGGAGGTGATACTTTATTTGTACATTTATCGTTTCTTTTCAATTGTATGATATCGCATACATGTGTTCCCAAACAATTGCTTATGTCTGTATTGATACCAATCCCAAAAAATAGAAGAAAATCTTTAAGCGTCAGTACGAATTATAGATCCATAGCCCTTAGCAGCATTGTTGGAAAGGTTTTTGATCGAATGATTCTAACTGAACATGTGAACATATTCAGTACAAGTAATTTACAGCATGGTTTTAAACCCAAGCACTCAACCGTTCAATGCACTTTTGTATTACAAAATGTTATCAATCACTATAAATCAAGAGGTTCACCATGCTATGTTATGTTACTTGATGCATCTAAGGCTTTTGATCGTGTACAGTATGTTCGTTTATTTTATTTGTTGCGTGAGAGAGGGTTATGCGCAAGGATATCTATGTTGCTTGCTCTGCTGTATACGAATCAAAGTATGTGTGTGCGATGGAAAAATTGTATTTCCGATAACTTTTCGTGTACTAATGGTATAAAACAAGGCGGTGTTCTCTCACCAACTCTTTTTTGTGTATATTTTGATGAGCTGTTAATTAGGCTAA
>KB300985.1:201837-211884 GCA_000328365.1 Capitella teleta
TTCGACAAAGAAGTTATATATTAATTAAAAAAAATCACATTTTCACAATTTCGACTATTACGCAATAATGATGCTACTGATTGAGCATACAAAGTACGAAGCTCAGTTTCGCTGAAAATTATGCATTGAACAATTTAACGAAAAAAAAAAAAAAAAAAATAGAACGTTACGACCATTAATAAATGAGATAGAGGCAATCAAACATACATGTAACCTGTTTATGGTCATTGTGACCTTGCCCTTTGACCTTTGACATGGAAAATACTTTCTTAAATTGATTTTTTTTTTTTTTTTTTTTTTTTTTTACCTACAATCACATTTCGGATTTTTCAATTCAGCTCAATTCACGGAAAGGGACTGGGCTTAATTTTTCAAAGTGATAGTATTGTTTTTGATGATGATTGCTTCTTCACGATACTCAATTTTAGTGCTATCCAACACTCATACATCGTTGTTAAAATAATTTGCGATGATTACAAACGCATCGATCGAATTTTCTTTCTTGTTTTAGTGGTGTATGTGCTTTGATTAGAATAATTATTGACGCAATTTATCTTAAACCGAGTGCCAGTCGCAGCATTGAAAGTGGAAAATATGCTGCATTTTGCTTGTAGCTGGTGCAAGAGGCCTGCGGAATATCCAGCTGGATATAGCAGTATCAGACATCTTAGAATTCTCGACTTAAAAACAATTACGATATTTTTTGGCATGTCATGACATAGACAGAGGGATTGGTATGTTTTGTTTGGTTCAATTTCATGCTCAGGCGTTCTCAGAATTGATAACCCAACCCCTGCAAAGATCGAGTACGGAAAAGAAATAACGTGAGATTGAAATTCAGACACGAGACCTAGCTTGAGAGTAATGATTGTAAACATGAGAGAACATTCTCTTTTGCTGTTTGCTTCATATGTGCACCTGGATTTATTGCTGAGCATCAGTTCACAATTTTCTAATCTCATTCTATGCAAGCTTTTGTGAGACCATCTTCAAATTGCTCAGTCAAAACTCAAATCAAATCAAAATATACTTGACGCCTTGTGCAAAACAAATGATACAGATAATGAAATGTGATTAGAATTTATGATATAAAAGGGGTCCAAAGTGACGATAACGACAACAGCCTGACCATGTTGGCTGTAGTGACAGTAATCTCTGTATCACTGGTTCTCTTGCCTCCAATGCAAGGCGATCCACGGATACCATGGAAAGCTGACATTGCTGCAAAACCTTTGGAGACCATTCTCATCAAAACGTGCAAATTCAACCAGTTGTATTGCATTGAAAAGCTTTTCAAGTACTTTAAAATGATTTGGAATACTTGCAACAGTGCAAAATGCGCTGAACTAACATGCACAAGACCTCCAGGTCGACCACCTCTTGGGATATTTTGTGGTAAATTCTGCTTCAATTCGTTGGTATCTGTTGAAACTTGTCACTGGTCAATCATTCTACCAAGGAAGACTGGACTGAACATTTCTATATTAGCTCCTGACCATTGGACCTCAGGTGTATGCACACCAGACAGTATCAATGTATACCTGATGAAACCAAGACCTACACCCGCACCAGAAGAAAGGTGGTTACCGCCAACAACAACAACAGTGGCGCCTTTGAGTTATAGTGTGCAGCCACCTGGATACAAAGGTGATGCTAATGTCAAAACTATTATGAAGATTTCAATTTGTGATACTCTACCTCATACATGGTTATACCCAAATCATAACCAATTCCTTCTGGAATGGAAATCGGTCGGAAAAGTTGAACACAAAGCCAATTTCTTGGTGACATATGAGCTGATCAGTACCAGGACGAAAACCGGGTATCTTCCTATAGTCGGCAGAGATATCTATGACGATTATACTGACACCACTGTGGCCTGGTGGCAATCGATATCTCCGCTAGGAAAGTGCCCGCAGTTGAGGCTTTTGAAATGCGCCAGACACGGATCCGAGATCACAGTTTATGATGGACCATCACCCAAGACAAAAGTCGCTGCAAGATTTCAGTGCAAAGAAAACCATGAAAGTATATTAGTGCTTGGAACCATGGCACACATGTATGTAAAATTACTATCAAGCGGAAGACGAAAGAAAAATGAAAGGTTGATTCATTTTAGTTTTTCAAATTCAGACCGTTGCTTTCATCCTAAATACCAGAAATACTCGACTCACACAATTTCGGATCACTTAAAAATTTCTCACGATGGAGAATCCTCAAAGTATCACAAATGGAGCTTTCACAACCAAATTTCTGGTGGATATTTGCGACTCCAATTACACTTTTTGTCATACGAGGGAGAAACCTTTGCCAACTGCGGCTATGCAGGCCTAACTTTCATCAGCACACCTAAGTTGAAATGGAGTCATGTCCATATTTGTAAACCCACCAACATTGAGCCAACGCTTGCTAACGATGACATCAGTTTGGGATCAACATGGGACTTCTTTCATTTATTCGTGCTTCATTATTCCGGCTTAGGAAGGCTTGTTTTCAGAGCCACAGTTGTTCCCAACGAATGTCCAACTTTAATTAACCCGTGTAACCTTCCATCTCTATTGAGATCAAATGCACCTCATAGAAACCGTGCTGTGGTTGGTGAACTTGGAGGATTTTTAGTACATGAGCGCCTGGTCTATCAACCACCGTCCACACATCTGTTTTGCTCGGGCTGTCAGCTTAACCATAGTGATTTTAGCCTTATTTACTCTGAACGTGAACGTAAGATTATGTTGGGAATAACCTCAGTTCGGAAGTGTGTGGTATTTCAGAGAGCGATACACATGGAACAAGAATTTTTGGATTGCACAATTAATTTCTGGAAAGAGAATCGAGTTGATGTTTACACTCAACGCATCTTCCCTGTTATCTCTTTGGGCCATAAAGCTTCGAAAGTTAAGTATTACGACTGCCAACAAGATACTTATCAAGTGAAGTCGGATGCGTATCTTTTATTATACCTATTTCCATGCAGAATATCATCGCCCTACACATACTATGTATTAGATCAATTGCATATGAGAGGAATGAATTTGAACTATTTGAAGGAAGGCATCGAATTACCATGGGTTAACTTTGCTACCACACATACGAAGTTTATTTCTAGGTGTGGATTTATGGACTATTCAAGAATAAGGTTTGAAAGATCTGCTCTAATTCCCAATATTGAAGCAAATAATGACGGGAGTTTGACAACCAAACAATTACAAGGAATTGTTCACTATCCATTGAGGGGAAATATTCAGCTAATCTTGTCGGATTTTACCGAGCATGAAGATCACGGGGCCTGTTGCAATGTACAGTTATTTATACATATTTACCCCCCAAGCTTATCACATGCAAGGAACATTTCTATCCATGGAACTTCTGATCACATAATTGGAAGTATGAATGATGACTATGAAATGTTCACTGTTTGGAATGTGTTTGAATGGCAAACACAGTGGCAATCATCAAGGACTCTTCACGTGGAAATTCCAGGAAATAGGGTTCTATCCCGGCGCTTTGCACTGCAGCTAACAAGGAACATGGAAATTAATTTGCATTTGCCTCAGGTGCAAAATTCTAGCGAGGGTAGCATTATAGTCAGGTTTCAGCGAGGATTGGTTCCAAAACACAGCAGAAGAATCAATGGCAGAACGCTGACTCCAATCATTTGCCCACCAAATGGTAACAAAACCCTCGAATATTGCACGCCAGATCTCCAGTGGTTCAACCAAAAAACTGATGGAATCAGTTGGTTGGAAGCAGAGACATACTGTCGGTCCATGCAATTGCACTTAACAGTTGTTAACAGCAAAGTGGCTCAAGATATCATGAACAAGAATCTGGAAATTATTTTTCCTGAAGCGCTTGCCTCTAGCGGCAGGGCTTCCACGTTTATCTTCATTGGGCTCCGTAAGAATTCTAAGGTAAAACTCATGCCTATGTTTAAAAAAAGATTTTGAATAATGAATGTCTCTATATTTGCAGGAACTATACTCTTGGAGTGACAGTTCTGCGTACAATTATCGGTTCTGGAAAGACGGAAAGTCCTTAAATTTTAAAAAGAACATCACAATAAGTTTGCACAACATCTCCATACCTGCATTGCGGAACCTTCGGAGCTTCACATGGAATACCGTGGAAATTTCAAAGCTAAAAAGCCGAACGGAAATACACACTGGTAGTGAGTATGATGTATTTGATGGAGATTGTGTGGCAATTCACATGCTTGACATGACGAGTAACAAACCTTGGATCAGAGTTCCATGTGAAGCTCGCTTGAAGCAGTCCACATTTTTTTGCCAGAACACAACTTTGTATGCACCGAATGTGAGTAATCATTATGACTTTGTATCTAACTTTTCTCGAGGGTCACAATACTGTCCTAACCACTGGGTGCATATGGAAGGAAGATGCATCCGTTTGGTTTCCACCACAGGGCTTTTCCAAACCCCAAAATTGGCTAGCCTTTGCGAAAATTTGTTGGGTCGAATGGTACCTCCATTCTTTGTATATTATCTAGCAAAGCATGTGTTTGCATTTGATGATTGGTTGGACAACAAGGAAAATTCAATTCTCTCCAGTAGTGACAATGTAACGTGTGTGAAATATTCTTGGTCTGTTATCAACCAGACGTGGAGACATGAAAACATCCCTTGTGACCATGCCTCAGCTGATTACCAGTTGTGTGAGATAGATCCTCTCCCAAAGCAAACAGATTGTCCGGCAACGCATTTCAGTTGTTCCGGTGGTCTTTGTCTCCTGAAACAACATGTTTGCGACGAGGATGCTGATTGTCCCTTGGGCGACGATGAGCATAACTGTACATATTGTTCAGTCAAACCTGTATTTGAAGGGTGGTTGGACTTATGCTATTGCCCTGCAAGAAATGCATCTTTGCAGTTCAGGTGTGCTCAGAGTGGTAAGTGCATTTCTTTGGCTAAAGTTTGCGATTGTTATGATGACTGTGGTGATGGTAGTGATGAAATGTGCCATCAAACCTACTGTGATGAAAGGCGCTGCTCGGTCCGCAGTCTTGCACATTCACAGCTTACTAATCATCTCATACGTTTCAAGGAACTAGATGACTGTGTTGGCAAGGATTGTAAGGAGACCATGTCCATGTGCACATTGCCTGAGTTTATCCCATGTTCCAAAGGAAGTCGTCAGTGTTACCCAAGACACAAAATATGTATCTATGAGCGGAAATCGTTGACTGATATAAGGTATTGCTTGAGCGGAGCACACTTACAAAACTGCCAGAACTTCACCTGTCCCCACATGTTTCAGTGCAAAGGTGAGAGTAGCTCTGGTGGTTACTGTGTTCCTCTTAGTCATGTTTGTGATGGTATAGAAGACTGTCCTTATGGGTTTGATGAAGCTTACTGCAGCCATAAGAATGATATGTTTAAAGGCTCCCTGATTTGCAAGAAAGATGTGCAAATTTTGCACATGTCAGCTACTGCAGACAACATCATTGATTGCCCTCTGTCAACGGATGACGAAAAAGTTTGCTCGGATTTTGAGTGTCATCCAGGTTGTGTCTGTGAAGGCATGGCTCAATTTTGCGATTTGAAGGTCAAAGATATTCTCTTTCCTTTCCACTTTGCAACAACTGTTCTTTTTATTAAGGTAAATCAACCTAAAATGATTATGGCACGCATCATGCCACTTAGCAGATTGATAATTTTTAGTCTAATGGACAGCAATCTGACGACCCTAGAAAAAGGTATGTTTAGCACGCAAACACACTTACAGGTTTTATTGCTATCCAGAAATTTAATTGAAGACATTGAAGTCCGCACTTTTCAGGCAAACCAGAACCTCAGGTTTCTTGATTTGAGCTTCAATAAGCTTCGGGTGGTAAAATTTGGAATTTTTTCTGGTTTACAACACTTGCAGGGTCTCAACCTGAGTTCTTGTGACATTGATACAATTCATGTACAATCACTCAAGCCATTGTATGACCTGAAAGTACTGGACCTCCGCTTAAATAGAATTCATCAGCTTGTGCCAGATCTATTTCTCATCAAGAACTTGATTTACCTTATATTGAATGGCAACACTATCTCGGTTACTGTTTTGGAAGTGGAATTCATATTGAATTCAACGATCCAGCGTTGGCAGGTAAGCCCCTCGAATCACATTTTACGGTGTGCTCTTATGAAGACTAGCACTGCAATAGAACCTTTCGTGAATTCGGAATGCAACTCCTTTGTCCATATTGAACATACGCTCATTATTATGTGGGGGTTAGGTTTTATAATACTTCTCGCAAATACTCTATGTCTAATTTGGAGGTTGACTCAGAAGGGAACATTGAATTTACTTTTGCTAGTTCTGAGCCTTTTAAACTCGTTGAGTGCTTGGCATCTCTTGATTCTTGCTTTCTTTGGATCTTATTACTCGGATTTGTTTTTCATTTACGAGAACGAGTGGGTTGATGGCGCAGTCTGCTCTGCTTTGAAGTTTTTCACAAACTTTCACAGTGATCTTTCCATGGTGATCACTTTGAATATATTTTTGGAGAAATTTCAGGGAGTTTCCCAAAAAAGACTTTCTCGTAGAAAAGTACGCCTCGTATCCATTGTTCCTAGTCTTGTTGGTAGTGTCATAGTCATTGTCATTGATCTTGTTCTAGCTAATGGGTTTGTTAAGTGGATGGACATCAATGAATGCTACGGAATTCCTGAAAAATCTCCAGCTGGGCTCACATATGAAATTATCAGAACAATTGCACTAAGAGCACCCCTGTTTATCATGGTCTGGTCAATGGTTATCTATATATATTTCAACATCCAGAAGAAGATAACAAATGTTGTTGGAAGAGTTTCAGGAGGAGCTTCCAAGAATAAAGTTTTAGCTGGACTTATGTCGATGACATTTCTCAACTCCTGTCCATGTATCATGCAAATGGTCATCAACTTTGGTGTAAAGAACGCTGTTGTGAAAAAGTATCTCATATACTACATTTGTGTTCAATACATAGCTTATATCTGTAACCCAATTAGTCACACATTGAGAACCACTAAGTTCAAGGCTCGTGTGAAAAATGTCCTGAATTGATTCCTAGAAAAAAGAAAAGAAAAAAGGGTACAATTCAATCCATCCTTAACTATTATTCCATCCTTTCAAATAAATGATTGCCCAGACCAGTAAACACCCGTAAAGGCATGTCCCTGTTTCCTGGTAGCCTACATGTATTTAAAAGGAGGGAGAACTGGTTAAAAATGGACTTTGAGTCGTTATTTGATGCACCAAAACTGATTCCTATGCCTGACCCACACAAGGAATATCATCGCTAACGATTTCGCGGGAGATATATTGCTAATTAGGCGGGACACCAGACGCTGTGACGAAACACCGAGTTCCCTATCTTTTAAAATGGCCCTCGTCATATCAGCGTGTCCTGCGACTAAACCCCTGGATACTTTTTTATTTTATTTTCGGAAATAGATAGAATAATCATTTTGCCACCAGTCAGGCGCGAAAAAAAAATATTTTTCGCTATTTTTCTTATTTTAACAAGCGATTTTCTAGGACACCTACCATAGTTTCTCATCCTGAAACAGTAAAAGCTAGGTCCGCCAGAGTGCACCACGCATGCGCAATACTGACGCTTTCGTTTCGTAAACAACAAAGATGTCCTTTTAAGGCAAAGATGGTCTGCTCTGATTGGCTGAAATCGATAGCTTCACGAGGGGAACGGGACCAATCACGGCAGGCCCTCATCTGACGTTTGCCTCCTATACTTCGTAATGGAAACCATTCTCCCATAGGCGCAATGCTAACCCCGATATTCGGAATGCATTATTTTCTTACGCTTGCATCCAGGTATGGTGTTTTTGGCACGGAATGCTAACAATTGGTGCTATGAGTCAATAGAACATCACTTAAAATTCGGTTCCCCATCCCTTTAAAGGGCTAGCGTTACAATGATAAAGGCTAAGCATAATGAGGATCTACACAACAATACAAATAAATAATCCGTGCGAAAAAAGGTTTTTGTGGTGAAAAGTGTTTAAAAGGTGCTCCAAACATTATCGCGGAGGAGTTGCCATTTAGCGAGCACGTCATCGGTGGTACGATCTGCTTGCTAATCTCTATCTTTCCCTGCGTGAGGGAGCTAACTTTTGATTACAAACAGGGGTTTTCGGTGAAAGCGCGGGCTAAATCCAGAATTTTCCGTATAGAGTTGGAAAAGCCTCCTAACATGTACTTCAGACCTTTTACCGGGTCATTTTATGGCAAATATTCCAAGAAATATCGCATTAATAAGGTCACCTGACAGCGTGCAGTCGTCGCTCAGCGCTGAGCAGCTCGAAGCCGTATAAAAGCAGGCATGATTGTTATCGCCAAACCAAATCAAAACGTTTCTAAATTATGTCAGTGGATTTTACTACGTTCTATATAATTCTATCAGACACGATTTTTCATTTTCGTCAAAATAAAACTCAACAGCGTCCTTGGTTAGCGAATTATTCAAAACATTTAGACGATTTCCACTTATATTTGACTATTATTAATTATATCGCTGCTGCCGATGCTGCGAGCCTCGCCCTGACTCTCTTCTTCGCGGCAGCTCCGATCGCCAACACTGTCCCTTCTCCTTCGTTATTGCTGACAGCAGCTTCAAATCTGTATGGTTAGATTACCAGAAGATCGACCCCACTTCATCCGTGTTCATCCCCACTCTCATTTTCGATATACGCGTTCATATATGACCAAATGTAGAGTGGACTGCTGTCGAGCAGATCTCTCAGCATGCAAAAACTTTTGCTGTCGCGGTGTTCCTGCTTTGCGAACCACCCGTGACGCATATATAGACGTCGTTTAGGCTGCGTCGGGTGCACGCAAAGATGTCGGAATAGCGTGATTTGAAATCTGAGGCGTTATGTGTTAAGTTGGTGGTAAAAAGTTGGAACCGAATAATGGTGATGCTCCCTGTTTAATTACGTTGGTGTGGGGCGTTTCGATCCTGTCCTGATGGACTGGATAAGGTCTATGTATGTAGGTTTGGTACTGGATTCTATACTCTCTTAGAGACCACTTTCAACTTCCAGTCAACATACAATCATTGGAGTTTGTACCAAGAATGATTTTCAGTTGTTGGCAATGCCCCTTTATCACTTTACACTGGTTTATATACCCATAATTATAATGTACATTGGCAACTGTAGAACGTGCATGCCACAAGTGTGTTTTGAATAGTGGATTAATTTGCGCTTGAGAGTCGTTGAATGTTGAATTGATCTCATCGGATGTTTGAAATTGAAATTGTATAAATCGAATGGCTCACTTCTCTGATTTCTTCTGGTGGGCATTTGTGGTTTTGTGGGCTATATATGTGCTGTTGTTGATTTTAATTATGTAATATAATTTCGAATATGATAAGATTGTGTTCAATCTTCAATCCAACGCTGACTTTGCTACAATTGAAAAGTGGGTAGAATAGAAAGAGATTCCCTAGAGGCCACATAGGCTAATTAATATGGACTTTGACAACTGACTAATAATTAATACACGAACATTTTGCAATATTGCGATACCATATCGACTTTTGTTTGCGACAGCAAATAGCATCTACCCTGTTTTATAATTATGTCCCTGTCAAGCGTGAACAGGCAATGGGACTTATCCCTCGAATACTACCAAAAGTATCTCCCATATATATGTCACCGTGTTAGATTGTTTTGGCCCAATTTAACACCAAATCGATGACAATGCAAGAGTTCAGACAAATAAACCGATTGCATTACGGACACCTACTATCGTGCTGACTGACTGTTTGACTGCCGTGACGGAAAAACTCTTTTTGTACATTTTCTGGGTACTGATTGATGTACACTTTACAATTGTTGATATTATTATGTCTTAACTAATGCTAAATAAACTCTCTTTTGTATTATTTTCGTGATGTACATTTTCTATTTGATGAAAATTCTATGTATCACATTATATGCCCTAGTCACAAAATAGACTCAGTTCTTTTATTCATCACCTGTTTATGTTTACCGTTCACCTATTGTGTTCTCATTTTGCTTGTTCGTTCGTTCGTTCGTT
>KB300985.1:241494-254107 GCA_000328365.1 Capitella teleta
CAACGTGGCAAGATGCCACATTCAACTCGACATCCACAGAACCAGGAACAGTCATCAACCAAACGTGTGGGGAGGGGTTGGCATTGGAAGGCACACCCCATCAACAAGAGTCGATTAACACCTGTGATAACCACGGTGATTGGGTTCCTGAATTACGAATGTGTCAAGGTCTGGTACTGCGCTTTGGTAATCTGCAGTTCTGTAATTTTTTGTTTGCAGAGGCCTTGATTCCGAGGTCAGAGATGGAGCCGACTGAGGCGCCAGATGCGGTGAATGTCGGAACTGTGGTATCAGTGTGTTTAGCGCTGATTTTGGCTCTAATAATTTTCATAGATATCGCATCTTTTGTGTCACAGGAGAAAAATAAGAGGAACAATAAAATTAAAACAAGAAAGAAAGTGAAGAGCTTTCAGAAGAACCGTACTGTAAATCCGGAATTGTTAGTTGAAGATTTAGAAAATCCTGAAATTCTTGAACGTGATGATAATTTTGATGTTCAGAATAGTGATGCTTTGTTTCCTGATCACGTTCCCAATACACTGAGTGCAAATTGGAATTCTTGTAACAGCGATCAAGGGAAGCATGTTCATTTTAATAAGAATATTGATGTTTCGTAATTCGTCAAGAAATCATTACTCCTTGCCCACTTACATATAATTATAAACATATAAAAATATACGGTCATAGTTATAAGTCAAGAAAAATGATTGTCAACCGATAATCAATATTCCAGGTTTAAAGGAATTTACTGCATTTATCAACTTTAAAACTGCACACAATATTTGCCAGTGCCTTGGTACAAATTGCTTATACAATTATTAATACATCTTCCATGATGATCTATTTGTGAAATTGTGCATATTATCTGTTCGAGTGAGTCAGTGATATACTCCACATATCATTGCTCACTTGATCTCTTCACAGGGTCATGGTTTCGCATGGGCAGTGCGATGCATTGTGGGACAGATGGGCTTGCTGAAAATCCATGGATTCCAAGTGATAATACTATGCACATGTACTAGGAAAATATGTTATATACTAAGACTGGCAAACATCGGTTATCTCTCCATTGAAAATTGTGATCGAGATAACAATCGACAAATCGATAATTATTTCTAATTGTGCGTCCTTGACTTCAGGGGCAAACAAACGAGCTGTGTTCGCACGTTGTGTTACGGTATACAGCATGGTGACCTTATGACCTCACACCCAAGTAGACCACAATGCATCGCGCTAACTGTTCGCGGTGTTCTTGATAGAGTTGAGCTTCAATTGAAAACTGCATTTTTGATTCCAATATTAACAATGGCAAATCATCAAAATGTAATTTGCAACTTAAATGACATTAATGTAACTTTGTTTTGATATTTTCTTCCAAACCACCTTTTATATGTAATTCGTTTCCTTGTATCTTCCAGATCGAAATAACATTTGAAAATAACAAGCTGCAGATTTTAATATTAATTCTATTTATTTATGTATTCTTTATTACGCTTCAATAAACCAGTTGAACAAAACAATAATCATCAGCAAATTGCTTGCAAATAAGAAATAATAGTAAAGGCACAGTATAAAAAGAATCCCTCTGGGCTCACGTCCATATGCAACGTCCACTGGACAATCACACCGCCCATACCTACACACAGATGAGCAAATCTCAGATCAGATGCTGGATTCTTTCCCAGGAGCTTCATTGACTTTGTGGTTCATATTGTGTTTCTGCCAGAAGCCCTCAGCAACCAAAGCAACAAATGAGACGACCAGGAGGATTGCCATGAGGTAGTAGGCCCCTTGGACATCGTCCATACTTACTGCCTTGGCTTCGGTCACCAATCCTCTTGAACAGAAGCTCTGCCTTGGCCACCAGTCAGCTTTCCATTTCTTGACCAACCCACTTTCTTTGATCATGCTCACCCTGTTGAGGAAGCACTAGTAATGGGATTGATTAGCAAGGTTGGGACTCACTCATCGTTGACGAGTGGTCGGTAGGCAGAGTTTTCCCACAATGCAACCGAGTATTCATACGGGGATATTGTCTCACGGATCATGTCAATATCGCACGCATTGCTCATTTCAACTTCAAATGACGTCATGTCCCCTATATAACCATAACCTCCTTTGAGTACTCTGGTGATATGTGTGCTGTGGTTTTTGGAGTAAATCGTGGAGTCTTCCTTTGCCATGCTGTCCAAATTTCTCTTCAGTTGCTTCATCGTGGAATCGGAAGCCATCTTTTATAAGAGATTACAAACAAAATTATGTAATGGCTGGTTAATATATGACTCACATCAATGTAGTCAGTCAGAGCAGTGCCGTTCAAGATGCCGTACTTGTACTCATCTTGGTTGACCATCTCCTCAAAGAAGTCAAAAGGAAGGACATCTTTGGAGACTGTGAGGAAGGCAATAAGGTTGCCTCCATACGTGGCCACTATTACGATGCAGGCCATCCAGTAGAATCCAGTGAAGAACCTTCCCGACTGCGCGTCTGGCAGATGGCAACCTCCTGTTGAAGGAGCGAAATCAAAACTGTGAAACTCATGCCATCTATTGTTATACAGCGCAAAGAAACTCACTTCTACTAAAACCTACCCTGAGTGAAGAATGCTCCGAAGGTGTAAAACACAGCATTGTCGAGGAGACCGAGGCCAGCGAATGCCTGTTCCTTGCTGTAGTAAGGACTGTATCGACTCAACGTCCACAGAATTAATCCAGAAAAAGGAATAACCCCAGCCAGCACAAGCCACACCTGAGGATTGATAAAGCGTAAAGACTAACGTCTTAGATGGGACGTGCTGAGGGAGGAGTTGGACGAAGGAAGAGGGTTGGTGGTGGTGGATAAGATGAGGAACAAAGGAAGTGCACAGTTACCTGCCACCGAAACGGGTTGATAAAAAGCTTCCATTTCTTATCTTCGAGATCTGGATACTTGACCAGTACGGTACAGTGGTCCAGGTAGTATGGAGCAGTGAAGTCGACGACCATTTCTCGAGCGGGAGTTCTAGATAATGAAGCCACAACCATGTCGACTTCCTGGAATAAAATATAAATTTTACAATTATGATGACTAATTTCTTCCAATTTCTCACTTTGTTGACCAACATTCCGACCAATCCTGTCCAAGAGCCATTAACATAACTTCCCCATCCATTATCCTCAGGGAAGTGTAAAGTGAAGCTAGAGAAGAGATTAAGCTATATTGCATCTGCAAAATTGTTAATACACAGCAGTGGTTCAATACAGCATGGACAATGCAATCTTTTTAATACAGTAATTTCATAATAACACAAGGGTACCATCTGCATGAATATCTCGACGTGTCTGAGACGTTTGCTTAATGTTCGAGTTCAATTATTCGAAACGGACATAACATGGAGGTCATTGTATAGCATGTTTATTATTTTTATTTTTTATTTTTTTTGGTTCTCCCGTATGGCGATCATTCAGTTCTGTTATCTAAACGACTTCAATTCAATTCATGAGCTTGTGGATTTATAATCACGTGGTAGTCAGGTGATTGGATCTAGAATAAAGACAATGTTCTAAACTAACTGACACCACATACATTGGTTTGTTTTGTTCGGTTACAACACATTAAACATTTCCAACTATACGTCTTCCTTTTCCTTGAATAAGCAGTCAAAAATTTTAATTTGAAACTTACCTAAAATTAAGGTTATTGCTCAGTTCTTTCAACAGCTCAATGCTCAATCCACCATACCCCTGTACAGATGCAGATGTGTGGTTTTCAAGTACAAATGGATTCCACTGCAAAACATATTAAAAAAAACCCCAAAACAAGCATAAACAACAGATGATTCCACCATAGCTCTCCCTACCAAATTGGTACCGATCCTAAAGGTCCTTCCGTTGAACCCTCGGAGTTTGTTGACCATGAGAGTCTCTTGGATTTTCGCCATGCCTTTGTACTCCTGCCACTCAGCCACAAGCTCAAGTTTTCTTTCTCGTCCAGGGCCCCATTGTAAGCTGTTGACTTCATAAATGGGACAGGAGTTGCACGATGAAGTGTTCAATTGTATCTGTTGGCATAACATGTATGGCGAGTATAAATTGGTGTGAATTGTGTCCATACCACGAGTTGTTCGCCTAACGCCTCGACCAATTTCAATCGTTTACCCCAGCGAGTTATTTCAGACTTCATCAAGGCACTCACTTCGAATCGAGTGTAGGAATCGTTGATGGCGAGCAGTGTGTTGACTACGTGTCCCAGTGCTTTCTATCATGGTAAAGCGATATAGGTATACAATTGTACCTTTTGGCTGCTTACCATTGCGTGGTAATGCGAGATGTTTCTTTGGGCCGGGTTGATGAGCAAGACGTTGTCAATGTCCCTAGCTTCCATCGTGATGTCGTAAATCATGCTATCGTTCATCACAATGAGAACGTAGGATGTTTCAAATGTGAACAGCGCGTGGTTTTCTATTCTGCCATCATACGAATAACTGTTGGCCTGCAGGGTGAATAGAGGAACAAGATCACACATTAATAGGCTTACAATAATATTCTTATAGGAATGAGTAGCATAAATATTATTTTATGACTCTCCACCATAAAAGCAGTGGAAGAGCTACAGCTAAGATATAATTATATGGCAAATGACATGTTTTTTTCTCGAATAAATTATTACGTACTACATTTTGTATTCCAGTTCAACACCTTGCTCTTCGTTTTAACTCCATAGCATGACACTATTGTGAATATTTGAGGTCGCATGTTGCCTGCATGAATTTTATAGGCGCTGATTTTCCCTCGTGTTGCCTTTGACACGCCATTGTCACCATAGCAACCACACTTCCCGTGAAAGTGCTCAGTCGATTTCAGATGCATTTTTTCCCTTTGAGTCGTAATGTCGGAAATAAAATGAGATCTTAATGATTGTTCTCGATAGCTAAATCAAGAATTCAGAAATAACTTACGTTTCTAATGACTGCTTTCGTAGTAAAGGGTCGCATAAATTAGACTATTATTAGTTATCATTGTCTGGCGAGAAATGAGCATGAGTCATTTGATGTCTTTATCTGGTATTTGTAAATACCGGTGTTCATACAATCAGTAGAATACCTTAACCAAGAACACAAGATGGTGGTTGGTGTCGTAATATATCATTATTACTTACATTTTAATTACATATGGTGAGTAGATACGAAATATATTATTATATCCAGAAAGTGAGATAAACTTCATTATCATTGCGTCTCGTTACGGACACTATAGCCATCTTTTATAGAGTGTCGTATAATTCCCTATTTCATTTTTACATACAAAAGCTAGCAGTCATAGAATACAAACTGCTCTCATCAGTTGAAAATTAGCCTTTTTCATATTTGTTTCCTCTCAACATTATGACTAGCTAGTACACTATTTGTACTAATTCGCACATTTGAATCTAATTTTGTATCATTTTGACCATATCAAGTTCAGAGCCTAATTTCAGACCTGACGAAACAACTCCTTTATGCACGGGAATCCACACGCAACCAAAAACTGCTCTTTTGAGACCTCTTCGGCCACAAAATCCAAAACGGATGTGACGTCACTCCTTCGCGAATCATCCGTTATTTTGAAATGTTGAGCTGTGACGTTCCCCTTGCGGCAAGCACTATTGATGGAATTCAACAAATTTTCATCTAAAATAAATGCATAAATATTTTGTATACAATACTGCATTCCTACCTTGAATCTCATCCGTGATGAGCACCAGATCTGACCACCCAAGTTCGTCAAGGATACCAAGGAGTACTACCTCAAGGTCAACTGGCGCAGCAGGATAGCGATGCAAGTAGTCGACGTTTGAGTCCAGTTGAATGTTATCAGGGCAGTCGCTGTTTACTTGTATGAGTGGGATTCGAATGTCCATTGATAATGATTGCAGTGTGTATTGCAAGTCACATGACGCCAGACTGATGAAGGTAGCAACGCCTTTTGACGCAGCGCTACAAACTGTGGAAATAAAAATATCATTGAACCATTATTATGAGGCTTCCGTGACATGGGTGACAGTCATATGAAGCCACATAAAGGCTAAAATTCGATACTACTTATGCATTGTTACGTGCTAACAGACAGCAAAACACTTTTCCCTTCTCGCTTAGAAATGTTCATAGTGTGTAGATACTAAATGGTGAGCGTGGGTTATCGTATGGGGCAATAGAATATAGAATATCCTTATGTGCCGAATGTCGGTTTGAGTCGTTCTTGATGGTCGTTTAGAAATTATTTCTTGTAAGTAGCGTGAGGTTGCGTTTTAAGGTTTCACGCATCCCATTTGGGGGATACGGGTACCAGAACAGAAACCCGGGACTGGGGTTTTGCCCTACTCTTATCGATTGAACCCAAGGGTACTTGATCTTGCATACCACGGATTATCTTCGACACTACCATAATATAACCGCACACAGTCTTGTTGCGCAGTTGAGCAGCACTGCAGAGTCCCAGAAGAAGAATAATTAAATGTATAACGCCCATGGCCCGATCCGATCTTGAACCCGGGGCCTCGACCTCCAAACCGTCAAACCGTAAAACCGACTGAGCTACTCGGTGCCCTTGCAATGTCAACATATCGAATCAGAAAGATCGAGTTTTTGGAAAATAATTCAAGACTTTTCAACACTCTGAAAATTAGTGTGGAGAATACGGCACTGCTGCAGGGCATGTTACGCAATACTCATAATACATGTAATAGGATGCATATGTGTCGGGTCATTGTTAGGTCAAGGTCACTGCGACCCATCAAAAAACTAATTAAGCAATTTTCCTGGTAGATATGATGAATGTTGCATTGTTCACTTTAATATGCAAGCTTCGTCGAGTGTGCAAACTTTATGAAGGTCATATCAACGACATTCAACAGAAAACACTAATTTTCATTAATATGTCAACGCAGATATGAATCATGCATTTGCTCATAGAATAGACAGGCATCACACTACTTTACTTGCCATTAGTGTTAATGTCCACTACAGTTCATGCGTTCTGCTTCCGAGTTCGTATCGAGTGCAAATACACAAGGTATTGACGTGAATGGTGACACTGACGTTCGGTATAATGTAGAAGTTGCATAAAGGGTACGATGATAAATAGACATGTAGTTTTGAATTCGTAATTATTGGACTATATACTGTGAATTACAACAATAAATCACTCACCGTCCAAATACAAACGAAATGAATTATCAGTGATTGTCACGAAATGGACAGATACATTGAAGGGAGAGTGGGAAAGCAGGTTGTCCATGGCTTCCAGCAATTGTGCATCTTCGCTTCCTTCGTCTGTTAAAACACCTGAAATGGATATCAATACGAATGATTGACAATGCTCATGTGAAACGAGTGTACATTTCACCCGGATGTTTTTCACGTGGTGCCAGGAATCTCATTATGCCAAGTGCTGCCTTGATTAATGGGAGTGCATCGCTTTTTGATCACGATGCAATGTCGCATTCGTTGACATTCAATTCATCTACAGTTGTACACAATTGGATCAGAATAATAGTTTCCATTCCGTCGAGGACACGAAAGATCAACACCATCGACCCATCAATGGTCGATCATTACAACTATTTCAAATATTTGATACACTGCATAGCCGATAGGACGATGCAATCATAATATAATGTGTGATCTGTGTACGGATTGAACAGTAATTAAAGTTCATTTTTAGCACACCGAGTTGTAGATGTCGATTTGCTATTCTTAACGCTGCCAAGTATTTTATGCACTCGTCAGCTAAACGATTAGGTGTGAAATAAAGAGCAACATAGTATTATATAATTATTCTGGTTTTTCATTTTAGATAGATATATATCATTATTTTTTTTGGCTAAAGCAATGTGAAGATATGCATAATATATTTATATGTATTCAATATCAACAGGTCTTTTTGTATCTCAATTAAGGCAGATATCTCAAACAAGTGTGTGTGTCTACAAAATATTCAAGACTACGCCAGGGTTCAGTCTATGTAGATGCCATGCATTATGGTCGTCTATGTTTTCTCTAAATCATTATATTGGCTGACTTCATCATCTCCCGTGTCGATTTCATAACTAAGATGACGCGATTGACGCCCACGACATCCAAGCAGTTGAAACCGACCACGAAAGCCTTCTTCAACGAACTAGAAGGTCGTGAACTCTGTTTTGGTTGACTACGGATGTGGATCAGCTTTTTTGGTTCAAAAGAAGCTGATTCGGAATTTTGTCTCCTCCTGTCTGAAGCTTTGATGTGTGTGTTAATCAGCGCCTATACCCGTTGCCAAGGACACAATTTCCTGGTGCAAGGATGAAAGTGGAATGTGTGTTACAGGTATTGTGTTATTTCCAGAAACATAATACCTTAGCATGAGAACACTNTTAGCCAAGATCGATGTCGTCAAATCGTAATGGACCGCATTATTCTGCAATNTGCGTTGTTTGGGCAATCAATGCCAAAATTTCAGACGGAATGAGGCTGTTCAGTTGAAAGCGCGTCGTTTTTTCCCTTTTTATGGCATTGGCAACATTAGACCCGGGAGTCGCCGCCGATATGTACTAGCCGCCGCCGATTGGCCGTTTAGCCAGCCACCGCCGATTGCTGCCGTCGGCCAGCCGCTATCAGCCGATCACTGTCATCAACGGCTCTTAGCCGATTCAATTCAAATATTTTACATTCAGTATTATAAGAAGTTATCATTTGTAGTCTTTATTGTATTTATGGTATTGTTTATATACTTAATATTTGAACTGCCTGTGGAAGTATAGTTTATTCAGTTGGCTTCATTAAAATTAATTTTAGGATTTATGTCATGTATGCTCATACATATACATGTACGAGGGTTGTCCCAAAATATATCGGACTGACATAGGATGCGCAGTATACTAATACGTACTAGAATTAATGTAAAATATTCTTTCATGAGTACTATTACTTGTAAATACCTTGTTACTAGCTACATGTATATTAATGGTGTGTACCTGGCATTAAGCCTACCACCTTTAGATTGTTTGTTCTTTAAATATTAAAGCCTATAATTATAGCACTTCCGAACCCTCATTTGAAAATTCAGGGGCCACAAAGCAATTGTTTTAGCATCTTGTAACAATTGGTTCACTGCACTGTTTGTCTTCATGCATTGCTTTTGTTGGTCTGAAAAATGAGTGAAATCCTGTTAATTTTCCTGCAATTAGTGAAGTTATACACATGTTACACATTGGTTGCCCAACAATTGCAAACCGAGACATAAAAAACCGCGAATTGTTCATTCAAGATCCTGATGCAACCACTCATTCGGTTCGCCATTCTCTTTCCTCTTCCAACCTGTTCCTCTATTTGCTTCCTCTTTTCGCTGCATATATTATTTGCTTGTCATAAAAGAGTTAATTAGAACCTTGCTGAGTTTGCGTCAGCAGGCCTCACAAAGTGATAATGGTGATTATGATGTTCATAGGTAAAAATAACCTATTGAAGTTTATGAGACGCCCTAAACCTCTTGAATTCGAGTAAAGCAAAAGAGTGTAATTGAGTGGAACATCAAAGGATTTGGAAATCGTCCAATCTCAAAATTACCACACTAGTACCACATGTAGAGAGTAGTTCATGTTTGTGTTAACTAATGGCATGATTATACGTATATAATGACATATCAACCATTGCCAAGCCACTTCAAGCTGCTGCCAGCCGCCGATCTCAATGCCTAGCCGATATCTCTGATTGGTAGAGCGGCTTAAGCAGCTAGCCGGTAATTTTTACTGCAGCCAGCCGATTCTGGCTAATTACAATCTGCTCAACATGTATGCGTTTGAGGCGACATCGATATGAAAAGTGTGTAAACATGAACTCGCTTTCAAATATCAATCCTCACGAGTAATTATTGAGTCTTTGACGAATCTTGACACAAAATCGAAGGAGTCTGTTTACATGGATTGATGCAAGAATTGAACAGAGAGAGGTGGGCTAAAAGTTACGTTGCCAATTGTATTTGTAGAATATTATCATAATTGAGCTAGAAGCTCTTTTGATATGTAGATTTTACGTTTTGAGATTGCATGCCAGGCTATGTATGACCAATGTCTGCACCTTCCATCACAAATCCCATCTACAAAACTTCACGCATATCCTTTAAATCCCCGACACGTTAAGCATAATACGCTACACAGAAAACAGATCTGAAGCATGTATGACAATTAACAACCCTATACATGTAATTCTGGAACATTGAATGAAGCACAGAAGATCTATAATATAACGAAGAAGTTGTTCATTCCGTTGCTGTGTTTTCTTGTATCTAGGTGGATCAATCAATGTCATCAGTCATCGAGAATACCAAGCAAATCCGTACTAATGTACCTATAGAAAAGCAATCTCAATCCAAAAACCATGTTTATAAAGAATGCTAGTATATGATGCCCTCTGAGATGGGACTCTAAATGCGGGACCTCTATCGGCTAACCTCGAGGGATTGCGCAAGGTTATTGGGAAAGAACACGCTCATTGTGTTTTGTATGTATATGCTGTGTGGTATATGCTTCCCCTTTCATGAATATTATAAACATGAGACTGATTCCTGCTTCAAGAGCATACTTAATCAGGGAGAATTGGAGGCGATTAGGGGTAGCGTGTCCACGGTGTGAGCATGTGTTCGTAAATCGCATAGAGTGCTCATTTTTGTTCCTGTCACGATCTACGACGAAGTAACATTAGCCACTTTTTCATTATTGGCTTCGTCGCTGAATTTTAAGATGGTTTTCCGGATAAATTCTAGGAAACCATCTTAAAATAAATAACGTATTGGACATTGGAGAAGTGGATCTTTAAAAAATAATAATGCGTACGTTTTGGATTGACGTTCTTGACAATATCTCGAGGGATCTTATCTGATTATATCTCAAAGGAAAGATCTCGTAAGCCTTGTCATATAAAGGCTTAGGTCTACTGTGCTCCTCGATGCTATAACCATGCTAAACTCTGCAGGCCGATGTTATTCCTATATTTTATTCTGCGACAGTGGCCAACCGCCAATTCTAGGATTGTACCGACAATTTTCGCTAGAGGTATCCGTATCCATGTGAATGTCTCAAACCCGTTCACGAACTCTTCAATGGTTACCATTTAAGTTAGCTATTGGATGGTCTGTGAATTACTTTATCAAACGAATCTTCTACGGGTGTTGAATCCGTTGATATCAAGCAAGCAACTGATGTAGTAACTAAGGTTTGCACTGAAATAGAAAAATATACCTATGATTTGTGTGCATGCAATTATTCCAAATGGTACTGAGCTATAAGACGTTTTAGACAGCAGATATAGGGCTTGTGCGATGCCTTAAATCCGAAGATGTGATTCGTCCGCAATTTCTCTTATCGATGTCATTGATCCCAGAATGCAAGCTGCATAAGTAGGTCATGCTGATATGCAAAGGTTGCTGGACGATTCCACGCTGCTATGAATTCTGCATTGCTGATCTAGCTAAGAGGTATTTATCACAAAGGCTAACCTTTTCAATAACACTGTCGGTCATGAAGTTTGTTCTCAAAAATGCACGACGTGCTACAATTACACGGGTAGTTCTCAGAATTTACGGACCGAATGAGGACAAAATTCGCAATTCTCAGAAATACTCTGTCTTTGTGGATCGATATTCGCGGACCGATTACCGCGCAAATGAGGTTGGTGACACATCTCATTGGCATAGCAACCGAATGAGGTCAAACAGGAATATTTCAGTGTGTAAAACGAATAATAATTAACGAGGGAATGACCTGTGTCTTCCTTGAGTTTTCCTTGTCATCGTGACATCACAATCATTACTAATTCACGGGAGTTCATGCAGGTGCCATGTATAATGAATAACAAGAGATCAACGCGAAGGCTCTGTGCACATGCGCAGTGGATCGGAATGATCCTTTCATTGCCCGTTCTCGGTGCATAACACACAGGTGGTGAAGGAATCGTATTATTTGCAAAAATACCTCAATATTGATTCACTGATTCAAAGGGGAACAATTTTTGACGACTTTTGTTTTGTGTGTGTGGTTGACCTATTTGTAGTGTAAAATGGGTCAAGAAAGTTGAGGTCAAGGGAAAATATGCAGCTCCCGGCTTCGTCAGAATTGCAGTGTTCACATGTTTTTATTCGGAGCTAGGTTTAGAATTGACATTTTATCGTCACCAGACTTTTCTTGGTTCCTTTAATATATGACACAAGGTATATTGCCCTAATTTTCAGACACGCAGAAGCCCAATAGCACTTATATTGTTAGACCGCATGGTTTATTGATTGCTCGTGCAACCTTCGATTTGGGGGAATCGGATTACCTGATAATCAATGTGTATTTGTATTTGTGCTAAACTATGCACAACTCAACGGAACATTGGCCCTATTAGTCTCTAGCACATCCAGAGTTTTTTTGTTTTATCTGAGATCGACCCTTTCAAAATTTACACGTTTTCTACAATTTTCGAATGAGATAAGTTTATAATTTAAGAGGATGGAGACATGTGTTCCATCTAGTTCGATGTATAGACGAATACTTATATCTCTGAATACAGAATTCAAGTATCGTGCACTCACCTATGCTAAAATCGGAGCCACGAAAGAGAGGAAGTTGAACACAGAGA
>KB300985.1:255255-266995 GCA_000328365.1 Capitella teleta
TTTAGGAGGAATAGAGATCAGATCAGAGGACAAGGAAGGTTTAAACAAAATGTCACAGTTNTGAAATACTTTGTGCTGCAATAAGGATTTGTGACTCATCATCGTTACGTGGAAATAAATAATCATCCTGACATCAGCCTCGTGACGTCACTTGATAGATACTCGTTTCATGAATAGAGGGATCGAGTGAGTTCAACTGGGGTATTTAGCGCTGCATGGGGGCTCCAGTGCTCATGATTAAACACTGCATTAGAGGGAGCCCAGGTGAGTGCATAAGAACTGCGCTGTAGGGTGAAATCTGGAATGTCATTTCAGGGTTTGCTGACGTAATTTGGGGTCGACTTCTGAGTGTTCGGTTCTACGTGGTCAGATTGGTTGGTCTTAGACTACGTGACTTGGCGTGCAAAATGACGAGAAGAGAGAAGGATTCTTTTTGAAATAGATTAAATTCTGTTCACTCAAGGTTAAGTAACGTTGACTCTAAGCGATGTACAAGCTAAGACAAAATAATATTCATAATGATGCAAACACTTATATCTGTATCAGCAATCAACATCCGGTCATGTGTTTTTGGAACATTTGTGTGCTACCGAAATGCACATCCAAAGGACTGCATCAATCTCAGTGAGAAAGATATCCGATAATCGGCGGCATATCGCGTATTCACCCACCTCAAATATGAAGGAAAAGGAAATTGAGCAATTTTGAGGAGAGGGAATTTTTCCCTGTTTGCTGTGTGTTGTTGTCGTTGCCAGACCACCCGGTTCGTGTAACCCTGAATCCTGCCTCGTCAAGTAATAAAGACATCCTTGTTAAAGTCGAGTTAGGTCGTCAGTTAAAGTCGTCAGTTAGGTCGAGTCAAAGTCAGGAGTTTTATTGCAAAAAAACAGGACACATTTAAAAATGTTGAGCGATTCCATGATGTGTTTCTGTGTGCACCGCTCGTGCGTGCTCTCATTTTATTAATTAATGTTTTTTTCTTTAAAATACGGAGTTTAAAGAACAAAGGCACCCATAAGAAATCACATGATCACAGAGCTAAGCAACAATTATTACAGACCACAGTGTGTCCAGTTACAATTATTGTTATTAATATTTACTTTACATGTTATGAATATTTACATGCAATATCATAGCAGGACAGGATGAAGTCCACGTAAAACTGCTAGCTTCATTGTAAAAATGATAGAATGCAAATCTAAATGGTCGCATATGTATACTCACAAGTCATAATTATATTTCAAATAGTATTCACAGCCTCTTTTATATAGTTAGAACGAATCATCATTTTAGTGTTCGGTATGAATGGCACAAATTATCTAAATCCGCTTGCAACGCTTTGAATTTCCATCGTCTCAGCTTCCAGTGAAAACGCCATGCATTTCTTTTCAACAATCTTAATCCGCTATCAGTACATATGATACATTATCGTTGCATCGCCCACTAGAAATGCCACGCATTCATTTGGATCCGCCTTTGCCACTGAGCACTCGAGTACACCAGAGTCCTATATCTGTCATATCATCTGACAGTTCGCGCGAGAGTGGGACTTCGAGCACATCATCAGCTCACCCCTTTACCCACAGTACAAGGGTTTTCCAGAGAGGATGGTGGGCTTTCCGATTATAAAAAAAATTCCAGACAAGCTGGCACGGACCCCAAGGGAAAAGGCAGACGCTAGAAGTATGGAACACAAAGCTGATATCGAGTTTCGCGCGAAATATCAAAAGACACAGAAGTGGTGTTTCATTCTATGAGGGTTATTATGTAATAACTACTCTTGTTTGAAAGCACCCGAATTTTTCAAGGGAATACATTATATGACCCGTGTGTAAAAAATTCGAACATTCGGATTTCAATCGGAATGTCCTCCCATCCCTAGTTTATGTACGCTTTAAAAAGCGCACACATTGTGCGAATCCAGCAGATCCCTTTTGAGCTCACGCGTAAAACCCAGACGACACAATGAAAGCTATTTTGCTCATCGTTCTCCTGCACTCAGGACTAGCACAGCAATCAGATGAAGAAGCAGAGGGTCGAGTGTCCCGGTTGGACGCCCGCCTTCAACACGTGGAGCAAGCCATCGAGCGATTAGCCCAAGTGATGGAAGACGGACTGTTAGCGATGGAGCGACGCATGACGGCGCGGATCTCGCCACAGGAGCAGCGCCAGTGCTGCGATTTTGCAAGTTCCATGGTGAGAGACTTTAACCAGCTTCACATAGAATTGCTGGGCGAACGCTCTCTGACCGTGGATTCAAAGCTTCAAGAAATGCGAGAAGATGTCCAATCGGCCGTTGATCACGTTTCAACGATTGAAGACCGCATTGCTGCTTCGAATTCTCGCCTCACGACGCAAATGGATCATCGATTCAACGACCTCCAAGTGGTGACAAGAGGTGAGTAGTATTATCATTCCAAAATGCAGTGTACAATAGAAGATAAACGATGTGCGGGCATTATGTTGAATCCAGCAAAACGCCTCTGAGCTGAAATAATCGAAAGACAATTATCTGGCCTACTTTGTCTAATTAGCCGCTGATTACCTTTCAGCGACAGAAGAGCGTCTTACGTCAAATAACGTTGATTTGAGAGAGAACGTGACGTCTCTGATCACCGAGTTCACCGATCGGCTGACGGAGCGAATAGATGATCGAATCAGCGACTTGGAAAACAGAACAAGAGGTAAGCACGATTTGTTTTAGAACTCAGAAGACTGATATTTAATAAAAGGTGCGACAGTACTTAATATTCTGCTAATCCTACAGAAACCATCTGAGCTCAGTTGAGCACTGTAAAAAAGGCCACCCCTCTTTTGGCTCTTCAATCATGGATACTTTATAATTATACCACTCAGTGAGTCTGCCAGCCAATTAGCCTTGCGTGTATATTTGAGTTAATTATCCATGCATAGTGCACACATATAAGTAAACAAAATGCGTTGTGCACTCCCTGCATGAGGTAGCATTATAAAAGCGCAAAAAAAACCAAAAAAACAACACATGAAATGTTTCGATGCGTTTAAAATGCATGCGTTCAAAACAGGATCAGATCAGATGTGCGCTTTCTATAATTTTGTTCTACAGTTATCCATGTTAAACGGTCCATGATTGCATCTGTCTATGTTGATCCGACAGGTCAAAGGTCAGTTATTCTAGCGTTTGTTGTTATATTGGCGAATTTGAATCGATTTTAGTGGAAATTGATATTGTTCTAGATACTCATTTTATGTTACTATTCGATCATTGATATTGGAGATATAATAATCGATTTATTGGGCTCTGTGAAGAATTGGTTGTAGGTTTTGCCCAAATGTCTAACAGACCTACTGGGTGAAAATAACTTTTTCAACATGGCACACTCAAGCCGAAGCGTCACTGATTTGCAGTAATCATAAAATGGTGTTCATCTTCTCAATCCTGTTCATGCTTCTTTCCAGTTGGAACGAGTTGCAAAGAACTTCGGAGCAGAGGACACACTATGAGTGGAGTGTACACCATATGGTCATCCGATGCAGGAGACATGAGGGTCTATTGCGATATGGAGACGGAAGGTGGTGGATGGGTCGTAAGTCCTTCTTATGTGCATGTCGTGTGTACCTCTGATTCGTCTTACAGGTATTTCAAAGGCGCAAGGATGGCAGCCAAGATTTCTTCCTCACTTGGGCTGAATACGCCGCAGGATTCGGAGATTTGAACGGAGAGTTCTGGTTGGGTAAGCGTAGAAATATTGTCTCTTTTGATGTATTTTGATGTATTTCGTCTGCGATATCCTGTGCATCATTCTAACTTCAGCGAAGAGGGGTGCGGTTGTCATGGCAACACATTGGTCACAGTATACATGTAATAATAATACTTCACCATGGTAAAGATACATGTATTTCTTCTTACATAATTATGCTGGTTGTGATGCCTTCTGATCTAGCGTGCAATCTTGTCATCGTGTTAAAATATATGAACCATTAACTAATGAATACATGTAATTTGAATTTACCATGACTTTTTCGCATTGCATAATTTTAGGCAACCGAAATCTCCATACGCTCACAAAAAACCGGCCACACGAACTGAGGATTGACCTCAAGGACAATGGAGATGCAGCATTCGCCAAATATTCCAACTTCAACGTTGGATCAGAGTCCGATAAATTCCGTCTGACCATTAGTGGCTATTCCGGGGATGCGGGTGAGTTCTCAGAACGGCAAATAAATTCAATATTACGGCACATTCTGTTTTAGGTGACGCCATGGTTTGGTACAATGGCATGCAATTCAGTACAAAAGATATGGACAATGACGCCATCTATGAAATAAACTGTGCCGATTCGTACAAAGGAGCTTGGTGGTATAACAATTGCGTCACCGAAGCCATCCTCAACGGGCTTTATTTAAATGGAACTTATACGGGCAACGCACGTGGTATCGGGTGGTCCGACTGGAAAGGGTATCATCGGTATGGTTACTCCATCCAGTTCGCAGAAATGAAGATTCGGCCATTCGCGTGATTTTAACCAAAATCTTCACTTAATTTAAAATGAACTTTGATTGCATAAAAGAATTTTTGTTGTTGAAATTGTTAACTTCCAGAAATTAATAATCAGCCGTTTCTCTCTATTTAATCGGATATGCCATAAATATTGATTGTATTACTTACATTTGTGTGTTCAGATTACATTTTTGCTTCTAATTAACTTACACGATGTTTCTTTATAGCATATGTAATTATGATTACATAAACTCTGCCTATGTATGTAGACCTTCGGGCAGAGCGTGCACGGAATTTCTTCCATCTCCAAAGATGCAATTAGCGATACTGACGGGTCAGAAGGTCAAGATGCAATTAGCGATACTGCGGGTCAAAAGGTTCGCCGAGAAGCGGGAAGCAAACATATCCATCACTGTCAGATAGCAAATATTTGGAAGGCACCAATTTACTGCATTGTCTATTAGAAACACAGGCTGTCCCACATCTAAGATTCTAGTATAAAAAACATTAATATTTCCCATGATAACTCTCTCTCGGTCACTATCCTCGTGCAAACCACCTCCTATTCTCACTACTTGGTATATCTGTTTGGTGGTAAATCAAAGCCAATATGAAGTGATTGCTTGTGTTGTATCTTCATTATTAGAGCTTGGAGCTTACCATCCAACAGGCAACCGTGGGGTTTGCGAATGCCAGACCTTTAAAGTTCGCCGTGAACTGTGATAGAAAGTTTTTACTCTGTGGTCGACCTGCAAAATCAGCTCCTCTCTTTACAAGGGTTTCGTATACGTATATGGTATTGGAATCTTTGATGACGATAAACTCCCTCCTAAGAATTCTGAGCCGCAGAACGGGACCGTACTTCTTGGACCATTTTGCACACGTGGACTGCAATCGTTGCCCAATTTGGAAGAAATTACCGAAAAATGGTATAACACGTGGCCCAGGTATATGTGCTACTGCTGACTTAATGGGATGGGGAACTGAATTTTAAGTGATGTTCTATTGACTCACAGCACCAATTGATAGCATTCCGTGCCAAAAACACCATGCCTGGATGCAAGCGTAAGGAAATAATCCATTCCGAATATCGGGGTTAGCATTGGGCCTATGGGAGAATGACTTCCATTACGAAGTATAGGAGGCAAACGTCAGCTGAAGGCTTGCCGTGATTGGCCCCGTTCCCCTCGTGAAGCTATCGATTTAAGCCAATCAGAGCAGATCATCTTTGCCATAAAAGGACATCTCTGTTGTTTACGAAACGAAAGCGCATGCGTGGTGCACTCTGGCTGACCATTTTACTGTTTTAGGATGAGAAACATGGTAGGTGTCCTAGAAAATCGCTTGTTAAAATAAGAAAAATAGCGAAACATATTTTTTTTTCGCGCCTGACTGGTGGCAAAATGATTATTCTATCTATTTCCGAAAATAAAATAAAAATATATCCAGGGGTTTAGTCGCAGGACACGCTAATATGACGAGGCCCATTGTAAAAGATGGGGAACTCGGTGTTTCATCACAGCTCCTGACGTCACGCCTAATTAGCAATATATCTCCCGCGAAATCGTTAGGGATGATATTCCTTGTGTGGGCCAGGCATAGGAATCATTTTTGGTGCATCAAATAACGACTCAAAGTCCATTTTTAACCAGTTCTCCCTCCCTTTAATCTGCAGGAGCATCCAGATGAACGTTGCTATGACAACGACGAAGAAAACTCCTGTGAGATTCATGCTTTCAGAAGTCAGAAAGGCGATGTGAACGCCGGTAGTGTCTCCAATCGGGTTCCTTGTTACCAAGTGTAGCGGCCCTTATGTATCAAAATTGCAGCTACCATTATGTAAGGGTGGTACTATTTTTGCTCCTTATTTTAATTACTCTGCATGTCGATGCATATTTTGCTGGTAGCATAACTACACTCATGATATATCAATGAACTCTACGATTTGTGTGAACTCTTTGACTTTGGAGTAGTTAATTTGTCATGCAGTGGATAAGGCGTGCTGAATGCGAATATGCTCTATCATTGGTCATTGTTATGACTATGGTGCACATTTATGAAAACCACAGCGTTCCTAATGCGTTATGATTTACAAATATACAGCGTTATGATTTACTATTATACCGCATTTGAAAGTGGTGATGAAGGGGAGACTGATCAATGTCGGTCGGGTTACAATGAAACCCATTCGGCTCAAATAAGACATAAATGAAACAAAAACAAACAAAGCAATAAGTGCTATGAACGGGAGTAACTTGCATTTACTAGGCTTTTTTTTTCTCTTGTGAATCATCGGTGTAGGATGGCTAATTCAATAATGACGGATCATCTGTGATCATGCACAGAGCTTCGTTTGTGGACTAAACTGAAGAAGCGGGTCATTTAGGTTTACTGGGGTGCTTAACAAGGTTAAACTCCTTGTTTCAACCCACAAATAAAACGACGTTGAAAAATTATCTCTAGCTGCTTTGATATTTTGGGAAGCTAACATTTTAAATTTTAATGCATTGGAAGTTTTTGGGACATTATTCGAACGTTAAGTTGCTGGCTTAACAATTGCACAATACAAGTACACATACAACTGGAAGAGCTGCTCTTTCTCCTTGATCATGAATCATTGGCTCTGTCATCCAATAAAGATGGGGTCTGTTTGTTTTCAATCCTCACAATCCGCGCACTCGGGCTGATCCTGGCTCGTATCACATAGATACAATGATGCCAAAGACGACTCCTACACACCCACATTAGGTGACTTACGTACCTTGTGGATCTCTATCTTGATCGGAATGTGATGATACAATTATACTAATAGTAATTATTCACAGCTGCGGAATAGGCAACGGTCGGAAAATGGAACAACGCCAGAGCCATTTTACGGTAAATCATACATTTATTGGATGCGTTGATTTTGACCTCGTAAGTTGAAGTTTCATTTAGCATTTACTAGATGAAACAACATTTCGAGGCAGCTAACCCTTCGAAAAACTTATCTTACCTGAAAGAGATTTTATTTACAGGTTTTAAAAAATTTCTACACTTGTGCTGGTCACACCTTTACTTTTGTGCTGGTCACATTTAATCCAAATTCACCTTTGTTGGAACATGTGATTCTTCATTTGCTTTAAGCCTTACCTAACCTTAATTCATTTTGTGTCACAATGTCTCACTACACATACCTGCTCACGGCGTTTATTTTAAGAGAAACGTTTACCTCTCTTGTGACAACAATTGTTACGTTTCCTATTAACCACTGGAGGCACTAATATAATATTTTGAGTCTCAGAGTGTCGTAAAAATACATGCACATCCGTCCATTATATCCTTTATTAAAACACGACTTGGAAATACATTATAGTTCGACATCATGTAATCCATGATTGTGGTGATTTATGGAGTGACTGCACATGCAGTCAATAACTGCTGCTAATTATTATATGTATCTCAAAGAGAATTTTAGCTATAATGTGTACACACATTGTTTTTCTGTGTCAACATCGTGTATATCTGTTTCCATTCCTTTATGCACTGATATTAGTAAACTGTATATGTATGAGTTGATTCCGGGATATAATTATCATGCGTAAAATATATTTCATAATAACAGAGGGTCTGTCGATCTGAGACAATAATCAAAGATTGCAATAGTGATCAATGTATTTGCATTGATACGCATACACTATTCTTATTATATTTATTCGTTTTAAATCAATAATTAATTGCACAATGACCCTCATTCATATACACCGTTAGGATTTTGCACACTTCTGAAATCAGTCCTAAATGCAAAATTCAAAATCCACACAGGAAGATCAGCCATTGTGTTGCAGTTAAGCATAGCAATCACATAAAAATTAACATCACAAATATAAATGATGAATTTGGTTGGGAATCATACAAGACTTAAATTTAGGAGGTAGCGATCCACAGGGAAGCAAATTCAAACACGGTGCGTTGCAATCTTCAGCGGATGGACATCATTCGTTGTCAGAGGCGACGTTGGTGTCAAAGGCAGGAGAGTCTGCTTTGTGCTTGTGGTATGCCCTGAGCGAGATGCCTTGCTGCGTCCGATGTCGGTTTGTTTCTTCTTGAAGACTTTGGTCAAAGAACGACGGAACTGAGACCCTGATACGCAGTACAGAATAAAGTTAATGGCACTGTTAACGTAGACAAGGAGATTGGAAATTGCGAAGCCCAGCCCCAATCTGGCTAATTCATGGTTACTTGCGTTTTTTAGCCACTTCTCTAATCCGATGAAGAAAGCCACATTTGGGGTGGTCAGCAACACGAAAGCCGAACTTATGCTGATCAGCATGACAGTGGTCGACTGCGCTGATCTCTCAACCGGATTGCTGTCCCGGAAGTTAGAACATTGTCGACGTAGTTGCTGAGATTTTCCGATCTGATGGACGATCAAAATATTCCCGATGAAAATCGCAAAACTCGGGAGGAACGAGAGAAAAGTGAAGTCAAGCCATGACCAATACTTTCTCCAGAAGTTAACATGTTTCTCTGTCAGATAACACGTCAAGACAGTTCCTCCTGATTTTGATGGAAACTCTTGCAATTGGAACATCCACAAAATGTGAGAATTAAGCACAAAGGCAGCCAACGCAAGAACAAGCCAAGCCAATCCGACCTTTAATTTGGTGCATAATTGTCTGGCTCTCAGCGGGTGAACCACGAGAATTAACCGCTCTGCGGTCAGCAGAATCAAAGTCCATGCTGACAGGTGTGGCAGGTAGTAGGTCAAGAAGACGTGGATTCTACAACCAGCGTCAGAAAAAGTTCTTACGTCTAGTTCTGGTCTGAGGACTAGGATCCACTGGCGCAGAGCAGCAACGATAAGTGTCAAGGTATCAACAATAGCCAACGCACTTAGCACGAATCCAACCGAAGTTTGCCGAAAGGATTTCGTTTGTAGCACCGCAAACGACAAGCCGTTGCCCACTGTTCCTGCGATAATGATGATTGGAGTAACATAAAGCCAAAGTGCTTCGCGAACTTTATGTTCCACATACGCTGTGGCCGGTGCTTCTGTGCTGCTAGAGTTCATGGTGGGTTCTGGTTGAAGGGAGGGACTGCGATGGGTGCTCATGTGCCGGAATTATACGCCTTTGGTTCTCAGTGGGCTAGCTGATAAGAGATGCCACGGCACTGCGCTAAAGTGGCCGGTGCCATTTCATTCCGGTTTCAAGGGCTATTTCAGTTCTAAAGAAATGTTTTCTTTGTTTACTTCGAAAGTGTTAATGTTTTCTGAACTTCATTCTCTCCCAAGCCCTCATTGTCTTCCTCTTCATCTTTAGTGTTCATCATGCCCCATGCACGCAAATAATTCAGCCACGCCCCCATTCCCCCGATAAACAATAGTAGCCAAACAAACGGACGTATCTGCTTGTGCAATTACTCTTATTAATTGCAACTCAACCTTCCGGCTGGGTACTTATGCTACATGACTGAATCATAAATCGACTCCATTAGGCAGCCACGGTGTTTGAAGGGCAAAGGAAACACGATTACGACCTGGTCATCGAAGAATGGTGGGGTAACAGTGCAATAAAACTGCTCATATCTGTGATTAATTGTGAGAATGGCTTGCAGAACATGTTGATGTTGTGATGGGTTTAATCGAGAGCGAGTTCGCTCGTGACATATGCTTTATTGCCTGGGTTCATTCAACACACGAATCTTCAACTTTGCACCTCGTCTAAGTGCATATGTCCAGAGGCCGCATGCAGCGATTTCTATTGACACCGTTATGTTAACACGTTAAATATACATATATCACCATAATAATAAATGGTTTCGAATGCACGTGAACAGACTTTAGTGGTAGAGGTAATGCATTCTGGTGTTTTATTCCAAAGTATTAAAATTTCCAGTTTCTTTAATGTTTTAGGGGCCAAAAGTGTGGGGTAAATTATGGAAAAAGACACCACCCCCCCCCCCCAAAAAAAAAAAAAAAAAAGAGAAGAAAAAAAAAATATAGACAATCCCAAACGAAACAATAAAAATAGGAAAACAGAGGGAGATATTTTCGTACTGTTATGTGCTGGGCGAGTTTTTGCACAATGAATTCATTTTTGGTGATTTGATATAATGATGCCTGAAATATAATCTATGATGACTGCCCATGGATGTGTTGCTTCCATACTAAGCGAGCTTTTGAGTCGCCGAGATGTCACGTGCATAGAGTCGGAAGTTGTTCGATTGTGTTAACATTGATTGTTGTCAACCCGCGCCCAAATGTGCTTGTTCTTGACCGCCAAGGGCACCGGGCTGACCTGCTTGCCGGCCCTTCTCAGAGGGATCCAAGTCCACGTGCGCGACTGTTGCCTGGGGATGACCTCTCCTTTTGCTATTGCGCCTTCTAACATCATTCCTGAAGTAAATCAACAATACCGTAATACACGTATAGTACTGATTCCATGCAGGCATCATTCATCACATATCACACACTCATTCTGATGCTGGGCTTTCCATGAAACCCCCGATTATGAATTTTGTGCAGACACTTGATTAATTAGGTGATCAACTATTTCTGTGGATTATTAATATCTTTATTACAATCATAATTGAAATTGCTTGTAAATTTTATTGCCCGACTTGAATCGCACCTGCATAACACAAGTGAAACCCCTGGCTATCATTAGCGTTCCATTACTGCGCTGTTCTGAGACGATTACTTTAATGTCAAGTACATGTGCTTAAGGTCAAGTGGTTTTGTTGAAAAGAAAACTAAGCAGAAACTCCACCCTCAAAATATTGCAAACTTGCCAAAAGTATTCCCCTAGTTAGATGAACTACAGTAGAAAGAAATACAGACCGTTTGCTACCATTGCATGATTATATAAATATGTGCCAAAAACGATGAAAAGGTTAAAATAGAAAGCGAAGGTAATTTTCCGAAAACACCCGACGGGCTCCGAACCTTACTAAATCAGTATAGGTATACGCGGATAATAGTAAGGTTCGGAGCCCGTCGCGCGGAAAATAATCTTAATAACCACAGAGCGTAATAGCGGTAATGTACCCTGGTGCACAGAAATAATACATAAACTTTAGACAGCAAAGACAGTTAAAATAATTAATGGCAATTACAAAACGAAAGGTGTAAAACCGCCGATTCTTTGAACGACGGTTAACGCAAATTTTCAAGAGAAGCACAATAGAATTCGGGCGTTCGTTTTCTAAGCTTAGGTAAACTCCACAACCGAGTCGGCGAGCGGTGTCAGTGAATGAACGGAGGAAGTGTATTCC
>KB300985.1:268598-282424 GCA_000328365.1 Capitella teleta
TCCATATCAGTTGCAACGACTGTTAGTCTGAACGAAGCATTCAGCCACGACTCCTTCGATGTGCAGTGGACATCTCTCGGGTGACTCCCTTGCTAATCATGTACTTCTTGACTGTGTCCGTTGAGCATCTCTCCAAACGATTAACAAACAACTGCTTTGTTGGCCTGCAACCCTTTAGCACAGTGCCTTTTTCTGTTCCCACGACTACTCGTAGGTCTTTCGCAGCATCTCTCAACTGCATTCTCGCTTCATCTCTCTTTTTAATTGTCTTTCGCTTCACCACAGTGGACCAAGGTGCACCACCAGCAGCCTCAGCAGTAACAACAACTGGCTTGGAAGTATGCAAACCAGCAGTAGATGGAGGTTCCCGTGACGGGGCCTCTCCGTTTCTAGGTTGCTCGGGGACAGGAATGCTATCCCAAGTGCTTTGTCCATGAACCTGAACAGCCAGAGGAGCATCTCGTTGGGTACAACACGAGCAGCAAGCGAGAAAATGTTTATTTCTTCTGGAGGACAGGGTGGCGTTCTGCGTAGGTTGAGAGCGTAAAACTGTACATTCATATTTTCACATCTCTGGTTATTGACTAGCATGCCAATTAATCCAGCTGCATACGTCATCTACAAATGGTCTCATTGTTTGACGGTCGACCGGAGTTTGCGACCGACGGGGTTTCCTAGCATCTTTAAGCAGGTCATGGCACTCTCGCCAAAGGGTTTCCCTGGCATGGAGCACTTCTTCGGGGCGGTAGAACTCATTTGAACACTCAGCTAGCATTGTAAGCGTACTGTTGTGCGCATGAGTAAGCGCGAAACATAACAACTCACTGTGGACCAGCTTGACCTCAGGGGGCGGGGTTGAAATCGACGTTCCTGTCATGGTGATTGCTCTGTGAGTAGTTCCACTGAACAAAAGAAAAACACAAATCCGGATCTCCCGTCCTTATGTGAGACTGTGGAAGCACTCGACATATCCCAAAAGAATGTCCAGCACTTTACGGTCACGTTGGTATAAAAATTATCCTTCTGCTCTTACAAATGATGCAATGGACTGTAATATTCAAGGAGCGCAGTGAATTCGTACTTTCGCTCGTTATTGAATAACGCAGAAATTATAAAACGAAAGGTGTAAAGCCGCCGATTCTTTGAACGACGGTTAACGTAAATTTTCAAGAGAAGCACAATAGAATTCTGGCGTTCGTTAAACCGTGTTCACTTCGGCGAACTCGATTTCTAAGCTTAGGTAAACTCCACCTCCGAGTCGGCGAGCGGTGTCAGTGAATGGACGGAGGAAGTGTATTCAACAGATTCCTTTATCAGACATCCAGTATCAAAATGGTTGATGAGGAAGCTCCGCTGATTACAGCCGACTTTGATATCAATTTTCTTCTTTGCACAATTGAATCATTGTAAGTTTCACTGGTTTCCAGGTCATATATATAATGACACAGGCCCACACCGATGACGGTGGTATCTCATTGGCTGCTATTTATAGTAACATTTAGTCAACTGGTCGTATTCAGCAAATACTATGAATTCATTTTCACTCGCCTCGCCTTGTGTGCCATCTTGTCAATTTCGAGTGACGTCATGTGAAATAGAATGAAATGGATGTACCAAAATAGGGTTGAGTTTTTATCGGTGAGTGCCGGTGCTTCTTTTCAGTAGCGCCGGAGACCAGTGGATATTGTAAGTTATCTTTGGATCATACTCAAGTGCGTACTACACATCAATGGTTGATCGTGATTTCATAATATGCACTTTATCGAAACCTTCTCATCAAATTATAAACAGGATGTTTCAAAAGTATATTCACAAGTAATGGGAATTGTTCCAAGTTTTGTAAAGTGTTACAAAAATGATATTTTTCTCCGAAAATGCGAGTCTTATTTCACAATAACTACCGTTTATAGTACGTTGGAACAACTTTTATCGCAGATGCTTACCATTGGCCAGAATATCCTGGCAAAATTGGAAACTTTTCTTATATAATTATATCTGTTTACGTTTGCGAAAACAAAAAATGAATTTCGAAAGAAGCTTAGGAACTCTTATCTACATTTAAAAATCGGCCTCTGCACCAAAAGCTAGGAAATTTGACTGAAGCAATTTACGTTGCAATACCTTCTTTTTGCGGGTTCGGGTCCTCCGTATTGAGCCAGAAGGCTGCAAATTCGATGTAGTTATAGGAATAGACATATCCGGTGGCATCCTTGTTTTTCTGTTCCATTTCGTCTGACGACAGAACCAAGACATCGGGAGGACCTTCCAAATTGAACGAATGGCAGAAACGACCAGCGGCGATGATCTGTCGATGACAACATTTTGTAGTTAACATGTATTCGTAATTAACAGTCTGCCTTTTGTTGGTGTTCAAAAATGCTTGTGGTTCATTGCAGCATATGGTAATAAGTTAGCAAATTATTTCGCCCCGATTGATTCGGAAATTTGTGATTTGGATGGGCATGCGTCGTAAACTAAGGGCAAAGTCTTATGTGACGACAAACTATTAAATGCCTTGCACTTAGGGATGAGAGGGTTGTGATAATATGTAGCTGGAGTCGGTGCGTAATGTTTATAGTTACGCAAAGTAACAAAGCCACTTGGCAATTTTTTTCGCATAAATATATATTATTATTATTATTATTAATTTATTTTTTTTGCCTGGAAGTTCTAAAGCTGTCTTTTTAGCCCTATTCTGCCATATTATAATCCATAATCATAATTTTATTCAACTCATCAAATAATTTCATGTAATTGTTATTACATGTTATTTCATAAATTGTTATGCAAACTTCTGTGTTTTCATTATCATAATCATTGTGAATTTTCTTTGTCACCAATACAATTGAGCTTTTTTGACCTTTTCAACCCAACAGACTTGGCGTCAGGTGAGCATTTATTCCCTTTTGTAGCTTACAAATATCTCCAGAAAACATCACTTGAATCATTGGAAACCATTATAAAATCAGCACTAAGTCAGCGAAGGCGCCAGGTGCCACAGTGCTCGTTATTACACACACATGCCTCGTTCGACTTGACTCTTGACCCTTGTAAAACAGGGAAAAATGAACCAAAGGGCAACATGATATAGTATATTAATATTTCAGAAGAGCCTCGAACGATGCACAATTCTTTTTTTGTGTGATGAATCAAAGCAAATCGTTTGACTGCTTAGTAAAGTTCGTCGTATATGCGTCGTAGACTTGGGGCAAAGTGACGAAAAACTATTAAATGCCTTGCATAGCCTTCTATGATGTGATTAGTATCCAATTTAAGTCTACTGAGAAAAATATTAGTTCAAATAAGCCTGGAGTGAATGATTCATCTAATTTAATTTGATCAACAAAGACATATTCCCTGCAGTAAAGGTACAGAGTAATGTGTGTAGCTTAGTCAGTTTGATCGCTTTCTGCGACCGTCAAAGTTCCGGCTTCAAGATAAGATCGGGCCACGGATATTATGATTGTGAATTAAATTTGTAATAAGCTACAAATTTAATTCATGGTAATTGTGTTTGTACATCACGTGAAGGATAAAGTGGTAAAACCCATTCATGCCGCGTGACGTATATATAGGACAACATTTTAACATGAATTACGTAATCTTTTGAATTAAGAAATGCGGTTATAATTACTATAGTTATATCTCCGGTGATCCCTTTGTGTGTGCTTGAATGTCTGCCTTCCGCCCAAAATTAAACGATGTGATACTATTACATGTATTGCTTTTATATGCATGTTCAAAACTTAGTTTTGACTCATTAGTTTTTGAAATTCTGATTGACTTGTGCTCCCTTTTTTGTGTGCTTATATAAATTCGAACAAATAACTGATAAAAAAAAATAAAAACATTCTGATAGTGCTTCGAACCTAGTGATTACTATTTTGACAGGAACTTCAATAGGCTGTGAGTGGGAATTTCATTATCAACGACGTGTGATTTGGGATGATTAATCAAGATAAAATTAACAATAGATGCAATCCAATTAACTCCCTGCAATCGTTACCTTATGCATGGCGTGGTCCTAATCAGAGGAGCCGAGGTTATTAGACCACAGACCGGATCAATGAGGCTATTTCGGGTGAACATGAAATGATCTATTACCCTAAGTATGAATACTAACAGCCTCTGAGTCTCACGATTGGATGTACACGAGAGTGCAATAACTTCATTAGAAAGTGTCTCATTTTGATAAAATCAAGTGCATATTGCCATGGCAACCATTGATACGCCATACATAACTTTTTGGTGTCGGTTAACTGATCGAGGGGAGGGGAACATAGCTGAGGCCATCTGCAAATTCTATGATTTTGCTTCTTTGTACTCTTTTTCCAGTTTTACAAACATGTAACAGACGATCATCCGGAATCGTCGAGCATTTAGGTGATGGATACGGGGAGGGGGGGTTTAGCAGCACACATCATAGAACATAAGTATGCACTACTATAGGTCATCGATTCACTTCTTGATCTATACCTCGCTAATCTGCTTTTATGATATCGAGAAAGTGCACAGCCTAAGGATCACACATGACGGAAAAAGAGCGGATTAAAGATAACTACACGCAAATCACAAGGGATAATATATATATCTGAAGTCATTAATCTTTTCTAAACAGCACAAAGTGATCGCAGCTTTCAACATGTTACACAGGGATTTTGTTTGCAAGGTAGGTAGATTAAGTACTCGGTGACAAACACAACAAGCTCATTTTCACGGCTAAGCCTACCTTGGCTTCTTTCTTGATTGATTCTTTATCGTCTCCTTTGTACCTCTCAACCGGGGGCTTCTTTTCGAGTAAACCTTTAATCAAAGGTATCACTGTATTCGGTACGATCAGTTTCATGCTTCCGCTTGCGATGACCTGGGTGATTGGATATAACTTACGTGGGTCGGGGTGAGGTTCGAGCAGACGATTGTTAGAAAGCTTGCAACCCCATTTACCCATAGCGTTCACGTTTTTGTCTAACACGAAATAATTGTAATCACAATGGTCATGGTATCCCTTTACTTGTACGTTGATCTCATGTGGACCTGGTGATAAAGAAGATAACAGTTCACAGAAAGTTGTGATGAGATCCGCAGCATAGTTCCCAGTTTCCAGTAGAGTATCCTCCAACTCAGCCACGAGAGGCAGGTGGATGAAGAAGTATTCATCCTGGTGGCGAGACGGCATGTACGTGAAGAAAGAACCAGGAAGAGCGGTTTGTAACCACTCAGGTTTGGGTTTCAAATCACGGTAGTCTTTCCTTAGTTTATCTACGGAATCGTGGCATAGCACCTCACTCTTGATTGCAACACCGTCCACTGTCATAAACAGAGCAATGATCCGAGGCGTCACAGCCAGAAGGACAGCTCCCTTCTGGTTAGGGTGATTCATTTTGTCAAACTGGAAGTGGTTCCTACCGATCGGCAGTCTTCCCAGAGGGCACATCACAAAAGCTTTGGCAAACAATTTGCGTTTCTTATTGAGACGTATGACGGGCATAGGGCTACTGCAGCTGTAATCCTTGTTTTTCTTGGCAGATTGGAAGAAGATTAGCTTTCCCCCGAGCTGTCCGAATTCGTTTCCTTTTCTATTCACACCCGGTTTGCTGGATATCGCTTTGAAAAACGCCTTGCTCCGCCCTTTCCCAAACCCGTTGCTTTGGAGGATGTACTCATCAGCTGCGCGGCTGTCGGCAGCTGAGTACCAAGTCGCAGCTGCAGCAACTGGTTTAACACAACTGCATCCCATGGTTCAGCTGCTGGTCGGGATACCTCCACGAAGCTCACTGATATCGACTTCAACTAATTACCGCGATCAGACAACGCCACAGCGCTTCACAATTTTATGAAGGCTTACAGCTTAAGAACCTTATATTATTAGAGACGTGGATTTACTAAATAAGGATCAACCCCCCTTACGCGCCTAAAATACGTCCCTATTGATTCATCCGCCGATTTGCATCATCCAGATCCGTGAAAATTAAAGCGACGACCTCGAATGGCGACGTTGCATAATTATTACGCAACGCTGCATTACTGTTTCGGTTCAGTCAATGATAACTTGAAGGCACTCTCTTTGTTGCTGGTATCACTGTGTTTATGACGTACGTCATTGTAATATAAAAATTATTGATCAAAATTAAAGAGCTTTCTCGAAATCTTCCATTGATCTTGAAACTCGGCGGAATCAAGAGCGCGTGTGTTTTCATGGCAACCAGGTGGTATGGCTTGGAACGACTGAATGGTGGAAATATTCCTGATTAATGGCCCATTTCTTCCTAAAACCACAAAAGCACCCGCAAGGATAATTACCAATAAATATATATTTGTTAGTTAGCAAAACAATTAAAGTATGAATTATATGTTAGCCTCGTTATGCAATCAATGATGACAGTGACACAATAAGTGAAATAATGTGAATCAATTCTAAGATATTATATCAAAAATATCACCCTCGTGGCCTGCTAATCTGTTTACATTGTGTCCTAAAGCTCATCAAGTTGCACTAAATTAACAGGATGGAAATTGCCGAGTGTGTATTTGGATCAGTAATAATGTTCTTCTGAATTGTGAATAGCTAGTAATCAAAGTCATATTTTTTGCGCAACTATGACATACTGACATTGAAAACAATAGTAGGCCGCAAGGATGACTGGTTGCAATGAATGCAAACATTCCGACCAAAGTTAATACCCGAGAATTATAAAACATGTTACCACCAGCTGTGTGGCTTTTTGAAAGAAAACGCAATCTCAATTTCGTCATTATCTCTTTGATGAGAATGATGAGGAAAGCACCTCGCGTTGCGATAATCCTTATTGCAGCCACATTGGCAGTCTGGTTGGCCAGTAAACAATTGCATAATTTCCCGCAGCAAAATCCTAGCAAAGTTGAAGAATTGATACCGGATGATTCGTTCCAGTCGGGTCAAATTGCGATTCCGGAAGATAACTCTGGCGATAATGATAGGCGTGGACATTTTGCATCGAGACAAACGAGAACGCAAGAACATTCTGACGACGAGGTGAGAACAGATTACGCGAGGACTAATGAGACGACTCTTCCAGTTGCCGAAATAGGGAGTGGCACCATATTAATCACCAATGGTACAGAAGGATTCTCTAACATCGAAGAAGGTGATGGTGAATTCTTGAAATGTTCAGAGCTGGCCCCTGATATGAAATGTTCTTGGCGGCTATCACACGGAGACAGTTACTTGACCTCTGCTCACGTGGTCATCTTCCGTCCCTGGAAACTTCACCCGAGTGATTACATCCCTACTCGCCATCCTCCGCAGCAGAAGTGGATTTTCCAGGAAATGGAAGATCCGTACAGGACATGGGGCAAACGTAGAATGGCGATGGAATTCTGGAAGAGCTTCAATATCTCAATTTTGTACAACGAAGACGCGGATATTGTGCATCATTTCTATGCTTTCCAATGTGAAGTCAATCATCGTTATAAACCAAAGAACAACTTAAATTACATCACACAGAAAACCGGAAATGTTCTTTGGATGGTAAGCAACTGCAATTTTACCAGCGGTCGTGAATATTACGTACGTGAAATGCAGAAGTATATCGATGTTGACATCTACGGTGAGTGTGGAAATGGTAACGTGTGCGGTGAGTACAAGGAACTTCGTCAAGATTGCGTGCAGCAATTCATTGGGAAATATAAATTTTACCTGTCATTTGAAAACAGTTTTTGTGATGATTACTACACAGAAAAAATTAGCAAGTTAATCGGAGTGGATACCATTCCAGTGGTGATGGGCTTAACGAATTATACTGCTATACTAACCCCGGGAACATTCATCGACGTGAGGGATTTTTCGTCGGTTAAATCGCTCACTGATTACTTGACCTACCTGCAAAAAAATAACACGGCATTTCACGAAATCATCGAGCGTAGACGAGCCACGAAATGCACTCGTATTTTCCCCCTCAAGTTCTACTGCAGACTGTGTTATTATCTACATGTGAACAGAAACAGGACGCAGACTATTCCTGACCCAAGGGTCTTCTGGGGTACTAAACGACGCTGCCAAACAAGAGATGTTTTCTTTAAAGGAATTGCTGATGAAATTGTACAGCAGAGCTAGGGATGGGAGGATTGTAATAATATGTAGCTGGAGTCGGTGCGTAATTGTTTATAGTTATACAAGTAACCAAGCAAATTTTTCGCAATTCTTTTCGCATAAATATTTATATATTATTGTTTTTTTGTTTTTTGTTTTGTTTTGTTTTTTGTTTTTTGTTTGTTTTTTGTTTGTTTTTTTTTGCTTGAAGTTCTAAAGCTGTCGTTTTAGCCCTATTCTGCCACATTATAATCCATAATCATAATTTTATTCAGCTCGCCAAATAATTTCATGCAATATCAATAATATTTATATACCTTATATGGTTGATTTTAGATGATTAAAAAGGGGAGTTTAAATTGTTATGCGAACTTCTGTGTTTTCATTATCATAATCATTGTGCATTTTCTTTATCACCAATACAATTAAGCTTTCTTGACCTTTTCAACCCAACAGACAAGGCGTCAGGTGAGCATTTATTCCCTTTGGTAGCTTATAAACATCTCCATAAAACATCACTTGAATCATTGGAAACCATTATAAAATCAGCACTAAGTCAGCGAAGGCGCCAGGTGCCACAGTGCTCGTTATTACACACACATGCCTCGTTCGACTTGACTCTTGACCCTTGTAAAACAGGGAAAAATGAACCAAAGGGCAAGATGATATAGTATATTAATATTTCAGGAGAGCCTCGAACGATGCACAATCCTTTTTTTATGTGATGAATCAAAGCAAATGGTTCGACTGCTTTTTACAGCTGGTTGTTCCATAAAATTCAACGTGTTCACTTGTTTCATGTCATCACATAGATATGGCCCAATTTACTTTGAAATACGCTGTAATTTCAAAATCAAGTTTCATGGCTTTTCCACTAATGCAAGCATAAAACGAATGGGGTGGATGGTAATTTTGAATATTTTTTATGAGATTCCAGTCATGCAAGCATAAAATCACAGAGAGGGTTGGCTATTTTAATATTGTGATTCAGATTTAATGAGATTCCCGTCATGCAAACATGATATGCGAGTAGATTTTATAATGTAATTATCATGAAATATTGTGTCTACAAAATAAATTTGCCATTAAAAAGATCTGTATTGTGCAAATGCAGCATTTCTTTCTTTTTCTTTTTTTTTATTACTTTTTCACACAAGTATGCATCAGTTTTTTTTAATGTCATCTTTCAGCTTCTCGTTACTATTTGTATAGCCAGTAATTATTATGTCTTATGCACTATATATTTTGTTCTATGAACAAAAATGTATTGTTTAAAAAACGAATGAATTCTGAAATGAATGAAAAATGGAAAGACTGATATTTGTTTGTGTAACATAGAAATAAGAACACTAAAAATATTACGTGTGTTTTGAAAAATCATTAAGGAAGAATAAGGAGAGTGAACTTGTAGGTACAACCTTGTTTGCTTTGATTAAGCTCCATAAACTGATACATACCATCATTTATTATTGCACCAATGCGACAATGGTAGAACTTATCAGATTCCTGATGCATGATCATGATCATACATTGTAATATTACATGAACATGATATTGTATTCCTCAACCCGGGAGATGTGTTCAGTAGGCTAATACATGTATGTTTGCTTCTTTACTAGGCTGATTTTTTTTTTTTTTTTTTTTTTTCATTTAGTAGCGAACACGAAAACGAAGCGGTATTTTTCCTCATTTTATCAGGAAGCAAGCAGTCTTTACTCGCACCGGATACGCCCCAGTTCATTGCATATTTTTCCGCTATCTATGGTGCGTAGATCGACCAAGGCAATCTCCCCTTGATTGCCATATTCAAACGCGGTATATCGTAAATCATAACGCATTAGGAACGTTGTGATTTTCATAAATGTGCACCATAGTCATAACAATGACCAATGATAGAGCATAATCGCATTCAGCACGCCTTATCCACTGCATGGCAAATTAACTACTCCAAAGTCAAAGAGTTCACACAAATCGTAGAGTTCATTGATATATCATGAGTGCAGTTATGCTACCAGCAAAATATGCATCGACATGCAGAGTAATTAAAATAAGGAGCAAAAATAGTACCACCCTTATATAATGGTAGCTGCAATTTTGATACATAAGGGCCGCTACACTTGGTAACAACGAACCCGATTGAAGACACTACCGGCGTGCACATCGCCTTTCTGACTTTCTGAAAGCATGAATCTCACAGGAGTTTTCTTCATCGTTGTCATAGCAACGTTCATCTGGATGCTCCTGTTGATTAGGTCAGCCATAGCACATATATCTAGGCCACGTGCTATACCATTTTTTGGTAACTTCTTCCGAATTGGGCAACGATTGGAGTCCACGTGTGCAAAATGGTCCAAAAAGTATACGGTCCCGTTCTGCGGCTCAGAATTCTTGGGAAGGAGTTTATAGACGATTACAATACCATACATGAAGCCCTTTTGAAGAGAAGAGCTGTTTTTGCAGGTCGACCACAGAGTAAGAACTTTCCATCACAGTTCACGGCGAACTTTGAAGGTCTGGCATTCGCAAACCCCACCGTTGCCTTGTCAAAGCTTCGCAAAACTTCACACGCGACGTTGAAGATGTTTGACAATGGAATGATCCGCATTGAGAGCGTGCAGAAAGAAGTCATTTCTAAGAGGATTAATGAGTTTAGATCTTATCAGGGTAAACTATTTGACCCACTACCTGCGGTATACAGTATGGTTCTCAACATCATGACTTTGTTGACCATGAGAAGATCGTGATGCAAAGGATTTTAAACTGTTCTACCGCATGAAAAAGGCGACGGAGAAGGTCTTAACACCAGTCTCGATTCTCAATGTATTACCATTCCTAAGATTCTTCGGTAACCAGGATTACACCGATGTGGTGAATTTCGTGAGAATAATGAAGAACCAATCCCTGAAATACCACGAGCAGAATGGCTCTGATGGAGTTCTTCATGCTCTGTTGATGCTGTTGAAAGAAACCATTAATCCAGATCTTCTCATGGATAATCGTGATATTGACAAAGAAGACACCGAGGTCGGGTTTGTTGGCCTTCTGATTGCTGGAGTGGCAACTACTAAACGGTTTTTCTACATTTCCGTCAACGTACTGGCTCAGAAGCCTAGAATTTAGCGCCTTCTACAGGACGAAGTCGATCAAGTGATTGGGGAAAACCGAGTTGTTCAGCTCAGTGACAAACACAAGATGCCATACACCCAAGCGTGCATCCTGGAAATCCTACGAACCGCCTCCATCACCCCATCTATCTTACCCAACTGCGCAGTCAGAGACTCGGAAGTAGGAGGCACCGAAGTTCTGCTCAATAATTGAAGCCTTCACCACGACCTGGATCTCTGGGATGCCCCGAAGGAGTTCATTCCAGAACGATTCCTGGACGAGGATGGAGGCCTAGTGAATGCTTCTCATCCGAACCGCGGAGACACCTGATTGCATTTGGAGCTGGTCCAAGGGTGTGCCTGGGAGAGGCACTAGCTATGAGTCGGCTTTTCCTGCTTTTGGCATCGACATCACAGGTGTGCAACTTAAAATGCGGTCCCCAGAAGGTCACTTATGACTGTGGAGAATTCCCGGTAAGAGGTCTGGTTGATCTTATTCCATTTGAGATTGTGGTTGACGAGAGAAATTCAGTTTTGTATCAGGAATAATTATAGATTTTGGGACATACATTTAACGAACATTTGTATTATCAGTTACATATGCGGTTATATTGTTGATTCGGTCCTTGTATTTATGAATTATCCATATAACTGATTTAGGTATTACACTATTTTTAATATATATATATTTTTTAATTTCCACTTTTTGTATTGCAAAAAGGTAAACCATGCCGATAATCACACCAGAGACTGTAGTAGCACAATATAGGCAATACAGTCAGACCCCGTTAATCCGCCGTCATGTAATCCGCCCTTTTCGTAATCCGCCCTAAAATCTCAGGGACGAATCGTTTGCAATGTTAATTGTGTCATGTAAGCCGTCCTTTTCGTTAATCCGACTCCGACCACGATTCTAGGGAACGATCCTAACCTTTACCATTGTAAATACTAAATAACACATGAAATCCGCCCCAATAGCGTGTCGAAAACAAACATCAGCCAAGACACATCAATTGTCGGCGATTTCTTTGAAGTCGGGTCAGTTTAACAACAAATGGCGCCTCTCCGTTTGTTTAACGCTTAACAAGTTAATTAAACAAAGCGAATCAATCGTAGGCGAACATTGTTACAGTCTATCATTTAATTGGTCACTGGGTTAAGTGATGTTCATGAGCGGAACGAAGAAGATGACGAAGTTGTGAATGGAGCTCAATTGAGTGGAGAAGCGAGTGGATCTGAGCCCGCGAAGGAAGTCTTGGCGGGGGAAGCGAGGCTGCACGTGCGCGCATTAATTTTATATTTCGAGAGATTCGAGGAGTCGGAAGCAGCGAAGCAAGAAAATAGAGATGAACTACACAGATTGGGCATGATGGAACGGTTTATCACAAGCAGACAACCATCACTGATTTTTGTTTAAATAAAAATATTTTATTGACCTCAGATGATCGTTTGTGAGATCCTTTTTACCTCCAGCTTCGTTCCTAATGGTATATGCCACTACGATAATGCATTACATGGGTTTTGGGGGTTTTAGAATGACACACAATTTTCATCAATTTGTGGTCTGAAATGTAATCCGCCCTTTTCGTTAATCCGTCAGTGTACGATTTGAACTCCGTTCTCGAATAACACACAAGCCGTGTTTTCTGTCTCAACCTGAAGTCCCGTTCCTTTATTTTCCTAATGCTTAACACCATTATGATAATTACAACACTACAGTCAGTTTCCTTGGGAACGGAGGAGGGCGGATTAACGGGGACTGACTGTATATCATAAAAAGATCAATAGTATATTCATGGATTGCGTTATATCCTGTTATCTTCCAAGGTGCTTGTAGCTTTATATTGATCATAAGTTCATAACATATAATGTGATAACTTATATTAATTGATAGTTATTTGTTAGTTCATATGTTCATACGGTGTTACTTGAGCGTTGTAGAAATAAACCAACGGGATATTCGTTCAAATGTAAACACGGCATGAGTGTTCTTCTAGGACGGAGCTCAAATCGTTCAATGACGATGACGATGATTGCAATTGGACGAGCGTGTGTGTACAATCGTCAGGTCATAAGAATCGGGTGGAGCTGACTGGCTGAGCGCATCGATGCACCACTGAGCGTGACGTCAGAGCTAAAGCGCAGCAGCATGCAAAGGACTTTTTTTTCGGTGGCCGTGAAATACCGAATGCAGTGATTCTTCTGCACCCTACATTTTATTGCCGTGCTTGACACTTAGCATGAAGCTATTACAAAAAAAAAAAAAAGAGGATAAATTTGAATGAGTGTAAGTACATGGAATGGTAATCAACTCACTATTATTGATGGGAAGAATGTTGATGCGTTTCGTTTAATGGCTCGAACTCCTCTGCCGGTGGATTATTATTATTATTATTATTTTTTTTTTTTGGTACTATTATTATTTTGATATTATTACTTAATATAAAAAGTCGTATTGGAGTTTTATGAGATTTATTTTAGGAAATGGTATAACATACATGCATTGAATTGGCAAGTTAAAAACGACATTTCGAGAAGTAAAAAGTGATAAAATAGATGAAGTAGAGATAACCTTGTGTACGTTGCTAACTAATTTGCATATCACATGGGTGCATCAAAGTCAGGGTGTGTCACATTATATTTTCATAATGCAT
>KB301027.1:23707-54802 GCA_000328365.1 Capitella teleta
AATATTGAGCGGGACAAAACGTGCATTCGTTTCTCAATATCCGTTTTACAAGTTGAGAATCGAGAAAGCGATAACGACGACTTTTCAATTCTCAGCATGACAAATCCACATGGTTTACGAGTTTTCTTTCCACTTTTTTTAATGTTCGCTCGGTGATAAGGACATCGGAAATGAACAAACGGAATATCCCGCCTGAAATCCATATTTTAACATCGGTTCGACACGTTGAGAAACAAATAATGGATATTGGTTGTTTTTTAAGTTTTTGATTGTCTTGGTATGAGTTGAGAAATGAAAAACGGGCGTTATCGGAGTTTTGATATCTGTTATAGAAGATGGATATTGAATGCACGGATCGTCCCTTGATTTAGTACACGTGTCTCCTTCGCACGCATACGCGGCATATCATTTGGATTATTGTAAGTAAGCCTAAACCCATCAGTTGCAAAACTGCATGTCTCAATAATGTGAAACGATTGAAATTAATTGATTGTTGCATGCTTTTATATTTCAGGATTTAAATCCCCACACGTTTATTCACTGAATAGCTTACACAACATTAATTTTTGCTGTCTTGTTTTCTCGTTCCCAGGGCCGTGATTACGTCCAGAATGCAGACGGTCGGTTCCGGTGTCTGCACTGCGCGCGAGAGATCAGTCGCAGAGACCATTGCAGGCGACATGTGCTGCTACACCTGCAACCCGAACGCTGGCCATGCACCGTGTGCTACCGGAAATTTAGCAGACGAGACAGCTTGGCTTATCATCTGAGAGCACAGCATCCCGGAAGTGAAGTCTCCATAATCTCGTCAAACGAATAATTATGGAGAAAATCCGAGACCTGGGTCGATGGGTCATGTCCTGGCACTGTGTTCTGTCTGAGGCTTTGAATGACTTGTAATTAATATTAATTCTTTCATGTTGATGAATAAATTTTATCGTTTTAATTATTTGTCATTTTTGTGTGAATACATCGAAACAAAGTTTCATATTGTGGAAGTCAACGAGACTAGCCCGAGGATATCCGACCAACGAGGTTTGAAAGAAAGAGAGACGTTCTTGTAACTGAAGCATGTAAGCAAGTAATCGTATAATTATAATAAATACATGTCTACATGTACAAAATTTGGTCGTCATCATAATTATTTTTATCACCAACTTTATTATGCGCCATCATTACGATGTCTCAAGGACGGTTTCCCGTGACCCACCAAGACTGCAGGGATGCGCAAGTATAACTGATCTGATTTCTGGCACACTTAAGGGGATTACTGGGATTCCAAACGTAGCAACGCTAGAATAGAGTTGGGATTCAACAACAAGCGAACGTTGATCCCAGTGAACAGCCCTTTGCTATCGGTCTGTGAAGACAATTTGCTACACGGACATGCACTATCGGTGCAGTTCACAGTATATAAAGCGTGCGTGAGTGTCATTTACTCAGCCATGACTCACTAGCGAAGACACAGCAGTTGCCTTCTGTCGGAATCTCCGTCACTCAGCGCCACCTGGATTCAACCAATGACACTAATCGCCGTCCTATAATCACTATTCCTACGACGTTTGTCGTTATGTCAGCGACTTACGACTGCTATGCTTTCATTAACGATAGAAAGAGGCCTCACATGTCCTTAATTCGACAATTCATGCCGCACAAATGAACTAATTAACAGTGTTTTTTTCGCAAGAACATAGAGCTCTCAATTCAAATCATTCCTTCATCAGAGTGGAATGGAACACCAAAAAAAATTTTTTTCCTGATGCTGTGAAGGTCATCGCCCGAGTTCTCCTAAGCAGTACCCCCAACCACCGCTCAACAGAGGAAGCAGATCAATCTCGTGTACGTGGGGAGCGGTGAAACCAAGCACTCTCTTGAGAATTTGCTTATTTCTATTAACCCTGGGTTCAGAAATGCAAAACATTATAAACGTTCAATGCTGTCCTGACGTAGAAATATATCAAATGAAATTTCCAGGAGAAAACAAAAAATACATGAGCCAGGAATGGAGATAGAAGAAAAAAGGCATAATGATATATTTATCCAAAGGGTACTGGATAGCAGAGCGGATGACGCTCAGAATAATCCCATAAAAAACGCACATCTTAGTTGTGACTAGAGGGTTTGAGCCTAAAATAACGAGTAAATAAATGTGGTAGAAAAAGTGATCATCAAAATGATTGATTCATTGATTGATTGATTAATTATCCTGTTTATAAAAAAAAACATTTTACAATGCTTGTAAATAATTTTGATCCAAAAAAATCATGAGGAAAAAAAAAAATTAGGAAATATGCCAAATTTCAACAACAAAAATCTGAAATTATGATAAAAAATAAAACTACGCACAACAACGAATGGAATTAGAGAAGAAGGGAGATCAAGAACATGAGAATACGATCACTTGTGACACTGGCAAAAATCAGGCATTATGCACACACAAAAACGCACACTGTGCGCGCTAGATATTATAAGAGCATTCGGGCAAAGAATTTGAGAATAAAACGGCTATCAGGAAAAAAGATTCTGAAAAAAAAAGCCCCATCTCTCAGTTGAATTAATATCACAATAAAGAGAGATACGAATAAAATAAAAAATACCCAATAAAAAACATGAGATTCATCACAAGGATAGATAAAAAATAAGAGAGGCACGGTGCTTAAAAAGAGAGGCACAGTGCTGATAATAGAGAGGCACACACACGAACAGACAACACTTTCAAAAGGGAGAAAAATAGCACAAGTGCACCAACCACAGAGATACTTGTATGAGCGACAGATTGAGCAAATATATACACATGAATATATCAAACATTCCTGAGCAGAAAGGGAGAGAAAATAGGAGAAGGAAATGTACATTGCATCATTTTCACGTCAGAAGAAAAAAATATATATAATATTCACCAAAAACAAACAAATGTGAAGAAGAAGAAAAAAAAAAGGAAAAAAAAACACACGCACTGGTGCATGAGCAATTTAAAGCCCCCAAAAAAAAAAAGAAAAAAAAAACAGAAGAGAGAAATACCCCGAAAAAAAGCAATGAAATTCACATAACCACGCAAATCCCCTGAGAATAACCACAATCGAAAAACATACGATAAATTATTAAAATAAGAGATAAATAGGTCATCAGCAGAAGTAGGTCAAGGGTTCACTGGGGTGGACGTAGGCAAGCGCACGACTCCCTCGGTCGGAGGAGGAGGAGGCAGCGGAGAGGCGCTTCCCTCCTGGGGAAGCTGAGGCTCCGCTTTGGGAAGAATGGAGCAAAGGGGCATGATGCCTGGGCTGCTGCTCGATTTGGGCTTGCGTCTTCTGCTCTGGATCTCGCCTTTGACCATTGAAAGTGGGCGGTTCACCTGGAAACAAAACACCACTCAGTTGCAAGGAGGCGAGTCACTCGGCAGAATAATGCTCAAGATTGTTAATAGAAGCAGATTAAGAAGAGACTAAAGTGTTAATATTAACAGGCTACGTGAGGGGCGGGGGTTAGGGTGGGAGGCACCGAACCTTATGCAGTTTGAAGTACAAGCCACATGCGTTGCAAACCGGTTCACCGTCCGTATTCCTACGCCACATGGTCGTCTGCTGAGTTCCACAATTGGCGCAGTTGTGCGTCTCGCGGGATGACGACGAGGCCGTGTTTCGCCACCGCTGCAAGAATAAGCTAAGCAATGTATGCTCCCTACAATAAGGTAAGCAATGTATGCTCCCTACATTAAGGTGGGTCAGGCGTTAGTCAACTACAGGGTTAGAAAAAAGACCAGAGAGATTAGTATTCATGCGCAACGGCAGGAACAGGGTGGAACCGATTGAGACCTTGTGCAGCTTCAGGTAGCATCCGCACGCGTTACACAGCGGTTCTCCAGTCAGGTTCCTTCGCCAGGTTGTCGTTTTGGTTGTCCCGCAATTAGTGCAGGTGTGACCACTCAGTGGGAAGGGGCGGTACTTGGCCTGTGAGGATCAAAAGGTCATTATTCTCGTGATTATTACGCGGAAAACCAAAGCTGATGCACATCTCGTGATCTGCTCACTGTGAAGAAACAGGAAATCTGGAATCGTCGGAATACTCCTGAAGAACCGAGAATTCTCCTGGTATATCATGCTCCCGTATTGTCTCGGTGCGTTTAAGGCTGACTCCCAATACAACCCCACTCCATAAACATCGCCCTGCAGGAGGCGTGTTGGTAGTTATGTAATGCTTAAAACAACAGTCTGCCTAGCTACAAGAACTCGCATGGCATCAGGTGACAGTTCTATGAAAGACAATATAGTAACCTGGATGAGTGTTTATGGTTCAATGCTTGGGATTTTATATACTGTGTATGCCGTCAGGTCTATGAATATAACTAATGAGTAATGACCTACACATAAATTCGTGGACCGACATAAACATGGACAGCTGACACAGCATTTCATGAGAATTTAATGCGAAATAAGATTGTATGTCTCCAAATCATGGTTGTTAATAGAGCGCAATGTAGATATTGCATAACATGTACATTGCATCTTATGGGCTTATAATTTTTGGCTCATGCAGTTGACTTGAGGGGAAACAAAATCTGCGCTGATAAGGAATTCTCCTCTTCATGAAATCAACAGCAGTGAGCTGTGTGTGACGTGGGTATGCCTTTTTGAAACTTCCCCTCAATTTAGGCCAAACAACTTGACAAACTGACTTCTGCCTTGGGCTTGCTTTGTACTTTTGAACAGTTGAATGGAGAGAGCAAGCACAAGGTGTAAACGAGATGATCAAAACCGGGTTTGAAAAAGGTTGCGAATGAAATGAAGACAAAGAGTTGCTAATACTCAAAGATAGAGAGTAAAGTTCAGTGAACCAAATGCTTCAGATCATCGCAAGGGTGTATCATATTTGGGAACGATTTCCACATGAAAAGTCAACCTTGGTAACAGAGTTGCAGGAAAAATGTCTGCACCTTGGACCAACTTCACACAATATTTGCAGCATCATGGTGAGATTGAAGATGCAAGTTGTGCTACTCAGACCCATTCACAACATACTGTGCATTAAAGATCAACACTAATGCGGGTAGAATGCAAAATTCACAAAATATACACTCTTATAACCTAATTAATCATTCCAGTGCAAAATAATAATTTCCTGACCTCATTTTCATTTTTTTGAAGAGACAGTGCATATTCAGTGGTTTTAAAATTTAATTCTCCTGCCAACAGTTGCTATGGTAACGGTCTAACGGATCAACACAAACGATTCAGTTTCGTCGCTTCAAGTCAGAAAATGATGATAAATCATTGATATCTTGAGTTATACGGTTAATATTTCCTGTCCTGAACGTAGTCCTTCATTTCTTGCTACTGTTCACCTTTAAGAAAGAAATTTGAATGATCACGTAATTATTGTCCCGAGTAATTAACCACATTGAAAGCCATTCTTGAAGAAAAATAATTTCAATGAAGAAAATACATGTACCATTTGCAAATTAACCCTTCTTGCGCCTAAATATCTTAAATAGGCCCCGTATTCCTCTGTCTGCCACATTAATTTCAGAATTTGTAAAAATTCGGATGTACAATATTGAAAAAATCATACCTCAGCCATTTCTCAACATAAAGTCATAAACTAATATTCTTTGTACCAAAATGCATCTACAGATGCTATATTTTCTGATGAACCCATAGTCAGAGCTAAGAAACTAAGAAAAGTTATATGTCTCATTTGTTAAAACATTATTACAAAAATTTTTAGAAACGTCTGCAGATGCCATGGTCGACTGCAATGTGTAGTAAAACAGCGTATTACTACATGTAATCAATGTTTCATCCATGAAATAATACCTACATCAGGCTAAAATAGCAACGATTGCGCGCAATAGAATCTATTTGCAGACGTTTAAATCCCCCGGCATTTAAACAGAGGTCGGCAGGTTCAAAACAGAGCTGAGGCTAAAAGTAAACAACAACTTGGCTGAAACCGGAAGCCTAAAGTAGGTCACATCTCTGAGCATAGCCGACGATCGATATTTGTCACGGAAAGTACCAGAAAGTGCCGACTAACTTAGGGTATCTTCGGAAAAGACTATTGTCGCGATTGGCAGTCAGAGAAATCATAACGCACAAGAAGGGTTAAAAATAGTAATTCCAAGTTTGCTATTGTTAAAACATCTAGTAAACATGGGAAAAAAATTGAAATACATGTATCCCAGTTAGCAAAACTTTGCTGTTTGTTCAGTAAATCAGCTGAAAATGAATAACAAATTGAAACTCGCTGAGAAATGTAATAAAAAATGAAGAATGCAAAGATCAATAGACAAAACTTCAACTGGCTTTCAGTGAGAAATTCTGAAAAATCAGATTCTTCGTCAAACATTATGACATTTAATACCCGAACAACTGGAAAGTGTAAAAACGTTGTCTGATTTTATGGCACTTTTTCGCAATACAGGGATTGGAGACATTTTCACAATCAAACTAGGGCCAGTAAGAGCATACCTTTTCTTTGTCATTATTACAGTCGACTTTTGAATGTTAATGATTGCGAAAAAGTATATGAAAAAAAAACAAGAAAACTTCAGAATACAGAAGAAAAAATTAGTTTGATCAGAACAAAGAAAAAAGACTCACAGCACTTAGATCAACTGCATCAGCCTGCAAAAAACACAACAATAAAATAATTAATAGATCAAAAAAATCATTATGAAAATTGTAACCCTTGTTTCAAATCACAGCATACCTGTGTTTACAGTTTACCACTCAGTTGAGACACATAAATTAATTATTTCAATATCTCAACAATGAAATCCAAAAATTCAAGAAAATGTAAAACTAAATGATTCAGAAAATAAAGAAGAAGAACAAGAATTGAACTCACAGATTTGTTCATAGATGAAGAGTGAGGTGAAAAATTCGGGTAAAGGGCATCAGCCTCACTCTGCAAAAAGAACATTACTTCCGAACCGCCTCATGGATAAAAGCACCAACCGAATAATGCTCCATCGGCATGACCAGTTGGTTGGCCTGCGCAAGAGAAGAGATGTTAATGTTGTGCAGCCATCGTGCGTGCGTCTCTGGGTCGATGTACGGATGGAGGGCGGCATCCATGCTCCCCTCCATCTTCATCGGCAGCGCTGCCTCATCGCTCTCGGGACGCTTCACAGCCGGACTCGAGTTGTGCGAACGCTCGGCAAGCAGCGCAGCGTCCGTGAGGTCCTCTTCTGATGAGGGGTCCTCCTGAGCGGTCGTCAAGGAAACGCTCGCTTGCTGAAGCTGCTCCTCATGCTGCATCAATCGGTCGACCGTTCTGTGCACAATGGAATCGAGACGGGCACACTTGACCGGGTCCTCCTTCTTGCGCTTCCTGTGCTTGCGCTCTTTGGGTGAGATGCTTTGAGTGGAAAGGGAATGGTTGGGATTGCGATGGTGAATCATCGAAGTTTCGCTGGTTTCGTTGTTGTATAAAGAGAAATCTTGAGCATCGTCCTCTGGAGGCTCAGGCTGCACGATTATGTAATCAACCGGGGCTGATTCTTCAGGTCTGGAGAGTGGGGGAGTGGGAGGCGGGGGCGCATCTGAAAATGTTCGGCCTTTGATGAAATCCAGTTTTGGGATCTTCAATGGAATATCTGTGTATTCCTTTTCACTGCGATTTCTCTCTTTCAGGGGTTCCCACTGTAGAGTTTGCTTCTTAGAGGCATGCGCTGCAGGCGGAAGGCGATTTTTATGTCCAGCAAGATCAAGTGCATTGTGAGAGGTCAATATTTCCTTCGCACTGACCAAAAGGACTTCATTTCGGTCAACAGTAATTCCAATTAAACCCTCAATCTGAACGTCTCCATTGAATCTGATGCGATTTCGGCATACAGTACTAATCGCCTGAACGATTTCAGACCGCACAACCTCTTCATCCTCAATCAGCTTCATCTTATCAGTTCACGCGAAGCGTCGTATCGACAAAACGCAGGTAGAAAAAAAAAACACCTTTGTTATCCCAATGAGCGATAATCAAGCGAAATAGCGCGATAGCGGGCAAAGTTGGTCGAGCGTAGTGGTCTCAAGAAGAAATCAGTGATCGCTATCTTCGGTAATCAGAGGAAAAACTTGTTTATCGGTCCTCTGCAAACATCACAGAGGCTAAAATCGACGCATAAACTCCTCATTTCCCGATTAAACATTTCTTAATCTCCTCAAGAGATTTGCAGTTGCCCGGATGTAAACAGCTGTCGTTGAGCAAAGGGATCCTTCATTTATTCATGCACTGCTCTTGCCTCACTTTTTCACTGGTTCCCTGGTCATTTATTTTTCATTGTCATTTATTACATTTGTACAAACAGAGGTAAAAAGGAAAATCATTAAATACTAGAAAATGCAATGTTAAAATAGTAATTCTTAAGTTGGGCTTTAAAAGCATCAAGCGATTGCTGGTTCTGTAGGTTGGAAGGTAATCGGTTCCAAAGGATGGGTGCTTGATGGGCGAATGTTCGGTAGCCATATGATTGAAGATGAAATTTAGGTACAGACAACAATGTGAAGTTTGACGATCGAAGGGAGCGAGCAGGTGTATAAACATTGATGGGGGAGCAGATATATATGGTGGTGCTAAGCCACGCAGGGCTTTAAAAGTAATGACATTAGTTTTGAACATTATTCGAAACTTAATGGGTAGCCAATGTAGTTCTTTCAGCAGAGGGAGGGATGGCGAGTGTCTATCTGCACATTTCACTAGGCGGGCTGCACAGTTCTGTATGTGCTGGAGTCTGTCGATCAGGTAAGATGGAGATCCTGCTAGCAAAGCGTTACATTTATAATGACGCGGAGACCAATGAAGCCTTACTTTGTGCGGCCAACATAATCATTTGTATTACAATGTAACCTACGTGGTTGCGATACCTGTACCCTGTGAATCCCGTTTTAATCAATTCATGCATTCATGACATACCAGAAAAGGGTACTAGTCAATTCGCCCGAATTCCATTTCGCCCGACAACCATTTCGCCCGGTCATTTCGCCCGGGTCGCCAGGGTCATTTTGCCTGGGTTTATACGTGCAAATAGTTATTTGACTTCAAGAGTACACCATGACGGCACTGAAAGTGCTATATTGTAGCATGCAGCATAAATTGTGTGCAGTAGCACCTGAACCTAACAAACAGTGCAATGAGTCTTAGCCCTGGAGAGCTTACTGAGCACCGCCTGGTTGTTCTGCGTGAATTTAAACATGACTGCATGGTCAGAGTCTCTTCATCAGTCATCTTCCTCTGCACCCATGCAATTTGAAGCATTCTTCATGTTCCAAACAACAACTGGTCTCCCTCATGATAAATCCCATGCCACTCTGACATCGAGCTTCAAGAAATAAATACCAGTAGACTCATCTAAAATCAACTTAAACTGCTCAAATAATTATATTGAATCTGTTGTCATCACTCCTTGATCTACTTTGCACATTGTGCATATATCATGACATGAAATGTTTGAAAAGAAAACAGAAGAAAAGCCAAAAAAGAGAGCAGAATTGAACAAGGATAAATTTTTTTTTGATAATCTAAATTAATGTGTACATTATTCTTATGTTTGGCACTTTATAATAGTTTTAATCATCATTAATAAACTGATTGTGTGTTTCCATTTGTTGTGGTTAATCACTCCATGCTATTGAGGACAGGCGCTATAGTAATCCAAGTCCAAATCCAAGAGAGAAAAAATATTCATTTAACTGTCGTAATTTTTAAATTTAACTGTCATTTAACCGTAACATCTGTATGACTGATCTGATATTTAATATTATTATTTTTTGCAATTTCAAATGAAGCCCAGGATATAATAGATGATTATCGATCTGTTCATTTCAGTTGTTGGCACTTAAATAGATGATTACAATATTACAACAAAAACTTCAATGCTGCTGCACTCGCTTTTGGCTGAGGCGCTGCTGCCAAAGTCAAAGTGAGCTATGAGCGGAAAGCCACATGGTGGCGGCTCACAGCGAGGGACCACTTTAAAACAATGCTGGATATAACGAATGGGCATTATGCCTTTATCTCAACTCTGTGGTCGCAATCGCCAAATATGTACAACATGATCAGCAATCTCGCCCAATGAAGGACATTGAAAGTTTCATGTCAGAACAGCTTAACCCAGCACGTTTTGTAGTGAGATTCTGGTCAAGCATCGACAGAAAGCCAGGTAAAACAGTACATGAACTGGCAAACAGGATTCGACAGAGAGCAGCCACCTGTTATTTCACTGCCATCAGGGATGCTGCAGACGAGATAATGCAAACCTGTTTTATCTGTTCAGTGTCGAGAGAAACATTAATTGCATGAGGACATGATTTTATGTTTGCTCATGCAATTGCTGTGGCTTCGGAGGTAGAAGAGGCAACTCTGATTGCAAAGGAAGCTGCATACAAGTCTGCACCACCGGTCAACAAGGTCACAAAGACACCAGGGAATTGAAAGAAGCATTCGGTACAACAAAGGTCAAGGACAGGAGTCATCTGTGTGGAAAATTGGGAAATTGGGTCGCATTACACTGAACAACATCGCTGATGTTGACACACCTTGTCAAGAACTGCAGGTCATTGGGCAGGTAGTGATATTTGAAGTGTAGTCACGTGTGCTGTATCACCCAACAACGAACAGGGTCGCAGCTAGAATTGCGCCGTCATTCAAACTGGCACTTTGAAAGTCTCGTCTACCACCTCGAGCTGCAATATTGGAATTCCTGCAAGTGTACAGAAGAACACCATTGAAAAGTGGATACGCCCCAGGTGAACTGCTAAATGGACGCCTCATCAGGACGGCCATTGAAACACATATTTCATCACCAGCACACTTGGCTCAAGCACGTCAGATGAAAGCCTTAGTAAAACGTGTGTACGACATCAAAAACCACGTTTATACGCGGTACTACGGTCCAAGTCAGGATAGAGAGCCACGTCGGGTGCCATGTGTTGTAACAAGGGTGCATGGGCCAAGTAGTGTACACGTCAGAGTGCACCCATGAGGTTCTCTGTGGAGACGTAGTTGCAGCTTCGCCGTTGATCCTGTGAGGAAGACGCAGATCCGGGATTGGATACTGAACCACAAAAAACACATCGTCACCTGGTCGACTGCCGTTGCAGCAAGTACCACAGTTGCCGCCAAAGCTAAGACGTCGAATAGACTGAAAGGAAGACCCCGAGTGCAGTATAAATATTGATTTGTTTTGTGATTGGTGTTATCAAAAGGGGGAGATGTTACAATCATCTAATGAGCTGTCAATGAGAAGGACTTTTTTCGTTGATATTGTTGATGTCATTGATATTCCTGTGTCCCAGGGTATAAAATAAAGTGACGAGAATCGCACGTTTTTTCTTTGTTAAATTGTCTCAGAGTTCATTTGTTAAAAACACAACTTTCAAAATGGCTAAAATTGGACAATTATTTAAAAAATCTCTACCTGGTATGGATCGGCTAACTTTTCCAGCGCCAATTTTTACAAACAAGTATGATAAATAGTCACTTTTGAGGAGCATTTAATTGCCTATGTGATCGCGATCAAAGAGATTATTCTGAGTAAAAATCAGATGGGCCTCTGAACCAACAATATGGAATACATTAGTCAGGTCTGGGAGGGCTGCAGCATATGCATTCAGATTTATATTTCCAGCTTGCTTCAAATTCAAAGCTAAGTTTATAATTATGAGGTCGTTGATAAAACCACACTCCACTTATTGCTCTCAATCCTGTTTAAAATTATAGAATAAACAGTGCATGGTTGATTAGCTATTTTATTTTAATATTTGGTCTGGCCCCCTGCCTTGTGGCTTTATGATGCAGCCTTCCACAATATATGAGATGCCGACCCCTGGTATACATGATGTGATGATGAGGAGTATGATGATAATGTTCATTTTACACTTCTACCAGGATTTCAATACAACGTTCTGTAAGTCAGTGTAGAGATTAGTGCAGCATTCGTTTGCATGTGTGAAATGACAAAGAAACTTTTCATTTTTATGAAATAAAAAACAACAGTATATAGCTAAAGCTTGAATACATTCGCATCAGCAATACAGCAGTGTAAACACACTTTAATGTATATCATGTGTATCATGTATTGAAACATACACATAATTACAATGAATCATGATTGGGGTCTATACTTGCAACACCTGAATGCTATAAACAGGAATAGTCAGAACATCAATTTATGAACCAATGAAATCAATCACATTTTGGTTTTCTGCTGAGAGTTCTTTCTTAGAGCATGATCGAACATATAAAAAGTCAATGTAAAAACAATTAAAAAATATTTTCCCGTGGAACGTTTCAGCAATTCCTTTGATAACATTTCATGCAGATCCTGATTAATTCAGAATGCAAAAATCCAAAACAATCGGGGTAATGAGTATATATAGACTACGAAACTTTGTATCCCAATACATCCTCAAAATTATTTATAACTCACTGATCAATTGACAAATCAAATATGGACTCTTAGCTTGGGGTCGACCCCGGAAAGGGTTCTGAAACTTCAGAAAAAGGCAGTCAGAATTATATCAAACGCTAAATACAATGCACACTGTGATCCAATATTTAAACAATTGGAAATCTTAAAAATCCACGATGACAAAAAGCTCCAAGAGCTGTGGTTCTATTACAAATTTCGACATGGGAATGCTCGTTCCTCACTACTTCCAAAATGACTTTATACAACTGTTAACATCAACTCACACTCGCCATACTACAAACTCTGACGTTATCATCTTTGGCGTTTTGGACATGAATATTTTCGTAAAACATTAAGGTATTCCTTAGCAAAAACAATAAACGAGAGTCCTATAGGCAATAGTTAGACAAACCAAGCACTCACTCGCTCAAAGGTTTTACAGTATACATAAAAAAAATCATTTTTTTCTGTCTTCTTACCCCACACTCTGCACAAGCAGGAACTGCGACTCATGATCCATGTTACTACATGTATATTTATATCCATTTTAAAAATTCATACATGTAATTTGTCAATGCTGTAGATTTAAAATCTATGCAGATGGATAGTATAGTACCCAGTGTGCATATTGGTACCACTTATTTGATATTATGTATCTAAATATAAATACCAGATGAAACGAAATAATTTATCATTTAAAAAACGTACGCAAAATTGTCTTATTTTCATACAAATTTGCCATGTAATGTCATTTACCCTCATCTTTGACCTTTAATCATTTTTGAACGCAACACCTGTCATATACGCATTATTCGAGTACCAATTACAGGAGATATGGCGTTATATAAAAGGTCCAATAAGTTAACCCCTCATGAAGTGACAATACCCTTTTTCTTTTTTTTCTTTTTTTTCTTTTTTTTTTTTTTTTTTCATTTCTTCTGTGTTAAAACCTTGAAAAATATATTCCCTCCAACTCGAATTTTGGTGCACTTTCTTTTCTGACATACACACTATGAGCAGATGAGGTACATGTACCAGATCCCACCAAAAGAAATTATGTTTCAATTAGTTTTAAGTCCCCCCCATTTTTGGAGCTAATTTGACTGAACGGTAGCATATTCGCCAAACGTCTATGTTCTGTGCCAAACGTCGCGTTCATAGAAAAATGTCGTTAATAGTGACGTCATCATCAGGAATTTCCTAAATGGGATCCCCTGTTTTTACAAGTAAGCTCGTTTTATTTGCGTTTTATTTGGTAACCTCTTAAATCCGAAAAATACAAATAAAACCGTAAGCATCCGAGTCAATTGGACTCAAACATAGCCGTCTGGCTGACACACTGCATTGAGAGTCCATTGATTTCGTGGCCTGAAAACCCTAGGCTAATGTTCACCACAGCGTGACGCATCGTAATGATCGTTCCGGTGTACAGTCACAGTTAGCTCCCCAAGGGTAGCTACGCTACGGCTTGGGGAGCTAAGTCACAGTGTGAGTGTCGAAATGTGGTATCTATTAGAGTTAACTTAAGAACTCTAGTATCTATAATCTGGTAAGGCTGGTTGGACAGAGAATGAGATAATGAGCTCCCCGCGAGTTGAGTTAGTGTAGGTTGATGCTATGGGTTCAATAACCAGGTATTGTGGAGTCAGCGAGACAGGAGCTGCATCTGTGATTCTAGCCTATAAAATCTACTCGACTTGAGTTTTGTTAAATCAGGTTTTATAAATGTTACTGTTTTTTGTTTCAGGATGGAAGCTGTGAAAAGTGCCCTACATGATCTGGCTGAGCGAGACGCCTCATTCAAACCTCTGCTGTCAGAATTCTCTCTGATCCAGAAATCAGAATCGGATGATTTGAATTCCCTGGTCACACGAACGTCAGCTCAGCTACGTTCTTACGCTTCTTTGAAGGAATTCAACGACCGCTCAGAAGACGTTCCGTTTGCAAGAGAGGATTTTGAGGGCGTGGCTGAAAGGGCGTGTGGCGCGATGAGGGCTTACGAAAGCCTCCTAAACCTCACTCCAATCCCATCGCAATCAGTGGCCAGAGATGTGTTGTTTGTATGCATGCAGCACCATGAGCCATCGCTGTGGACTTCAGATGCCGCTCTACAGGCATCTCAATCTCTCAGTGGCTGCGTCGCTTCAGTGCTTGCTGCCAAAGATCTGGCTTCTCTGCTCAATGATCGTAACATGGCGCAGGTGATATTCAAAGACTGCCGCTCGCATTTGAGTCGACAGCGGTGGAAGTTGAACCCTGGTAGCGTGTGTGTCTTCAGGAGATGCGCACTCAGTGTGACATTTCCGCAACTGAGCCTCTTCGTGGATGATGTGCTGCCTCCGTCTCTCCTGTTTTTGGACGACTTCCAAGTGGAACATAAAATTTTTGGCATTGAAATCTTGAGTCACATGATGCTGAACTGCAGTGCAACTGAACTCAGCTGGCAAGGTCGCTTAGAGGTCATGTACGATGCCCTCCAACGGCTGACGTATGCAAGTGAGGCGGAGGTTCTGAGGAAGGTGTATCCCGCTCTGCACTTGTGTCTGCGTTTGGTCGAAAAGAAACCCTCAAAACTCCACGACAGCATATTTCAACGTCTCTTGTATAACATGCAGATGGAAAACAGGATTGCCGTGCGTTTAATCTACGCCCAGAATCTGCGATCATTCATCGAATGTCTAGGGTCAAAGGTCATGAAACACCTGAAAAAACTGATGCCCGTATTCTACTCATTTCTTGAGATCTATGACGGACCTACGGAGGAATGCCGTCTTAGCATGCTCAGTGCCCTTGAGGCGACATTGAAGGTTGCATGGATGAGGATTGAAGGTCATTCGGATGCCATTCTGCAATGCCTCGTGAAGGTCATATACGAGATGTCCGTTGATTGCACTCAAACTCCGAGTGAGGTGAAATCCTTGGTTATCGCAAAATGTGTTCAGAATCTGGTTTTGTTAAAACGATTAAGGAAAGACGTTGAAGATAAGATCGTGAGTTTGCCGTATGTTAACGAGATCTGCTCTCAGGCTTTCTCTTCCCTTCTGGCCAACATCTAAATAATTGTAAATAAAAACAACCATTAATTTGTTATATATTTCAGTTTATTCCTCTTCTGCAAAAATATCGTGTAACAGAGACAGGGGGAAGAAATATAATACAGACATCCAATGGTTCAAAAGCAAGTAGCGATAAGGTTAAACCATCACAATCACAATTCTATCTTTAGCCAGATAATAACTTCTGCATGAAAAAAAAAAACTTGTTTTTAATATTTCACCACAAAATGAAAAACAAACAAACATTCATGGAATGTTGACGGCAGAGAATCATGAATTTTTACACAGTAAGCAACAAGGCAAGAAGGCTTTGCAACCACTCAACAAGCAAACAATTCAAGTTTTATATTGTAAAATGATCATAACTAATACGATTTCACAAATCTAAAACAAAAGAGGTTTTTGTAGTTTAAAATGAGCATTCTGTTTGTTGTCTATAGAGGTTAGCAAGAAATAAACATGAACGAGACTAGAATCATATGGTTGGGATGAAAATTGTAATTAGGTTCTGTCTCTCCTAAGATGACAAAATGGTTGAATTCCATGATTCCTTAAACAAAAAAAGTTTATATATATATGAATACATATATAAAAATAACAAAACGAATCTTATATTATCTAATAAAGATATTGAGGGGGGAGGGGGAAAAATGGTGAAAATGAAGTAAGGATATTTTTATACAAACGAAAAAAAAAAAAAAAAAATGAAAAAAAAATGAAAATCAACAAAAGAATTCTAATAATAAAAACTCAGAAAGACATAACATCAACCATCTTCCTGTTCCCAGTTTAGCTCTGTTTTTAGCCGTTCAAAGCATTCATACATATACACAAACTGCAAAGATATAATTAAACATTAACCACAAACATGAACAAAAAACTCACGTAATTGGTGAAAATTTTCACCCATCTTGCCTTCTTGCCGTCTCGTTTATAGGCAAAGTTGAATGATTCCTCATCAACTTCGTATTGTTCGATATCCGCCCACTCGAACTCTATGACTTGGGACTAAAAGAGAAATGAGAGAACGAAGAGAGCGTTAAAGAGAGACCCACCTCTAAGGTGCCATCCTCCTTGCACGCTTGCAGTTTGAAGTTAGATGTGGCCACGATTGCAATCACATGTCCACCCTTGCGCGAATTGCAGAGGCAGTGTGGGAAGGCAACCTCCCCGTAGCCATCCATCGAGCGCACTTGTCGCAAGTACTGCAAGGCAGGGGTCACATCAGAGGTCGATAACCACGTGTGACCTTTCAACTGACCTCCATCTTCTTGCCACTGTCCTGCAACGCCTTCAACTCGTAGAGTTTGTCCGCTGGCTTGATTTGACCCCTGCTGACCTCTTCGACAGCCTGAACAGAAGAAGATAAGATAAGGTTGAGCTGAATGTTGAGCCATACCTGCCAGAAGAAGCAGTTGAGGGCTTGTTCGTCCTGGGAGCTGAGTGCAATTTCCTTTGCCAGGCAGAACAGCCACTTCCGTAGACTGATGCATGTGGCAGTGGCTGTGCTGTAATTCTTGATGTACAGATTATGAGGCAATTCGGAGGCCTGTAGCTTACGCTCTGCAGTCACCATTATGCAATCAGTTATGTAACACATCCAACCAAGACAACTCACCAAAATTGTACTCCTCAATTTCAAAAAGGGCAAAATAATTAGCAATTTCAGGATCCATGTTCAATTTCTGTACAACCGCCTTAAGAGCAAAAAAAAAAAAAAAAAAATTAGAATTATGGTAATGAGATGCAAATTTATGCATACCTCGTGGACTTGATGTGTGTTGGCAGTGCGGTTAATGGACACTGTGATGATGTTTCTATCTGGAAGCAGGACCTTTAGCTCAACAGTGCTGCCGCCATGTAGCGCGCCCTTCAAAGACATTCTGTTAATTAAACCCAAAACGGGTCACAACCTCTCACATTGGTGGACGACTCGTGAGTGGAGAGGAACTCCTGCATGACGTCACAGTCAGCCAGTACCCTCACCGCGCAAACTGATATTCATTCACATAATTGTAATAATCAGAAAATGAGAGATTGACCTTTGACCCACCCTTCTCCAAGTACTGCTCGATGCCTCTTCGCCTGGCATCCAACTGTTGTTCAGACAGTTGGAACGGCCATTTTCCCGGCAACTTCGGGAAATTGAAGTCAGAGAATTCTCGCTTGAGCTGGACGTGGAGCCCTGAAAACTCTCGATATCTTCTTGAACATAAATGGCGTCCAGCCATATGAATATTGTACACCTGAGAAAAAATGGCCATGATCATAGAACAAGGAACATATTATTGTCATCACAATAACAGGAATTCTGAGGAATGAAACAAGGCGTGGCATGATCAATGCAGGAGCAACGCCCTCATGTCACTGTTCATGGCTGTTGGCTAAATTTAGATGAATCTTTTGGATAACACTGCCTCGTAAAGCAAACAAAGAATACTCATCTCAGCCTCCTCTTTTAACTTCCATACACTTATTATTTTAAGTACCCAGTATATAATATTCTTATATGCCATTCATATTCTATGTTTAATATCAATGCAGACTCATTACAGAGTGAGGCAGAAATGCGTTTGTTTATCCTCGCTGATGAACCCTGTGGGACTTCATGGCTAGAGAGGCTCCTGCCAGATTAGCCGCACATATCAGTCAACTGTGCCACCTATGAGAACATGAGCTCATTCGATTCAAATCCCACCCAGAGACCAAAATGACCAAATCCTCTGACTTCCCTAACTTTTGTTATTTCCTTTCACAATCGTAAAATAAACATTGCATTGTTTTCATTGTGAAAAAGAGTAATTCCAAACTCCATCTGTAATTCTAGAACAAGGATGACATAACGTCATCGAAACCAAAAATTAATGATTTGGCGGCGATCAAATGAAGCTTACTGGATCAGCAATCAGCCAAAAGAGAGAAAGAGAGACATACTCAATTTACTCACAACATATTTCTCTCCAAACCGGTCGAGCGTCTGATAAGAGGGCACAGAGATGGGGAGCGAGCGCTTCTCAGAGTAATCCACCAGCGAAGGACCAGACGACTCCTCACTAGGCTCCCATTGGTCTGCCACTTGACGTGGTACTGAGACGACTGCAAGAAAAGCACTTTGCACTTAGTGAACCCAATTTGCACTTGGTGAACCCAACACAGGTGTACATCAAAGAAGAGAAGAACAGAAATGGTCATGAACATGGATAATGCAGCTTATTAGCCAAGCTCAAGATCCTGCTTTTCCAATGAAACCCCGCATTCAAAATGTCTTGTTGCGGATGAAAATTGCCCAAAAGTTTTTTTTTTAACTTTTAGTAGGTAGATTGAGGGCATTTAAAGAAAGGATATCAAATGAAGTAGGAAGCCGACCTAAGAGATTTTGATCGGGGGTTTTAAGATGAAGCGCTCACCTCCTCGGACCACTTAATAAGCCTTCAGGATTCCGAGGTTAGAAAATAAAAGATAAATGAAAATAAAAACAAACAAATGAGTTCAATTTGAGAAGCATTGATGAGTGAGTGTTTGGCAGTTTCACCTGTTAATGTGAGCGTTTCACCTGTGAGAGTAAGTGAGTCTCCGCCAGAACGAATCAAATCCACGACTTGTTTGTGAGTGGACCCCTCGACATTGCTTCCGTTTCTGCAAAGAATCAAGAAAACAAATCAGCAAAACGAAAGGAAGAAATCAGATCAACACATTCAGAGTTACACGGAAGAAGCAATAACATCGGTCCTTGAGGACCTCGCTCAAATGAACCCATCAATTCCTGGACATCAACCGTAGACGAATCATATTAAGACATACACAGAGAGGAAAAGGTGGGCACAGCAGCAATTCGGCTAACGATTAAGACCAAAATAGCTCCTTCTTATATAATTACTTATTTGCAAGACATTTTATTCTGATCTCCTAATGAGACTACAGAGATAATTTGTTATGTTTATGCGCTTGGTCTTATGCACAGGATAAAACTCACCTCCCATCCCCCATCAAAATAGAAAAAAGAAAAGAAGAAAAAAAAAGGCGCCAACCCTCTATCACTGTCATCCGACCCATTTCAGTCTTCCACAAAAATTACAGTTATAAGTTGTCACATGATAGCTGAACCCGCTCGTTCACTCGGCCATCAACCAAGATTTGTCAAACAGCCAAGGAAATTGCAAAAGGCAGGAAGCAAGAGAGAATATTGCACAAGGAGTCTGTCACGTAGGAAGCACAGGGAGCAACCTCACAACACTAAAAGGCAAACTGAGCCATCATTGCACAGCAAATAGAGACTCCCTCACGCCCCAAGATAACACCAGATAAGCTCAAGAAAAACCTGCAGAATGAACTCCATGCATGGACATGTTGATTGATTTTGTTCAGACGCTGGCATTTCGCCAGAGCAAGAATGTGGGATGCAGACATGGAGAGAGGAGAAAGAGCGAGACTTGTTATTATGCAATCAAATTGAATCAATGCAATTTCGTCGGGTGAAGGCAGCCAAACAAGCTTCATTACTAATCACAGCAACCAATTCTCTCTCTCAACGCCAGATATGGTCGGCCAGCGAAACAACCGCCTGCTAACAATACATGCAAAACGCAGCAGACTCCTTGCCCCGTGCTGCGATACAACTGAACCAGACTTCACTCAGCACAAAAGCTGACACATTGGAGCAGTGCAACATTGATCAGTCTCAACAGAATACAAGAGAAGCAATTATACATAGAGTGAATCAGCCCACTCAAGTCAGACTGATGTAAACATTCCAACGCCAACGTCACATGAAGCAACCGGCGTTAATCAAGGGGTCATCCGTTCACCTTTCCAGCTCATCGGGTAATTCCCCCCCATTCATCCCTAATTAATCAGAGAGAAATAATCATTTGCCATAAAGAGACACTTAACAAGCTGAGCAAGGGTTCCTCAATACTGTCAGTCACGTGACTCTCAAGTGTCACATGTCGTTAACTGTTATTAATTAAGCATTGATTAAGCTATGGAAAATCTTTCTGATGTGTTCTTCTAATGACTACTCAAGACTTAATTCAGACATTTGGACGGAGTCCCCCGGCTTTTTTCAATTGCGGCTAAATTCACTTAACTGAGTTCGCGAGTTGATTGCCTCGAGGATTGTCCTAAACCCTACAAAACTTATCACTGTATAATTTGATAAGCATTGATACAGTCTAGCCAGGTAGAATCTCAACGCAAATCGGTGCATAACATATGATAAAAAGGAAATCAAAACATGGTCAACATGTATCAACTGATATTGAACGACATTGAATTGAAAACTTGAGAGGTTACCAAACTTTGCTGCAGAGGCGTACATGAAAGTAAAACGAATTAAGTAATAAAGAATTAAAAATGACAAGGGAAGAAAGAGAAGATCTTGAACGCACCATGAATGCAAACCATGCAAGATATGGCAATACTCCGCAATAGCAAAGATTTCAGTTCTCATTTCATGAATGCAACATTCAAGAATCAAGATTTTATCTGCACAGAAATCTGCCCATGACAGACACTGTCAGCTGATGAAAAAAAAAACTGTTGTTGTTTTCAAATATATGCACAGCACAACGTTCAATTACCGTAGAGTGCAGAACATGTGCATTTATATATATAATATTAACCTATGGTAGTATGAGGAGAGAAGGGGGGGGGGGGGGGTGTTAAATGATATCAGGTAATTATTATTTTGTGCTGGAATGATTAATCAGGATGTATATTTTGTGAATTTGGCGTTATCTGGGGTATTATGGTTGATCTTTAAGATATCAATGTCAACAACAATGATAACTAAATGATAACTAAATGATAACTAAATGATAACTGAATGATAACACACCCACGATATCAACAATGTGCTAATTCTGATTTGTTTAAACACATTCACCAGAGATCTCCGTGTTTTGCACTTTTAGGCTATATACGGGTGCTATTACCGCTTGCGATGAAAATGCCAAAGTGTTTGGCCGTGCGCACCTATGATTATATGATGATTTGACCCATATATGTTCCTAAACCAACCACCAATCCTTGTACTTCTGAAGTTTACTTAGCAGTTACCGATTGATTTGCGATAGACCGCTGCCGAAAACATGCAGTGAAGCGATCACGACTCGAGGTGAAGCAGTGAAGTGAATAGTTTTCAAGGAAAAACATACGGTGCCTGCATGTATACATGGTATATAGAAAAAATAAGCAGAAATAAAGCAGATACACACTTCAAGCATCGTTTCCACAACTCATGAATTTCTAGCACATATTAATTAATACATGTACATGCATGTCTAGCAATGAAGGACCACACATGTTATTTAGAAGCTCCGATATCAGTGAACAAGTCGCTAAAATGCTTTATTTGAAGTTGTCTGCAGATGCAACATGGGGCTCGCGAGTACTAATGTATCGTCTGCATACGTGTAATTGGAGTTGGGGTGCGGTCAGCTTTCATGTTATATTATATGTAGTACATGTTTACATGTATATTCTCGAACTAATTTGCGAGACAGAATAAATCTGAATGATGAATGAAATAAACTACATGTATTCGTGAAGCAAAAACAGTTCCTACTCTTAATTTTGTCATCGTTGATTGTAAGCATGAATAGAGGTACAGCATTATCCTTTTCGCACTTTGCAAGGGAACACAGGTGTACGTACTCAGATTTTCCTTTCAAATACTATTGTACCATTATAATATTATATATTATCATGCAATGTCATGCACAAAAAGGAAAGTCTGCTGTCGGCATGCGTGACTACATCAGGTAAAGTGTGTTTGATCTAATGTTTGCGCCATGTTTTATCTACGGAGTAATTAGGTACATGTAAAACAAGCATTTATTTACAAATAATTATTGATTACAAAATCCCTTTTCTGCGGCATCAGAGCAATCAGTGTGTTTATTGAAGTTTCAATATATGTGAGTATATGTGAGTGAATCGTTGAAATGAAACGGCATATATGCATCATTGAAACGTGGCATGCACATGACGCACATCCTACTTAGTTTCAGTGTTCATTATTCTACAATCTACATTTTCATTCCTCTTTAGCGCAAAGACTAAAACTTCAATCAGTTTAGTACATTCAACAAATTCATATTCTAGCGACGATGCCCCTCTCTACGACCAAGTATATGTCATAGAGAGATCGAAATAAGCATGGAGCAGCCTATACTAGTATAAACTATAAAGCAACTTCGATGAAAAGGGGCAAATGCAGTAAAGTGAGCACAATGTTTCTCATCAGCGGTTACTTCAAAGTCAGCTAATTATTTTGTAAAGAAGAATGATCGACCCCTATGTTTCTATTTCTTATCACAATCGCAAACATAGTTATTAGGTTTTCCCAAAAACTGTTATGTATTTCTTTGAAGTTTCACAATAACAATTGTCTCAACTTTTGGCTTCTCTCTTCTGATACATCAAAAGCAGTGTAATATCAAAACTGCGGGTGTGTGCCCCCATGCACCTCCGTCTTCGGTTTAGGTACACTGATCAATAAATTGTCAAGTTATTCCAACCGACTATTCCTAATTCGGCATGCCTTTATGCTACACATCAAAGCAATGTTTTCAAAGCATCTCGCTAACAACAGTGCGAGTTTGTGCCATGAAGGAATTAGGGGAAGCAAGCTATTTAGCGCCTGAAAGCCAAGTTGGCACGCGCTGAAACTCTCGATTTTATAACTGCTATTCTCATCCTTTGATCAGTAAATTAGTTACTAATTACTGTGCGGTAATAGTTATGCCTACACAACGTAACCTCTGAAATCACAATGTATAAAATGCTGGTACTTGCGGTAGCTGCGAGAAAAGTGCGATTTTCTCAGCTTTTTGCTTGCAAAGGTGTGGTTTTCATAAAACCATGTGTTGTTCAGAGCTATGTATTATTTCGGTACATCTAATTGCATGTATGATATTGAATCTTACATGGTTGGATTCACAAGAGAACGACCTATCCTAATATGTAAAATATTTGGCTATGCGTGTGTGCAACTGTGCATATAGAAATTACAAAGCGGTGAAGTCGAGGCTTTTTGGGTAAAATACGTGGCGGTGACGGGGTGTGGGCCAGAAATTGCTGTGGCGGTGAATGTGTTAAATAAACAGAATTAGTTCACCTCTGTGAAATAGACAGGCAAGAGAGCTGTCTGCATGTGCGATGCCTCTTGAAACTTATTCTGAATGTTTCTTTTAAAGAAATGTACAAGAAGCAAGAAGGATGACAGCAGTAGGTCAAGGTCACTTGTCTTTAACTGCTGCAGATAGAGCGTGGCTTTTGCACTCACAGCATGTACCAGGCACTGGGCCATTACGCTGTAGGTGCATGCTCCCGTGTTTAGACATAAATATCTGTGTCCGTCAAATATTAGTAACACTGATATCCGTTGTTCGTGTATCCGCGTTGAAGCTTTATTTGCCCAGGTCTACTTAAATAATTATTCCGAGAGTGATTGATCAGACTGCAAGCACCCAGCACAAATTTCTTCTATCTTATGAAATCATGTCTGTTTTTAAAAGAATCTAGGGATGTCGCAAAAGTCATGTTCTCTAGTAGATAGTTCCAAGTATTGATGATTATGATAAGGTGGCTGAAGGAGTACAGACACAGACTGGCCATTAATTTGCAGTCTTAGGGTAGCATACATATACTATTGACATCATTTCAAAAGGATTGAGTGAGTGGTGTGTAGGATATATCCCTTTTCAACATAATTAGCGGTCTATTCATGAATCATTTCATATTCATGAAAGATTCATTTAATCAAGACCGGTCATCATCAACATTTCAAGATTCCATGTTATATGTACTAATAAGCCATAGCATTATTATGATAATGACTGTACTAATGTATATAGTCAGTCATAATAGTAGGCCTAACCTCTTGAGCAGTTCAGAGGGCATGTCAACCTTCACTACTCACACTAGTAAGCATGTGATGGTGGATATCGTATGAATTGCCTAAGAAGGAGGGTGGATGGTAGAGAGGTGCATGGCTGATTGTACTCACACTTCCAGTATTCGGTCTCCCTTGCGGATACCAGCTCTCTGCGCAGCACCGCCCTCCAGAACTGCACTGACATGTTGCATCGGAGCGTACAGCTCGCCATTGATGCTCTTCAGCTGGCCTCCTTCGTTCACCTGACCACGGACATTGAAGCCAAACCCTGTCTCGGTTTTAGTGATGACCACGACTCGAGGCCCAGAGAAATCTTCCGAAGGAGAACCCGCTGGAGGCGAGCAGCTTTCCTCTTCGCTGTCCGCCATGATGCATCACGTGACCTCACTCACGTGTAGAGTATCGACAACAGTGTATTTCCACCGTTTTGTGTCCGCACTGCTGAAGAGCAACGAGAAATGTTTAATTTCCCATCAAACATCGAATTACCTACTGCATGGCGTAGAATTTTTGGGGATATTTCTTCTATGAGAGCTTTAATTTTATGTAGATATGATGCATCATATGTGCATACAACATCTGCAAAGTGTACACATGTATGTACAGGGTATCCTAATATTATCTACACACTTCGATTCTGTAAGAAATTTGAGTAATGGTAATTAATAACCGATCTACATTTTTTTCTAGAATTTCTCATTAAATATCTGTTCAATATTATGGCCACCTTTTTCCTATGGCAGATTTTTCTTCTAAATATTATCAGACTCCAACATATCAGGGACATAGCCAGCACAGAACATATTCATTTATAACAACATTATACCGGCGAGAGCCTAACCGGGGGAAGGTGTGTGAATTAAATAATTATATATACCATTGAATACTAATAATAGAATAGAAAATAAACTGTCATTAAAAACAAACCAGTGATGTAAATTTTGGTTTGCCTATATTCTTGTATTATTCGTGATCAGTACCTGTTTATTTAGTTTTAAAAATATGATTTATTATCATTTGATCATCAATTCATAAAATAATCACTTAGTCACATTTTTGGTAATGTGTCTTATGCATCAGGTCAACAATGTAAAACAATCATTGAATTAATGTAAATTTTATTATATAATATCTTTATCAATAAAACAAAGTTTTTCCTCATGATTGACTGACATCATGATGTGTAGGATTAAAAGTAAAAAGTAAAGTAGATTTTACACTCTAGATCACAGACAATGTCCGTATCTCTGACTTCACAATACTTCCCCTGGTTATTGGACCCATCAGACCAACATAGACTCAACTCCTGGGGAAGTTCAGAAGAACGAGAAGTTTTTTGTTCCGCATTTACGATCAGCTGTTCATAGTCAATGTAAATTCTATCAACCGGAAATGAATTATAGATCTCTCTAATTATGTATCAAACGAACTTCAAGTGGCTTTTCTGTGTGCAGCTATCTCTGGTCATATAGAGCGGTTATAGAGATTAGAGAGAAGATAATTTTCCTAACAAATTATGCCCCATTTAAAAATCTCAAATCTTGTATAAAAACGTATACCCTGTATATTTCGATGGAAATATCAAAATATCAATATGGTGAACAAAGGTTTACACATAGAGGTAGTATATGTAATACATGCCGGGGTTTCGAGGATCATGCGCGGTCTAACTGTACTTTCTAAGTCTATGGGTTTACAAGAAACTTCCCTTATTTGATTTTGATTTTGATTTTGTTTTTGTTTTTGTTTTTGTTTTTATAGCAAAAACTGTATTTTTTAGCTTCTAATCATTCAATTGAGTCATTGTCACGCGCTTAATGTTTCCAATAATTAAGGACATGTACATGCTATCAAGATTAACAAAAAACGGCGCCTGCGTACTGGCTATCGGTACTCTACACAATAGAGAGCTAAAGCATTTCATCCTCAACTGAAAAGTAAACAAGAACACGTGCTATTGTTTTCATATAGTGAGTCATCTATCAGATATAATGACCAATGTGATGTCTCACGAGCAGACGACGGTAAAACCATTTAGTCCAACGGGCATACTAGGTGTTGCCATTGTGTAACACACCCGGTTAGTCCCTTGGAATTTAATGTGGTTTTACATCGTCTACTAGCTCCCCAAGCCGTAGCGTAGTGGTGTGTGGGAACTACTCCGCTACCCTTGGGGAGCTAGTCGTCTACCTGTTAGCTCAGCAGTTAGGCAATCTGGTAACTGAGAGTGAATGATAAGAAATGAGAGGGATCATAATCACGTTATTATCTTTATGATGTGAAAAAAAGCGGCTCTTATTAATAAGCCACAGATATATACGAAGTCTAAACAGCTAAACAGTGCCAATCAATTGATGCACCATGACCAGTCCCTTCCCAGCAGGCACAAGATGTCTTTAAGACGCATAGACTAAGCTAGAATTGGGGTACTCGTCTCTCCACCAGTTTTAGCACTTCTCAGACTATGCGCAAGGCAGCCGCACAACGCGCTGAGAGCCAGCAGCCAATCAGAGCCGAGCGCGCGCTGCTGCAACACATGCCGCGTGAACTTCACTCTTTCTTCAAATTCTCTTTGCATCGCGCGCATAATGTTAGACGAAAGTCACGAAAGCAATCGCCTAATTTTAGAAGAACCAATCGAGATCTACCTGCTCAACCTTGTACTGATCATCTACTAAATCAAGGTGAGTTCCATAAAAAAAAAATGATTGTTTTAATTAGTTTATAACGACATAGATATAATGCATGTTTTGTGATGTATTTATGTGAAAATTAGTAGGCTATTATAAAATATAATAATTTATTTATTACAATTCGTGTACAATAATGTGGAAGAAAGAACATATAGAACATAATATAACAAAATACAGTGCATAATAACTGTAATATTATTGCTGGTGAAAGGTGATTTTTCATAAGGATAGGCTAGCTTTGTATGGCAGTTCATATATGCCGCATATTTATGCGGCACTGATGCCCCCGCAATCGAACGTATATATGCATTTATAAACTACTGCACAATTGATTAACTAATAATAATATCCTCAATTTAGGCCTGTGTGTGTGACATCCCTATAACTTTGTTGTGCTCATGTGGGGAGCTGCATCGCGACAATGATGAATAAGTTTTAACAGTTTTGAGTAATAATAGCCGTTGTTTTGGAGATTACTAGCGCAGGATCAGGCAAACACAAGCTGTGTCGATATCTAATATCTCTATATCTAATCTAAATGACGAAATCCCATGCTAATGAATGCGCCTGGGCAGTCTGGCATCTCGCCGAACTTTGATGCCAGAAACAGACCACCTATTAAATGTCTGCCACCTGCCATTAACTAATTCGAAAGTTTACATTTACTAAAGTTCTGAAGCAAAAAATGCCTGCGCATTTACAATACATATACTTCCAATGGGCTCGCATGCTAGTATATAATAGGATGCGTAAAAATGAACCTGTCTCTCAATTTGCGCGAGACATAACTCAACTCAACTGTTGAATGTGTTAAATTAACACGGTCTTATTGTACTGTTATAATATTATAGTATAAGTTTTAGAAATAAATCCACATGTGTCAGATTGAGTCAATAAAGTCATTCAAGGTAATGAATGGGGTAATTGCCATTGAGACTTTCCGTTGAGTGATATAAACCGGACATTAGCCGATTAGGCATGCCATTGATACCCACCAGGCCCCTCTCTCTCTCTCTTTGAACCGCTGGTCACACTTGGAATTTGTGAATTAAATCACCGCTGTCTGCATTCTCGGCTATTTGAGATTGTAAAGATAAACATCCACTTCAGTCGTCAATTATACGCACAGCTCTCGATTACAATATTTCGTTATTTGGCGACATTTTCAGTAGTTCGCCATTAGACATTGCAAATTCAGATGATATGGATACTGTAAAGCTTAGTTTAGGTTTAGCCCTAAAAATTTTTTTTTTCCTCATTATAACAGATTTGCAAATATAATGGACCGGTATAATAGAGAATGGTGCAGAAATCGCGTTCTCGTGATGCAACTTGCTATCAGTTCTGATAGTGAAGAGTCGGAAGAGGAACAAAGTGCAGCCAGTGGTGGTTCAGAAACAAAATCAAGTTCCCATTTAGTTGAAGAAGAAGACGGTGGAGACGTTTCCTGTCGTGATTCTCCTGACAGTCATTCGGATTTTGCCACGTCTGATGATGCTTTCACATCTTCTGATAGTGACTGTGACTACATTAGTTCTGAAGATAATATTGTTGAGGGTTCCTCAATTGATGTGGTCTATCAGGGGACAGAAAGACCATTGGAGAACAATTTAAAGATGAAGTTGAGGAACTGGGCCACAAAAACTCACCAAACCAGAGAATCGATCAATGAGATGCTATCCATCTTCAGAGATGAAGGCTACGAACTTCCAAAAGATGCTTGGACATTGCTTAGGACTCCTCAAAGTATCTCCACTGTGTCATTATGTTGTGGATCCTACTCTTATTTTGGTATTGAACGAGCCATGAGGCAATGTTTAACTGAAAATGAATGGTTTGTTTTGGAGAACTCCTCAGTAGCTCTGATTGTCAACATTGACAGAGTTTCTCTCTTTTAATCAACATCTGAGCAACTCTGGCCAATATTGATAAGTTTCGGAAAGTTCAGGCCATTGATAGTTGCATTGTATATGGGTAAAAGTAAACCATCTCCAGTTACTGATTTTCTCAAAGATTTTCTCTCTGAATATAGCCGAATATATGAAGCGAGGACCTCGGATTTGTAAATTGTCCTTCCAGTAACTAAGTTGATATACTTTCTAAGAAACTATCTAGTTTCACCGAGCATCTGCCATCGGAATTTGTCAGGCAGCCCAGGTCTCTAAATGAGCTTGACAGGTGGAAGGCAACAGAATTTCGGCAGTTTTTGCTATACACCGGGGCTATAATTTTCAGAAATGTGGTCTTTGATGAAATGTACCAACACTTTCTTCTTCTCTCAACCGCTCTCGCTATTCTCCTTGACCCTTGTGAAGCAAAGAGGAAACATTATTTGGAATTTTCTCGCCAACTCCTTGTTCTATTTGTTAGCCGTAGTGCTATTAATGTGTATGGCTCAACTTTTCCTGTCCATAACGTTCATTCTCTCGTGCACCTTCCTGATGATGCAGCATACTTTTCGTATTCATTGAATGAAGTAAATTGCTTTCCATTTGAAAACTGTTAGCAAGCAATAACAAAAAGGATGAGAAATTCTAAAAATCCAATTGCCCACATTACTAAGCGATTTGTTGAACGTGCTTCAGCTGCTCCTGCAGAATATTTTCACAGAAGCTGCAATTTTGACAAAATAAGGGAAACTTTTCCTGATAATTGTTTCTTAGTTGCTGATGACTTTGTCTTTGTAAAACAAATTAAAGAGAAAGACTTTGTCCTTTGCCATTGTTACAGGAAGACACATGCAAAGCCATTTTACTCATTAAAATTGTGTGTAAATAATTGTCCGTCCGATCTTTTTGGGATTGTATATTTGAGGCAGAACGTCAATTTTAGTAGCAAACTTTTGCATCGTAAAAGCCTTGTGTTAAAGGTAGTTGCTCTGCCATACAAAGATGGATTAGTTCTTCAACCTTTGCTGCATGGTGATGAACATTGATGCAGGTTATACATGCAAAGTAAGTAATAAGAGGAACAACACCATTGTTTGAAGTTCAATAAGGTTATTGCATTTTTCCCCACTTTCTTTCCAAGATGAATGCATACAAGCAGTAGGTGAGAGCAGTTTGGTTCGAAAATGGCAGAGAGGTAGAAGGAGTGGCTCCAGGTACCTGGATCAAGAGAGGAACAGTCTTTTGGTTGAAAGGCACAAATGCAGAGCCTGCTTATCTTGACAGAGAAGAACCCAATGAGGAGACCTGGCGGTCTTTTAAGTTGGTGAAATTCAAATTTACATCAGGTGAGTTGCTGTAATTTATTATTTATTTAACCAGCTTTGAACCAGCTGACATATATTTATTATGTTACTGTTGGGGGAGTCCAAATGCACTATTATGCCAAATAATTAAATTTTCTTCACTATTATCATTTTTGTGATTCAGATAAAGAAGAAGATTGCCATGAATATGACGCAACAACAGCTGAAGAGGGAGATGATCAGGACAACTGAAGAGGGGTGAAGAGGAAAAAGGAAGAAGACTTCCTCTATGAAATGGATGAAACGGATGGTTTGTTCAGAGATCCTTTCAGTATTTCACTGTTTATAACTAAATCATACAAACGTTTTATTCGTGCTTAGATCATATTCTTTCATATGGAAAAATGAAACATTGGACTAACAACAAGTCAACATAATAATATAATAAGAATATTAGCTTTTTTATTGTAAATCTGAGAACAATATTTTTAATAGTGTTATCCACATTATAGGTGCTCTAGAACAAATTCTGGATGACATGAGTAATGATCAAACCAAGGATAAAGGTAAAACATTCTTTGGTTAATGGTGTTCTATACAGAGAACCCAAAATATATAAATTCCAAATTAGAATCATTATTGAGAGCTCAGTTGAAGCTCAATTTATTTTCAGATGAACCAACTTTCACCTCAACGCCTAAAAGTAAAGATGATTCTCTTAAGTTGGTTACAAGTTATAATATGATTTCGTATCCAGGTTATAAAAAACTGAATAAAGTTTTGAGGCGGCTGTCATCATCAAAAAAAAAGCAGCGAGAAGGTATAATCAACATTTTTTTCAATTCATGTCA
>KB301027.1:61299-96824 GCA_000328365.1 Capitella teleta
AGGATCCCAACTTTCTCACGACTTCAATGAAAATGAATAAATTGTTCATATACTTGATTGGTGATGCACAAAATATTGCGTGTTAATAATTAATACGTATTCCTTTGTGAAGACTCGGTATAAATTACTTGCGCAACTGCAAGGGAAGATAGGCCGCATGTTGAACTGCTTTGCGCGGGAAAATTGTATGCGCATGCGTGTATGTTTACTTCGCACTACGCAGGCGCAATGCTCTGGTTTATTTATAACACGTGGGGAGCAGGTCATGTGACACAACAATCGGAAAGCGGAGAGAAACCTGTAAAGTCACTTTTTTTCGTTGCGGATCCAGTTTAAGTAGGTTTATGGTACTGGTTTCGAACAAAATTTAGTACCAGCGTCTACCTGGTATGGCTCTGCAGACGCTGGTGCCTTCATAAATATAATTACAAGCGTGGAATTCTAGAAATCGTGGTTCGCGAACTGGAGTTTAATGCGTTTACCGTACAGCGAGACCCATTGGGCTCGCTGTAGTATGTCAGCTAGTGTGGGGTTCATCAGTAAACAGGCTGTAACTTTCCGATTTAGATAATTTATCCATTAAACTGAATGGATTTGTATCAGCTACTAGGATGCATTAAAACCTAAATATGTGTGGGGTTGATCAGTAAACAGGCTGTAACTTTCCGATTTAGAAAATCTATCCATTAAACTGAATGGATTTGTATCAGCTACTAGGATGCATTAAAACCTAAATATGTGTAGAATGTCGACTTAGTGTAGGTTTTGAGTGGTCAAATATATATATATCATATCACCTGTTCAACATTTCTGAGTTCAAAGTTTGAGTTACTCCGAGAAATGCTCGCTGAGCAAACCATCCACTCAAGTGTCGGCGACTTCGAGAAAGGTATGAAAGGCGCTGATTGGACGCTCTGAGTCAATTAGTCAAGTCAAATTTATCCAATCACAGGCAGTTTCTCATACAATATTGTCTTGGTTATACGCGCAGTGCACTAAAGCAGAGGCTGAGTCAATTTCACTTCACAAGTTCACATAGATGCCCATTCCACAAAAATCCCTTGTAAAACTGGGGAAAGCGAGTCAGCCTGTGACCCATATTTAAGTAATGCTTAAAACAACAGGATGCGTAGCCAGGAGAACCTGCATGGCATTAGTTCAATTAAAGATAGGCCTAATGGATGCTTGGAACATTTATTCTGTTTACATCATTAGAGATTGAGTGACACCAGCCATTAATACTGTAGCTCATAAGAAGCGACCTACATAATATGGTTTGCTTGGCTGTGCGCGGCTGTGCATGGCTGCTAATTGATTTAATGTTCATCTATAAGGGTCGTTTGAAACAGCCTCATGATGTCTTAAGTCTTAGTTTGTACATTTCCAAAGCATGGAAGTACTGATAGTATACAATGTAGTGCATTGCGTCTATGGGCTTATAATGCTCACTCTTGCAGTTGAGGGAAAAATTCTTGCACTGATAAGGAGTTTGACTCGTGAAATCGACAAGCAGCGAGCTGTCTGTGCATAACATGCCTCTTAATTTTTTTAATTGAGGCAAAACAACTTGTTCAAACCTGAGATTGCTGACACTAACAGATGAAGTGATATATCAGCACCAAAGAACAGAAAATGATCTATAGATCTTTTGAGTTGTGGTAGTTCGACATATCGAGATCATACTGTACTATTGGCTTGTAACAATCGCCCAATTTCATTTCATCCTTGTGAAAAATCACTTATGAAAAATCACCTTCACCAACAATAATATTACATTAGCCTTCTAATTTCCACATAAATACATCACAAAACACTCACTCTAATCATATCTCACGTCAATAGTTGTTGGCTCCTCTAGAAATAATACGTTGTAACCTTTTATACGGTGCCGGCTATACGATAACTGATGATGATAATCTACTTGTTATGTTATGAACTGATTCACTTGTTTTCTGTTCTAAATTTACTCTTTTTTTTTTCATCTTTCAGGATTTTCAATGCGTTCTTATTTCAACTCTTCGTTTGAACATGGGAAAGCAGAGTCCGTTTGCTGATTCACAGAAGAACACAAAGCAGCGTTACGCAAATGAGGTCAAAAACCCCTGCGTGAAGGAAGCTGACCTTTCCCTCAAGTGCCTCGAGAAGCACTTCTACGACCACTCCAAGTGCGACCCGTATTTCCAGAACGTGAAGAACTGCCGCCTCTTCTGGAAGAAGGTCACCACCGACCGTCGTCGCCAGGGAATCAAACCGGAGCTCCCTCTGCCGGAAGATCGGGAGGCCGTCCGGAAAGAGTACCTAGCCAAGAGTCAATAGTTCTCAAGTGGGGATGGCAGGATCGTGTAGAGAAATCGTAACCTTACAACTTGGACATTATTCTAATTTTATCGGAACTCACTGGTGGAATATTCAGGTTAGGTTTTTATAACTTTTATTCTTATTATTATTTTTTTTCCAAGTGCGCGTTTATACTACCTGACTACGGTGTTAAGATTCACAAATTGATGAATAGACGGTGGGGGTCTCTCATCTGCGTGTAGAAGCACCACGAGCACCAAGCCACGACCGCTGCCTGACTGATTCCTGCCAGCAGCTTGCTCTTGCTTTCCTCCGGGGGCGTTTCCTCCTCGCTCCCCTTTTCACCCTGGATCTTTATCCCGGGAACCTTGTTGCGCAGTTCGTTTGCCAGATCCACCGTTTCCTGAGCGAGGTGGATGCCCGTGAAGTCCATGCTGTTGATCTGGTGTTTGGCCGGGTGCTCTAGGTATCTCTGCAGAACGTAGTTCACCGCCTGCGCCGTGGGTCTCCCCCTGCAGTCGTCCCACTGCATGACGCTGCACACCCTACGCCACGGGGTCATGAGGTCGTGGTACATGATCCGCAGCATTTGCAGAGACACGTTGTCGTGACAGGCGTCTCCGAGAACGCGGATGCTGTCGTCGCTCAGCGAGTGGTTGTTGCTGATGCTGAGGCACTCAATGCGGTCGTTCTGCATGCTCGGCTTGATCAGCCGCAGAATCTGTTCCCCGTCTGCATTTACGTCTTCGATCGAGAATCCGGCGATGGTTGCGAGATCCAAGTCACCCCGCCACGCACTGGTTCCGAAAAGCGCCGCTACGACACGGTTCTGTCGCGGTCTCCTGACGAAGGATTTAAGCGCGTTCGTGACGTCACCCAGTCCGGATATGGTGAGGAAGAGCTTCCCGTCTGCCTCGACCGACAGGATTGGCTGGAAGAGGAGCACTTCCAGGATGAAGAAGATGATGAACGTCGGAACGACTGATATGAGGAGTGTGCCCAGGAGACTGGTTCCCATGTAGACAGCGGTGGCCAGCATCCACACCTCTGCAGCGAACAAGGCACTCATCCCAGCCACCGGGCCGTTCAAGTGGCAGCTTAGCAAGACGGCTCCGTGGAAGCACAAGCGGCCCGTTGGGGGGTGCACCCAGTACGCGACCATTGCCCACAGCGGGCCACCCGCCTGGCTGTAGGTGGCGCTGACGGTCACGATAGAATAACCCACGAATGTGTACACAACCGACAGCATCAGATCCTGGAGGGTTTCCACTCCGTCTTGCTCTGACAGGAAGCGCCACATGTTCTCTGGTAGATAGTGCCTCGCTCTGCGTTTGATGTCCGCTTCGTAGCTGGGGATCTTGTTCAGGGCGAACGTGCTCCTCGTCTTGAACTCAGCCACCGCCTGCATGAAGCGCTCGTAGTCCGTCTTGAGCACGTGCCGCAGGGCCGCGTCCTTTTCAGGGTCGATCTCGTTTGAGTGGAGAACGCGGTGGATGGTGGGGACCTTGTAGCCCCACTGCTTCAACGAATCCGACTGAATCACGGGCGCGAACTCCGGGTGTCCGATATCACGCATCCAGTTCTGTAGCATCAGCTTCTCTCTGATCCAGCGTTTTAAATCCTGAAAATCGACGAGGGTAATTACGGTTTGGGCGGAAATTGTCGTTTGGCTTACCTGCGTTGCTGATCTTGTCGCTTGGTCTTTTAGCAGAGCGGGCGGCATGTGGTGAATCGCGATTGACGATACCATCTCTGGCGACCATAATCCGGCGTTGAGCAGCACTGGAAGGAAGTAGCGTGCCCCTGTGTCTGACACCATTTGCGTGAGCGCTGCCTCTTTGACCCTCTGAATCTTGAACATCAAGTAGGCTGACGTGAAAGCCACGAAGCACAGAGAGAAGACGAGGCCCCGGGAGTACGACATGACTGCTGCCAGTGCGCATGCAGGCAGGCCTTAAATGCCGTCTCTCTGTGACATTGACTCAACTGCCGCTTCTATGCCTTCTGGCGCATTGAGTGCTGTGTTGTGTTCTGTGCTCATTATAGCTGCAGGCGAATTTGGCTGCAAATTGCCGTTTTCTGTGCAGTTTAAATGTTGATTTTTGATTACTCACAAAATATATATATTTGTTTTAAAGTTTTAGGATTTCAATCGTTCAATTATTCAATTATACGGTTTTCTTATTTGGCTATTATGATTGTGATATCTACCTACTATTACGTAACATCCTATGTCGTGAGTGGAGCCTTATACCCTGGATATAAGCCCACCCTTGGGCATTGTTCCTGCCCAACATGAGCTTTGCATTTGCCCTCTTCCTTGGGGCTTCTTCCTTCCCTATTCCACGTGGCACTAACTTGTTGGCTCCTTTTCTTAATCCTTTTATTTTCAGGATTCTTCTTTTGCTTACAACCCAAATGCCGTTGCAACCAACGAAATAAATCACGATGTTCTCTTCCGAGAGGGATGTAACCCATCGGTGAGAGATTACATAATTAAATAATGACTACTAAACGACTCATTTCCTTCATAGGGAGAAGTCACATACACACCCAGACTCCTCTTATTTGATTTGAAAGGTAGATTTTCTCTTTTTTTTTATGTCATCATTGTGATAAATATTATTTTGTACTCGTAGGGAGTTTGAATACCTTGAAACAAAATGGACAACTTTATGATGTACCGGATGCGGCTGAAGATCTCCAGTGGTGTGATTTGCTATTTGTTATTTGCGCTTGTGCTTTTTTAATTCATTTTTTCTTCCTTCTTTTTTCTTTTAGGGGCAGTGACGTCACTATGCACAAAGCGGAGACTTTGCCTAAAAACGATTATCTTCAAGATCTTGAAAAGCTAGATAGTTATGAAGTGGATGAAAGAGATGAGGGAGGAGACAAGGAAGGTGAATGCATGGAACGAATATTGCACAGCACAGCCAAAGCTGTCTCACATTAGGAATATAGTCAGACCTCGTTAATCCGCCCTCCTCCGTTCCCAAGGAAACAGGTGGATTAACAAAAAGAGCAAAGAGCGGATTACATGACAATCCGCGGGGTTTGTTTGTATGAACTATCAGTCAATCAAAAATTAATATTATACAATGCAAAATAATGTATAAATATTGTAAATATCAATATGAAATCTTATAATATTAAAGATAGTAATGCACTAGGAAAAAGCGCATTGGCTGGTTAGTAGAAGCTCCTGTCGCTGTTGTGTCAATTCACAGTAGTATCTTATGCTTGACTACTTAGTGCAACTTAAGGCAGGGTGTTGTGCATAACCTTCTATGACTCATGCACCATAGAAACCACTTCTATATTTCTACATTAATTCTTTTGTCCCTCTTTTCAGCAGACCAAGTGAAGGAACCATCGTCTAATCAGCCTCCCATGTTCGGCAAACGTCTTCATCACTTGGATGACCAAGTCAGGGTGTGGTCTGACTTCTTGCGACTTCACCTGCACCCAAAGACAGTGCACGTCGTGCAGCAGTACTGGCATGACAGGTGACCTCTTTGACCTCTGTGTAGTGCAGTTTTTAATTTCTCTCTCCTTTTTTTTTCAGCGATTCTGAGATCTTTGACGTGCACAATCTCGGCGAGAGTGTCGTCAATGATCACCACACTCACAATGAAATTGAGGATCGACTTCACTTCTTTCTTGAGGAGTGTGACAATCTGCAGGTTTGTGCCAATGCGTCTGCGATTCGTGCTCGTCTTCAGCGCAGAATTTCAGTTGTTATGATTGGTAATAATTTATTCTCTTTTATTTGATTTCCAGGGTCTGCACATTCTCTGTGATCCCGGCAATGGTTTCGGTGGAATGGCTGCAAAGTTAGCTGAGGAGCTGAGTGATGAATTCGCCTCCAAATCGATCGTGGTCATTCCGGCTCACGAACCAGAGTACACAAAGAAGGTCGGTGCTGAGCCGCCTCGTTTCTCAATTCTCATTTCGCCGTTCATTTCAGCCTCAGAGCGAAAGTGCCGTCAGCCTCGTTTCCAACATGCTCTCGTACTCGTCTCTGTTGGAGCATGCCTCTGCTGTGATCCCGTTGTCAGTCTCTCCTTGTCTGTTCACTCCCTCTTTCAGTAACCCCTTTCCTCATCTCTCACCAAAAGTATGTTTGTCTTCTTCGCTTATCCAGTGATCAACGTATTTTTAGTTTAATCTGGCGTACCACTCTTCTGCTGTTCTGGCATGCGCAGTCGAGAGCCTCTCTCTGCCTTATCGGCGCTTGGGTCCTGATTCGTGTCTGATGCCTCACTTGACGGAGGCACTGACTCCCGCTGGACGCAAGGTACTGTCGGATGACGCTTTGTATCTCCCTCCGCATTGATTTCTCTTTGCTTTCAGTTGCTAAATTTACAGATGGCGCTGCCGTTCCCAGGGCAACCAGATGTCCTCTTCGATGAGACTTTGAGCGGCCTTGGAGATCGGTTGCCGTGGCGTTCTTTGACCCCCTATTGCCATCGAAACCAGGAAGTTGACGGTGGCCAGTCAGTTGTTTTTCAAGGGGTTGAACTGCATTCTGGGTAATTCTCTTCATTGCTTGTGTTCATATTTTAATTCTGAATGTCAATTTTTCTCACCAGCACCCAATCATGTGAGAAATCTCTCCTTGAGTACTTGCAGAAAATCAATTCCAGCCCCAGGTCAGCTGCTTGCACCTCTTTGCAACAATTGAACTATCTGGTGTTTTTTTCCCCGAACAGTGCTGTGACTACATTGAAGAAAGCATGCAATGTCACTGAGCCATTTCCCCACTTCTTCAACACGGAAGTCTCATCTAAGGGATTGCTGTCGGCTGTCCACAGAGATAGCAACACTGGTAGGCGTTCGGAATTTCTAGCGGTTGTTTTGAAAGACTAGTCTGCGTTGAGTTCTTGACCTGTTTGGCTTTGAACTCTTCAGTGGCAGGAACTTCATTTGATTATATTACTTACAGTGAAACCTCATTGAGTTGAATGTTCATCCCTCGAATCAAAGTATTCTTAAAGTCCCGACGATTCTCCTATGAATTACTCGTATCATCCAAATGGTTTGAGCCGTAAAACCCCATCATGTCATGTCTCGTGACATTACGGTACTCCATGTGCATTAATTTTGGCCATGAATATTTGTGTTTTTGAGGTGTTTACAATCAATGTATTGTAAAAAAGGTTTCAAACTGAAATTCTTGTAATATTTTCATTTGCTAGATTTGCTTGTCAAGGTTTTACTGTAGTATGTTGCTGGACATTGTTCAAGTTAATGTCCTAATAGCAAGAAGTGAGAATGACTATAAATAATATTACAGTTAGAATGAAATCTGAACTTCCCTTACAACTGCTGCCTGAAGCATCGGGTATTTAGTGCTAGAACTAAGAACTAATTATGGATTTCAGGCGTTGAGAGCGTACCCTTGCTGACGTCTCTACAGAGCAGCTCAGGTGTGTCGGCCATCCTGGATCAGATGCTCCAGCGAACGAAGAAAGTTGAGCTGAGGAAACTGCATCGTTGTGAGAAAGCAGGGCTGGATGAGGACGCTTTCAAAGAGTGCGTGGTCCGCCTCCAATCTCTCCATGAAGAATATTCCCTTTGAAATAAAACTTTTTTGATTTGAAATTCCTTTTTGTCACCACTTCATTCAGAGCTGAGAATAATTATACAGAATTGCATAAAAACACGAAAAACATTAAACCCGATATTTTTTATTGCAACAAAAAAAAACTTGAATAAACACCATTTATACACATAATTCACTCACATTCAACATTGGGTTAATTATGCTCACAGCACCACAAAGCAGGAATTAATGAGCAGACCACACATACAAAAGCACTTCTCACAAACCACGTATATCTCTCAATAATTCTAAGTGAATTGGAAGTATAGGCACAAGTAATTGTCATCTCCACGTGATGACTAATGCAGTGCTTGGTGAGATCAGAGTTCAAAATGGTTTGTCAAATATTGCTTGCATATTTCCAGAGGAGCGAATATGCAAATGAGTTTTTCTGAACACGTGGAGAATTCTTTGAAACACAGTGATGTCAAACACTGATCTTGCTGTGTTTGAGAGGTTGAATGGCTCTGCAATGAGACAGCAAAAATATACTATGTTGGTGATTACGGTCACACTTTGATGGATCACATGGTAAACGGCAGGATAAACAGAAAGCCCTGATTACATAACCAGTTCACAATGGCACAGGGTGAAAGCAGAATCGAGGTCTGACTGTACTACAGTTTAGCAATTAAACTTAAATGTATCTCAGGAGGATTACAGCCCAAGCAACCCAAAAATAGGACGAAATGGCAGCCCACCTTCAATACATAAGCATTTCCACTGGTTGGGAGAATTCTCTGTGCACTGTTTCATTGCTACATGCCTGGGAATCTTGGTTCCTAGTCGGACAGAAATGCAATCTGATTCAAAGCTGAGAAAGAAAAAAAAAGATGGAATTATAATTAATAAAACTATTTCATAACTCAACAGACAACTCACTCAAAGATAACAGCGTAGTACTCTAAGAAACCGAGGAATAGTTCACCGATTGACTGTTCGTTGGGGGAAGTGTATGTGGGCAGCTCATCATTGAGGGTTATCCTCCGAATGTCTTGATCCGAATTAAATTTATGCTGAATTGACAAAAAATAAAATAAAATGCATAAATGCATGAACCATACTTACAGGATACTTCTGCTGCAATGAGGGAATAACAGGGGGCGAACAACCATCTGATATCAAAACCACAAGGTCAAGAATACGGATTATCTCAAAGAGTACTGACATTGCAAGTAGTGGAGTACCATCAGTACTAAGGAGTAACTTGATACAGATCCCTGGCTGGCGTCGTTTATGTTCTGCGCTCTGGCCCAACGCTTCACTGTTTTGACTAGTGGAACAATGCGTGCATCCACTAGAGTGGAAATTCAATGTGAGAACTTTGAGATAGAGTAACTCAGGGAGGACTTACTTTGTGAGTAGGCACTGAGTAGGTGAGTGTTGCGAATGCCTACTTGGTTATTAATGTTTATGTCACACTCCACATTGCTGAAGTATAATAACCAAATAATAAAGTTTGTAAATTTTACTAATTTGAACAAAAATATACCTGATTCGGTCGACGAATCTCAGAATAGGAACCTTTGCTCGAATGATACGTACCTGACTGAGAAATTCTTAAAGAACAAATAAGAAATTAGATGAAGAAATGTGTAGTTATGAGAAGGCACTCACTGCAATGTCGCAAAGCAGTGTGAAGAAGGCGTAGGATTTCAGTAGCGTCCTTCTTTTGGTCAATCTAGAAATATTGATTGAAATATTGAATGGAATAATGATTGACATATTGATGGACATACCTGACTGTGAGACAGCATTAGACAGAGGTCCATATCACTTTCCATGTCTCCAAATCCATTCATTGAAGAACCAACAATGTACAGACCACAATCTGAAGGTAAAATAATTTAATTATAAAATGCATTAATTTTTGCGACAGTGAAATACTCACAAGGGAAAACTCCCTTCATCACCGCATAAATAGCGTCTCTCAGCTTCATTTTTTTGACGTACAAACTCTGTAATTGGCCGTTGCGTTCACAGCGATCCCAGATGTAACGCGTGATCTAGAAAGACGAGGAATTGTCGCACGTCACAAAACCAAACAAATCACAAAAATACCCTCCCAACAAGTTCTTGCTGCCTTTTACTTGTGACTTTGGACCCAGAAGCGTGCGGGGGCGGAGACTCATGAGCCCTGGCTCGCTTCTGGTCAGGTGACGACTGCAGGTGGAACTCCGGTTGCCGTTTGACGCCTCTGGACTGCATGTCTGCTTGCTGGTCTAGCGGTTCAGCTGCGTCGAGCGGATGGTAGAACTCAGAGTTGGTAAATGAGTACGTATGGAAGAAGAGGAGTTGTTGCGTGGGAGATATTCCTGAGGGCTGAAAGAGGCGGCTGGGGATGAGGTGAAGGATGGAGTACGGGGGAATGGGAGGGTGGATCACGGCTGCATTGCTCAACAGAGGAGAATTGAACATCAAAGGGGAAGCATTGAACAGGAAGCCAGAGTTCATTGTATCCTGCGGCCGCAGCCTTTTATGAATGGAAATTGCCGAACGTGTGTAGCATCTCACTCTCAGCATGCAATCTCAACTGCAATGAAAAAGGTGGAAATATTATCCCAGTTTTTTGTTTATCTTCAAGCCTAATGGAAAGTTTATCGGGTCAAATACAACAGTAACCACTGGCTTTTAACTCAAATGAAGTCTCTTTAACAATAACAATCACGATCATCATACAATACATCAAATCAATCATGATGATCATGATATTGATAATTTCCATTTCAGGAGACTGTTATCATTCACTGTCATGTCATCTAAAACATGATCACCTTGACTAAGATTGCCTCCATTCTAACTAATTAAGATCATAAGCATAAAATGATAACGGGATCGGGAAATGAAAACGATCCGTAAATCCCACGATCGGATCAGATCAAATTCATCAACAAAATTTCAAATCGAAGGCGTGGTCCTTAAGTCGACAGATCTATCATTTATCGCTCAAGAGAAGCCGAACACCATGATCAAAAACGATCGAACGCAAGATGGAATATAATCGATGGACATCAGAGGCGAAAAAATGCATGATGAAGACATACCGTCAATTAATTACCCAGCAAATGAAGGCGAATACAGGTCAATGATGAACTACTCGGCGAAACTGACAATATTTTTTCTTCTCCGTTTTATCCTTTCGTAGTTCTTATTACAAGTGCGAATGAATACTGACATAACGCAACATAACGCACCTTGTGGCGTCAAAGATGCGTTATATAGAGATAATGAGCACATTCTTGACTCTTCTCTCCACTGGAAACAAAATAGCGATTGCTATAATATATCATTATAGTACATGGATTGTAAGAATATAATAGGAAAGGTCAAAGAACTCAGTCACGAAATGCAGAGATGGAATCTACTCGGAATCTGTGAAGCGAGGTGGAAAAACTCAGGAGAAGTGACAATTAATTACCGATGAAGGACACTTCATCCACTACAGCGGGGAGTCAGGATTCATGGTAAATAATAGTAAGAGATAGATTTGATGTGATGTCAACCGGCTTCGAGCAGATTAATGAGAATCAAGCTGAGGACAAGCCCTTTCAACATTACAATAATCCAAGTGTACGCTCCCACCACTGATTACGATGATGAACAAATCGAGGAATTCTACGACCAACTGCAGAGAAAAACGAAGTAAACAAAGAAGACGTACATACAAGGTGGCTTGAATGCAATAATCGGAATTGATAACCACTGACTGACTGGAAAGAAACTACCGGTCCCTTGACAAGCACCATATTCGACGAACGAGGCGTTTTTGAGTAGGCCTGCATTAGTTTCAATGACATGATAGTTGCTAGTAATCTGGTTCAACACGGGAATTCAAGAAAATGGACTTGGCATACACCCAATGGACTCAGCCAAAACCCAATTGAATTCATCCTGATACAGAAAAGGCACAAAACGGCAGTCAACGAGCAACAAACAAGAACCAGTCCAGAATCGGACATTAATTGGCAGTGACCACGACCCCAATCACACAATCACACAGTTCCGAAAAGAACGAATGTGAAAATTAAGTTCAATCTGAAGAGGACCCAACGATTGCAAAGGATTTCAAAGCAAAGATAGGAGGTAAATTCGGTCCACTTCTAATCTTACAAGACGTTGAATATATCACCTTAATTTAAGTTCAATGAAGTCATGACAGACATTGCAGAAAAGATCATCAGAAAGCATCGAAAAAGATTAAGCCATGGGATACAAATCAGATCTAATTAGAAATGTACGACAAGCGAAGAGAATTGAAAACAAGAACGGAAATATTGTATAAACAACAGATGAAGAAATGCAATGTACACCAACAATGGACAGAGTACTGCCAGGAACTCCACAACGTCAGTCACTGGGGACCCAGTGGTATTGGAACAAGAACCCAAAAGAGAACGATGAAGAGGAAAACGACCTGGCGAGGAGCAAATTTGAAGCAGCAATCAAAGAGCTGACGATCGAAAATTCGCCTGGAGATGATAATATCCCCGCCGAGCTAATGAAGAATGGAGGTGAAGCAACAATTGAAATACTCCATCAATTAAATATGACAAATATTCTGGGAATTAGGAGAACACTATGGACAAAGTCGTTAGTCATCACCTTGCCGATGCAAGGGTACATTCAATTGTGCAAGAACTACCAAACGATCAGTTTGATGTGTCATGCCAGTAAGCCTGAGTAAGGTAATGCTCAAAATCATCCCGAGGAGACTAAAGCCACAAGCAGAGTAAACATTAACAGAGGAACAGGCAGGCTACCAGGAACACTGGGGAAGCAGGAGTACGAGAGAACAGATCTTCAATTTGATGAGATTATGTGAGAAATTCAAAGCACAGCAAAGAGCCAGCTAGCTCCCCCACAATTTGTATTTTGACTGAGGGGACAGAGCACGAACCTTCCGAGTCAGCAGATGCTATCCTTTACTTCAATTTAACCCTGGGAGATTATTTTCTGCTTGCAGCATCTCCCTTCGAGCATTGCCATTTGCAAGAAACTCTCAGTTGTTAGTGTGGATGACGAAGGCTTTCAGGCCTGTTTTGCATTGCAGGCGTCTTTGAAGTGCAGCACCGAGCGACCTGTTTTTCGCTTTTTTTTTTTTTTTCATTTGGCGGTTTGAAATTTCAGCAGAGCAGAGACCATCCAACTAACATTGCCGAGCCAACGTAGACGCTGCTTGGCCATGACAGATACTACTGCTCTTTGCTCAGGGCAAGAACTACAGAGCCAGGCATTTTGTCTCACCAGGTCACTCCTAGAAGGTGCCGTAGATATCTTGTCATGTGGAATGCATCGAGTCTCTCCTCCTGTGAGACGTTGATTGGTCATGATTCGGACCCATATAAGAGGGTGCTGAGGACCCAGACTGTGTACCTGTGGTGAGATGGCTGTTGAGCCAGACTTTTTTGGAAAGCCAGGACATGGTGGCCGAGGCCCTGCCAAAACGGCCGTTTATCCCTTCATTAAGCCCTAGCTGTTAAGTGAGATCTCTGTTGTAGATTGATGCCTCATCTGCGGAGTTAATTGGTATTTCTGGGCCCAGTTTGCATTCCATGCACTAGCCCGGGACTAGTTCAAGGTGAAGCCACCAGTAACTACTTTCCCTACACATATACCACACACTCGGTTTCTAGAAAATGTGAAAATGTTCCTTGGGTGTACATTATAATAATAATAATAATAATAATAATAATAATAATAATAATAATAATAATAATAATAATAATAATAATAATAATAATAATAATTATTATTATTATTATTATTATTATTATTATTATTATTATTATTATTATTATTATTATTATTATTATTTTTTCTTTTTTTTTTCTTTTATTTAGTGATGTGATGTGATCACAATATACACCAGCAAAGATGCTCATGCATATTTGCACGTTTTTAAAAGAAGCTCTACGAAGGACCATGCAAGGTTTGATCCAACAATACTTTAACGGACAAAGACTTTAAAAACAGGCCATAATGTGGATGTCATTTTCTTGGATTTTAAGAAAGTATTTGACAAGGTTCTGCACAGATGATTAACTACCTCGATTAGAACACGCAATGCATTGGTTAATGCATTAATGTATTACGGGTCCGGAGGTAACATCATCAAATGGACCAAGAACTTCCTGAATGACCAACAACAAATAGTCATGGAAGAGCAATTGACCTCTAACTGGCTCCCAGTGTTAATTGGGGTACTACAAGGATTGGTACTCAGTATAATATTTGTAATTATATCAATAGCCTCCAGTCAATACAGCAAACACATGAAATATTGTTCTTTTTGCAGGTAACGCAAAACATTTAACAGAAATTCTCACTCATCAGGACCGTTTATAACTTCAAAGCGATTTAAACAGAATGCGCGACTGGGTCTGTTAGCAGGTTTAGGTTATAGAAGTTGGTCCCTGTTCAAGTGCGCAGTAAATTATTTTGGATTCATAGCTTTTCTACTGACGCTGCAAAGTCTTTGATATTTCTTGTTATGACACATCTAGCGGCATCCCAGTCAGTGGGGACATCCGACATGTTGTTACTGCGAAGTACGTGTCATCGGGAAACCAGTTGCAGCATTCGAGAATCTCCTGCGAAGCTGAACAAAAATGTTTACGATGCGCATTTCGGCTTTCCATATAAATTCCGTGCGCGAAGCAGTTTGACCAGCGCTCGTTTTCTCGCGTTTTCTTTTGAACGATTTTGCTGCTCGCCAATAATTTGTGATTCGATTGTGAGTATTTCACCTTTTAAGAGGGTTCCGTACATATTTGAACAACCAAGGATGCTGGGGGAATTTATGGAGACTCTCTTGTCGAGATCTGTCACATTCAGCGATGAAAGCAATTGAAAATATTGGCGGGAGTTGGCGCGAGAAGTAGCTTAATTCAGAATTTGATTATTGAATTATAATTCAAGAACAGATCAAAGAAAGTCACTGAGAGTGGGACATGGGGCTAATCATCCCATGATGTATCAGTATGGCTTGAGCTCTGATTCCATTGCTCCTTTGCACGAACGACGTTATTCAGTCTGAATTTGTCGCTCGTGCAAAGTAAAGTTTCAAACTTGTAGTTGTAGTTTCTCGACTTGCTGTTAATAACAGTGTTAAGCTGTTGGCAATTTTCAGTCGTTTTTCAGTGGCGTTTGAGCCTGGCGGTTCACTTGCCGAATTAACTCGGACCCCCAAATCTCATATTTATATTAGCAAGTAGCTGACATACTACAGCGAGCCCAATGGGTCTCGCTGTACGGTAAACGCATTAAACTTCAGTTCGCGAACCACGATTTCTAGAATTCCACGCTAGTAATTATATTTATGAAGGCACCAGCGTCTGCAGAGCCATACCAGGTAGACGCTGGTACTAAATTTTGTTCGAAACCAGTACCATAAACCTACTTAAAATGGATCCGCAACGAAAAAAAGTGACATTACAGGTTTCTCTCCGCTTTCCGATTGTTGTGTCACATGACCTGCTCCCCACGTGTTATAAATAAACCAGAGCACTGCGCCTGCGTAGTGCGAAGTAAACATACACGCATGCGGATACAATTTTCCCGCGCGAAGCAGTTCAACATGCAGCCTATCTTCCCTTGCAGTTGCGCACGTAATTTATACCGAGTCTTCACAAAGGAATACGTATTAATTATTAGTACGCAATATTTTGTGCATCACCAATCAGTATATGAACAATTTTATTCATTTTTATTCGAAAGTCGTGAGAGAAGTTTGAGCGGGAAAGTGAAGCATGTGCGCTTGTTTACAATGCAGTGCGCATGCGCTGAGTGATGTCACTCGCAAAATGGCGTTTGTTTACTTCTTCATGAAGTGATATTTTGTTGCGGGTTTTAATTCATGTAAGTTCGACATGATGGTACTGGCTCATATTGTTTTTTCTTGGAGCATAAATATACCATCTAACGTCTGGAGGGCTTAAACACAAGGATTTGTCGGATAATATGTCTATATTTATCATGCAATCGGCTGAGTGTGGAGCCTCGCTGCCAGTAGACGCAAAAAGAAGCGGTTTACCGTCGGGCGAGGTATACAGACCTCGCCCGAGAATCTGTGCTAATTAGCAAGCTAGTGCTAAGTGTCAGAATGAAAGACAACAGAAGTACCTCATAATTATATATGGCATATATGCATGTCATAAAGCTTACTTTGCACACGGATATCCAAGGGAAAGTCATTCCATCCATCCATCTAAATTATTAGTTTCATGTTGAACTAACATTGAATTAACGATAGTTCCAATATTGTTTATTTATTATGCAGAAACAAACCTTTAAAACGCATACTACGCACACACAAAATTGTCCCTCAACATATACGAACAAACCACATATTATTCTTACCAAATACACATATCAATGATCCAGGGTTAGGGATCGATCGGCGAGGTGTCTTTGGAAACGGCGATTGGAATGGAATAGAATCATTCAATTGTCATCATCTTGCAGAGGTGGCTGTTCCATGTTTTGTGCACACCCGCTTTATCTTCAGTTACTAGACCCGATTCCAAGCGCCACTCTTGGCATTGGCATAACATAGAGACATAAAAATTAGATTCGCAAAAACTTCCCTTCGTGCCCGACAGCGAAAAACGAAAATAGAGTGCCACAAAAAATACCTGTTCTACAGTATGTATGCCCTTGAAGCCCTTCAAGCTGTCGTAATGTAAACAAACATTAGACATGAAACATCAATTGTAGACGATACTTGTTACCTTTATATTACTTGAATGAGTCTGGTCTATTGAATATCTAATGGCGCCCCTCCGCTAATTAGATGTTAAAGAGGCTTATGAAACAAAAGAATCAAATGCGGGTATGTTTGCTGTTTCGATTCCTTTAAAGTTATGTCTGCATTGCGTTTCAATTGGTTGCTTGGTAAGATGGTGAAGGGCGAAATTCAAGGGCGAAGCGAACAAACTTGGCGGGAGGTGCGGGTAGAATTGACTTGTAGCCGATTGACGTACACAGGCCTAAAATGAAAACCCGCTATGACCATCCTTCGGTTGTGAATTGTCTCTCCATTGTGCAGTTACCACTCAGTATGGCTCACTCAGAGGTAAAGAAGTGAAAACGCACAGAAAATCCCCAGTTCAATTGTCTTTATTTGATCATTTGTGGCTTCATTCCTACATGCTGGTCGAGTAAATTATGAAATATGTAGTAATGTACAGTCACCCCTCGTAATCAGAATCTCCACTAACCAAATTCAGAACAGTCTGACTCATGACGCACCCATTTCCCATGCTTAGGTAACTTGTGGTATATTCCGAACCCTCACTGTCCGTAATCAAAAAGAGAAATCCTAATCTCCAAATGATTTTAGTCATTTTACAATAATTATTGATTATGGTTCAGACTGTTATTTATGTAATAATAATCAGAACACAGACAGCCGCAATAAACGTTGGCGTTTTCCCAAGCATCAGTATCATTCGTCCGCAATCTAACTGTACTTTATTATTATTCCAATGCTTTGACCGAAATGCTGACTTAATGGTAATAATTATCTTCAATCCAAAGCTAGTCATAGCTACTTCCAGTTATTGCTCTAATTACCATAGTTGTTATTTTGTAAGTTGAATTTGATGTTTATTGGGACAATTTTGAATGAAAAATAAACAGACCAATTAATGACTTTGCGATCAACAATGCATTCAATTCTACCTGTATTCATTTGGGTTTTCAATGTGGCCCACTGATCTGGATTTAGCTGCCATGGAAGATGTGCGCTATGTGTCCAGATGAGGTCACAATTTTGGTTGCTATTGCCGCAATTCACTGGTATTTGATCCCATTCAGCTTCAGCCGTCTTTCATTGATCCGAGTGCGTACTTTGTCATTCTGGTCAGGTTGTATTTCCATAAATGCAGCCATCTGGTTATTAAGGGAAGACTTTTGCATCGGTCTCAACACCCGTGGAGTAAGAATACCCACAGGGGCCATGTGGATTTGGTTTTTACCTTTTTTAGTGCCCCCTAAAGCAATTGCTAGATGTCTCTAAATGAGTGTAGGTTGTGAACTTGTGCTGGCCTAATTAACAAGCATTTGTTCGTTTCGTTGTTTGAAATAATCTCCTTTTGAATCATTGACCACTCCTCCGCTTCATAGCTTCAAGAAGTTTTTCTTTTCCTTCTGGTCGTCATATTTCTTCTCAATGTGGAAGTGTTGAGGGTTTTGTTCATATTTATTTGAATTTATTGCATGGAATAATAATTCTATCTAAGTGATTATTAAATGGCGTCTCTTTTTTTTATTCCAGACTCCATCATGTCTTCAACATCGCAGAAACATCGCAATTTTGTCGCAGAGCCAATGGGAGATAAGCCTGTCACAGAACTGGCCGGTATTGGCGACGTTCTTGGCAAGCGGTTGAAAGAGGATGGCTTTGATCAGGTGAATGTGGGTGAATTATATTGTGTCAGCGCTGGGTCAATGCAACTCACTATTCCTATAATTATGCGCTATTAACCTGATTTTGTTTGTCTTGTGCAGGCGTACGTTGTGTTGGGTCAATTTCTGCTTTTGAAAAAGGATGAGGAAAATTTCACCGAATGGTTGAAAGATACGACGTCAGCGAACAAGAAGCAGGCCAAGGACTGTTACACATGCCTACATGACTGGTGCCAGGCATTTTTGTGATTCTTACCTCATTTGCGTTTTGTCAGTGTTTTCCATTATATAATTAAAGTTCAGATTTCGTAGCTCACTACTTCTGCTTTTTTGTTATTTTTCTTTAAGAAAATTCTGAGTTTCAGGAATTGTCAGTCTTCCTGCATCCACACCCAAAAATATGAAAGCGAGAGAAACGCAAAAAAAAAAAATATAAAAAATTCTTCAAAAAGGAAACATTTGATGCATTAAGGTATTTTAAAACCCCCTGAGGTCGGTGGTGGGGGTTCCCATGGGAGACTGCTTAGACTAACGAGAGCAGCAGAGGGCACTGACCTCGTCCGGTCGATGTGAATGGGAATTTCGGAGGATTTTTGGAGGATCGCGAGATGTGTTTTCATGGTGCTTATTCGTCGTTTCCCTGATCATGATGCGACCATTTTTTTCCTCTCCTCCATCTCCCATGGCAAACTTCCAGATCGCTTCATTATCTCTTAAACTGAAGCTAAAATTTGTATCGTTTGCTTCATCGTTCAGTTTCTGGGTCGCCTTTATATATATCCCGCTCCTCCTTGGTTTTGCCCAATCTCATTCTAATTTTAGGAACATCCATTTCAACTTTCAGTTGTTCGAATCTTACTTTGAATTTCTGAGCATCAAAATTGGACGGGGAAGCAACATTCAGAAGGCGATTGCGTTCATCAATCTTGCGTCCAATGTGCTTTTTTAAATCCAATACTCTCATCGATATCGACAAAATTGATTATCGAAACCGAAACTGATATCAAATCGAAACCGAGACGAGAAAAAAAACCCACATAAAAATAAAACAATTAAAAACCGAAGTAAAACCTTAATTGTTGTTCAGTCTCTCCAGCATGGCGTCAATCATCGTTGGATTCAAGGCCACAAAAAGTGAAAGGAGGAGGTTCAAGTGCGGGACCATATTGGTTTTGCTAAATTAACGTCACAAGTATAAACAGCCACTGGGCTGGTGGCGAGACCATTCACATCTGTAGGCCTACCCAAATATATCCCGTCCAGTGGTCGTATTTCTACACAACGTACAATGCCAGTGTATCATCCGAACTCAATTTCTCCATCCCAGGAGCAGGCACTATGGTAAAGAGAGAGACTGAGACCTTTGAATCTGAGAATTGGGAGATTCAGGTCTCCCAATGCTAGAATGAACCCCCTATGAAAGGTTCCAAGGTTATCATTCAACAAATATTGGCTATGCAAACCTCTGTCATGTACATAGGTTATACTTTAGTGTAATTGCCATTTTTATTTTTGTTGGTTAATAAAAATTTGTATTGCAAAATATTGCCACTCTCACCATTATTTTGGTGCATCTACCATTGTACATAAATTCATACCGATATGGTTTTATCAGAGGAATATCTCAGTACTAGGATACTGGACAGAAACAAGTTTCCTTCTCACCAAAGCCTAGACAGAATGCCGTCTGAATATTCTTATATACGGAGATCGCCGCTGAAGACTAGGCTACCTAAAGCCATGCCATATTCACCTCAACCATAATTATAAATAACGGTTGGTATGGAAATGAACTTTTCTTCCGACTATAACCTGGCTGGTTTTCTGTGAAATGTATTACATAATGAACAAAATCACCGTGACAGTTAACGCTGCACAGATTATTATGAGGCAGGACGCTCATGAGACCAGTTTTGAATGCAGGGTACAAGTGCCTAGGAATAACACAATTAGCACTAGTGCCCTGTACATAGAAAACAGCAAGAACAGAGAGACTGGGTTCAAAGATTTATTCCTTCACATTCACTTCTTGCCTTTCTTCGCTGCGGCCTTCTTGGCAGGTGCAGCCTTAGCCGGAGCGGCCTTAGCGGGGGCTGGGGCAGCCTTGGCTGGAGCTGCAGCCTTAGCGGGGGCAGCTTTCTTGACAGTGGCGGCAGGGGCAACTGAGGTGGATTCGCTGCGAGAGCTCTTGGAGTGCGATGACTTCCTGCGCTCCATCTTGCGGTCCTTGGCCTCCTTCATGCGCTGAGCCAGCAGCTTAGCGTACTCGGCTGCCTCCTCACGCTTGCGAGTGGATCTCTGGCGCTTGATGGCCATGCGGTGCCTCTTGCGCTGCAGCACAAGGGGAGTGACCAGGCGCTGGATCTTGGGGGCCTTGGACTTGGGCTTCTTCTGTCCCTCCTTGGCGGGAAGGGGACGACGCACGACGTACTGGCGCACATCATCGTCCTTGGCCAGGTTGAAGAGTTTGCGGATCTTGCTCGCTCTCTTGGGTCCCAAGCGACGGGGCACAGAGGAGTCGGTCAGACCGGGAATCTCCTGCTCACCTGAGAGAAGGAAAAGGTCAGAGGTCAATGCACCAGTAAGAAATAGGAGGAGGAATCAGACAAATGCCTCGAGTCTGTCATCAAAGAACAGAGCCAATTCCATCACTCGTTTGCCACAAAACGCAGCTCACTAGAAAAGAAACCGACAATTCAGACTCGTCATCGTTGCGTCATCACTTTAACCATATTTGGCTAAAAAAAACGAAACCAAGAATTACCAGAGATACTAATTTAACAAATACTGATGAAATTTAATGTAACACAAGCCGCTCAGAATAAAAAGCCGCGAGTTTTGTTACATGCGTAAATTCAAATGGTAATTCCATTTTTCATCATAGCGGGATACTTTGGAAGTCACATGGGACACAGTTCTGCATGAAATGTTGCAAGCTAACACTGGATTCTGAATTATGATATAATACAATTTCAGAGAATCCTTCTCCTAACATAAATGAACATCATTTCCCATTCTGCTCACATCCAGATACAACACAATAGAGATTTAAAGTATATTTGACTAAGAATGAAGTAATCAGACAAATGCCTCGAGTCTGTCATCAAAGAACAGAGCCAATTGCTTTTCAGAGTTCACCACAAAACGCAGCTCACAAGAAAAGAAACCGACAATTCAGACTCGTCATCGTTGCGTCATCACTTTAACCACATTTCGCTTAAAAATGAAACCAATATTCTCAAAATGGAACTAAGAATTATCAGATACAAAATAAACAAATACTGATTAAGTTTAATGTTACACAAGCCGCTCAGAATAAAAAGCCGCGAGTTTTGTTACATGCGTAAATTCAAATGGTAATTCCATTTTTCATCATAGCGGGATACTTTGGAAGTCACACGGGGACACAGTTCTGCATGAAATGTTGCAAGCTAACACTGGATTCTGAATTATAATATAATACAATTTCAGAGAATCCTTCTCCTATCATAAATGAACATCATTTCCCATTCTGCTCACATCCAGATACAACACAATAGAGATTTAAAGTATATTTGACTAAGAATGAAGTAATCAGACAAATGCCTCGAGTCTGTCATCAAAGAACAGAGCCAATTGCTTTTCAGAGTTCACCACAAAACGCAGCTCACAAGAAAAGAAACCAGCAATTCAGACTTGTCATCGTTGGGTCATCACCTCTTTGTTGTCGCAATCAATTAGAATTTAATCAAAATAATAAACACTTGAATTTTAGAAGGACAAAGCTACAATAAATTAGAAAAAAAAACAACCAAAAAACAGATTCCCCTCAGAGAAAAAAGCCGCAAGTGTTGTTACATGTGGATTCAAATGGTAATTCCAGTTCTCATCATTGAAGCACCAAGATTACAGTCATAATCAATTATATTCTGATAACTATGAATCTAGACCAAAACTAATTACCTCTCCAATTATTCACTGGTAAATAACCGTCAAACAAAATGTTAGCATCATTATCTCTTTGAATCAGATCAATTGACTAATATTAGAAGGAACATCCTCCAATAGCAGGTTAAATAGAAAACAACTAAAATACACTAGTAAATATTCAAATATAAACAGCACTGTTACATCAGCCTCTCAGAAAAAAAGCCGCGAGTTAGTTTCACAAGTAAAACTTCAAATGGTAATTCCATTTTTCATCACCGAGGCACTTTTTCCCGACAGATAACTAAACAGAATTGCCGACTTGAACATTTTAACAATGGCAGATTCAATCGACTCTAGTTTCAGCAGTGCTGTTAGGCATGGATTCAATACATGAGTAGGTGACCAATAAGCAGGCCTTTGAGGAACAGGTTGAGAATGAGAATTTAAATCTCCGTGGATAGCTTTAAGCAAGAGCTGGCCACCAAATTGACCAATGCAACATTAGTGATTTATCAAACTTAGTAAAAAAATACAAACCTTTCTTGACAATGACCAGAGAAAGAACGCTGAGGTTGGCATCCACGATGCAACCCCTAACAGACTTCCTTTTCCTCTCGCCAGAACGACGAGGGCGGTAGCAAGAGTGTCCAGCGGACAGCAGCAAACGAACACGTCCAACTGTCAGCACACCCTGCTTCATGGGGAAGCCCTGTTTGTCATTGCCGCCAGAGATCCTCAACACGTATCCCTGTGAAGAAACAAAATTGTATCCTCGGTACCGATTTCATTTTGAACACTGAATCATCTTCTCGAGCCAATCTTCAAGCATGTATGTGAAGATAAAAACAGGGCTGTACTTCGTGACGATTACGTACAGGAGTATTAGGGATTGTGGGGTTCTCAACTAAAGCGAAATTAAATACTAAATCGACTTACCTTCCACTCATCGCCCAAATGGTCAGCGTTCACCTCGGCAGAGATGCGCTTCTCGTAGAAATGTCTCAGCTTGCGCTCATCGTCGACTTCAATCAGCTTCTGGCAGCCAGTGGCTGGATAGGAAATATTTAGCTGAAAATGAGAGAATATTGGGTCAGAATCACGTGTACATCGACATCGGAGTGGCACATCAGAAGCATTTCACTTCAGCTGAAGTGTAACATCACATCACAATCCGATCGATCTGACAACATTCCCCGGTTAAATTTAACCATCGTTGATTCTAAATTGAAGAATGATTATCATACAAACGATGAATGATCATATTTTGCACGATTATTTCCGTTTAGGAAGAGAAATCCATCATTTTTCTACCTTCATTGTGTCCCCACGAACCGCTGTTTGTAGCGGAGACCGGAAAAAGGCTGAACTCACGTCGTGAACCTCGGAAGACGAGATTCACGGCAGACAGCCAATCAGAGCGCAGCCAACTAGGTCACGTTTTCCCGCAAGTTCATCAAAACAAACGTATGATAAAGGGAAATTTCCCCTTAAAATCACACTCGATTCAATAAAATCGAACAATTCTTTAGAGAAATACCCACGGATGCTCCATTAAGATGTATGACTATACAAAATGAACTGCCTCTCCCTTAGAAATTCTTGATGCCCTTTCTAGTGTACTTAAATGAGCGATAATAGGTGTACTCTCATTTCAACACTTGTGACTTGACCGACATATTTATGATATTACAACTTTTTATTTATATCTAACCGATAAGGATCATTAATAGGATAATGATAGCGACTGCTGTTACCGTGGTTTAAAACACCTTTTTCATGAGTGCCTATTTTTCGCCGTTTTTTTTTTTCCAGAACTCTCCATTGACAGTCCAGTGAGTTGGAATCGCATCATACGCAAGTCTTTAGTATTTACAGTCACACAGTGAATGATGATAATGATTATCACCGCCAAAATTGGCTGTTTTGCATTGAAGGAATAATAGCATAAAATAATGTTTATGAAGCTCTTGAGAGCAGGGAGATGGGCCTCTGACTTTGACAACAGACAAGTTTACTATGCAGTATGCTCACCATTAATTCAATCTTTAAACATTTGAAATGTAATTAATAGCAAAATATTTCCTTGTTATTTGATTTAGTTGCCATTGCTATTTTATGGGAAATGGGCATAACCGATGTAGTCTTAACTGACTACTGTTTGAGTGATGTTTTCTATTCATTCAGACCTGTGAATTTTGCTTCTCGGCGAATGAGACATCTGAAACATCGGCTTTGAACGAGATATGAGTGAAGATAACTTCCACTTGCATTTGACGCAAACGCAAGAAGAAGAACAGAGCTGTTTTTTAGTGGAAGACTCACAGGAGGGATCCGAATCGTTCACTCAATCACAACCCAGTGCTGGGAGACTGCTATCCGCTTTGCCTGCATTGTCACGAGTTAGATCAAAGCGTTTGATTCTTAATTCATTGAAACCAAACTCTTACTTCAGTCGGCTGAGATGGGTCTGGAGGAGAGAGAGAAGGATCAACCAACGCCTGAAGAAGGTCACGACGAGGCTGACGCAGGGGTCAACGACCCTGAAGAAGAAGACGACGACGAAGGGTCAAATCAGAGCCAACAGGAGTCAGTCCATTGTGTATTTTATGCCGATTTGCTTATTTTCTTTCTTGCAGTTTTCCTCCGTTAGTTTTGGCTGATTCTGCCGCAGCCTCATCTTCGTTGTCTCTTATACCAGCGTCTGTCTCTCACATGAGTATGATATTAATCTGAAATGCTTCGATTTATCACGGGTTCCTTCCTCACAGATGCTGAAAACATCATCCCAAGTTCTATAAACCCTACAAAGTAAATCATCCGCAAAATTTAAGCAAATATTATTTTTATTGATTATTTTCTTCGTAGTCATTGCGACAGTGAGCCTGGTTACAGTGACGCTTCAACGGCGGTTGTGGGTCGTGGGTCTTCTCCTGCCGCTTCGGGTATGTGGTCATTTGGTTAAATTTGCCTGATTTTATTTATCAATTTATTCAAGTTTCGGATCATTCGGAGGTCAATCAGGCTAAGAGTTCAACAAGTGCAATTAGTTCACTGAGTTCTGTCAGCGAAAGTGAAGTCCAAGTGGTGACGTGAGATTTCGTCTTCCAATCCTTTTTTTTTTTTACCTGCTTTGCTTCTCTATATTTTTTAGCGAAATGAATAATTATTTTTAAATTGGAAAGTGAAAATAATTAACGTTGCAAAAATATAAATGAATTAGATGTGGAAGGGAGGAAGAAAATTACATCCCTAGTATTACACAAGAAATATCACAATGCCAGTATGGAGGCAACTTGAGGTTTTACACTTGCTAACAGCAGGTGTCAAAGGTTATTGACCTCATAAACTCTCAATTACGATGCCCCTTGCTCCTCTCACGCCATCTCTTCATGCAGCCCTCGAAGGAAAAGGGGACAGAGACAGCTCACTGACAACAAATCAGTGAAGAGACGAAAACCCAACACATCAGATAATAAATCCACTGAAACCGATACCTCCTCTGACCGAGAGATCCCTACGAGGTCAAGGGTTGCGGGCCTCATCACGTCCCCTTCCAAGAAAATTGGCATTCTGTCTCTCTCTGGTCAACCGACGACTGTTCCGGATTCAATCCCCGACAGGTGGGTTGAGGGGCTATGGCAGAATTCTTATTCGCTTCCTTTTCCCTCAGTCAGATGTCGGGTGTCGTTCCCTCCTCACAGGCGGAAGTTCCTTACTTGATCCCGTCCTCTCCATCAGAACTTCCTCCAGGTGCAGACCTCACTTTGGGTTTCCCATAACTCTAATAAAATTTCACATTCGCAGGAAATGAAGCCGTGACTCAGGATTTTATGCTTCAGATGTCAGTTTCACAAAACCAGTGCACGATGGAAGGTAATTCCTCTGCTTCGATACGATTACTCAATCTAACGTGTGTGAGTCGTCAGATGTTTCAGAGAAACGTTTGTCTAAATCTTTGAGTTCTGAGGAGAAGACGTCGGTTAGCAGTGGATCAGGGGATGCAGAGGGAATACTGGACGCCCTGCAGCACGATACTCTCGAGAACACCCCTACCCCTCACCACCGTACTGTGATAGAGAATCCTAAAGTTGGCAATTTCCGGCTGGAAAGTGAGTTGTTTGTTGTTTTGTTGTATTTGTTTACAACCTAGCAATTACAGAGCCCCCATTGCCCGAACATTTTGATAAAGTCGATGAAAACTCAGAAAAATCAATCTTCAAATCCGCTCGACAAAAAGTGATGTCACCTAAAAAAACTGCCAGCACGTCAAGGTTAGTGATCTTGCAAATTTTCTTTTTGAGATTGTTTGATATTATTCTAAAGTTGCGTTATTATTTATGCACTGCTTGTTTATTTCAGCGAGTCGGTTGAAAAGCAGACCCCCTCTGATCCTTTTGACGACATTTGCTTGGATAAGAACAAGAATGAATGTCTGACAACGCCCTCAAAAGGAATTGCGACGGGCTCTCACGGTATCGACTTCACAACTGAGGACGCGCAAGTCCCTGGCTGCAGCAAAGAACTCGCTGTTTCTGAACTCTCCTTGACAAAGGCAAAGAAATCGGTGACACGGCTCCGAGACAGGGAAACCCCCAAGTCCCGTATGGCAGGCGGCAAGCGAGTGCGTACTCTCTTGGAGATGAAATCGCAGGCGTCGTCAAGCAGCGATGAGAAAATGAATGATCCCTATTATTTCAAGAGCACGCAATCGCAGCAGAAGAAAGCTCAGCCAGTGGTTACATTGGTGAGGGGCTTGTTGTTTGTTTGTCCATTTCTACGTCTTGCTTCCAGGGTGAAAGGTCGATACACACGACCAAAATCACGACCGTTCTTTCGAGGGTCATGATCGTTGTGGAGGAGAGGGTGGACGGGACTGCGGTCAACACCAGAGTTGACCAGGTGAGAATTTTTGACCAACTGCTCATCAAGCGTTAATCTCGTATTTCAGAGAGAAGAAGTGATCAGCACAGACATTATCACCAACGATGAGGTCGTGACCCCTTCGCTCTCCAGTGCCTCCACTTCCATGACCTCCGGTGACCTTGGTGACATCAGTTCTATCGAGCGCAGCTCCGGAAGCAAGACTGCCAGTTCAGGGGAAGCTGTTAACACGGTGATTCTACAGCACAGCGCAGTTAGCAAGGACAGCGTACCAGGCACCCCCTCCATCACCAAGATCCCCTCCCCCCCAGATGATGACCCCACGACCTTTGTTAAACCCGCCATCCCCCGCAAGCGATCGAGCGTTGGTTCTCCCGATAAAAGTAAATCATCGAAATCGACCGAGAGCTTTCGGCGGTCTTCGAGTTTGTTCAGCACATTTTCAGAGAATGTATCACCCGAGAATCAGAGCAAATCCTCCAAATCAACGGATAGCGCACATCGTTCGGCCAGTCTGTTCTCCACTTTCTCTGAACACGATCTGCTGCCTGCTGGTGAAAGTCACAATGAAACCGTCATTGAGAAAGAAAAGCAGTGCGTTGTTTTTCATTTTTAATTCATCTTCTTTGCACATCTTAATCAAATTCAGCGATGAGAAATCTACCGTTGATTTGAAGAACTTGAGCAACATTGAAGTTGCCCTTCCTCGATTGGCGACCGGTCACTTAGCAGAAGGTAAGGACATTTTGAGCAAAACTGCATTTCCCTCTGATTCATCTTGAAGGCACGAACGTCTTTGCCATGTGGAAGAACAAGAGCTTCTATCCAGGAAAAATTAAGTCCAATTTAACCAGGGATCGGTACACCGTGCAATATGAAGACGGCGCCGTTAAACAGGTCAAGGCTGCTGACCTAATTATCTGCAACCTCTTGCGTAAAGGTCATGATCTCATGATGGAGTATGAAGGAGACTGGGTTCTTCGAGCAACCGTTGTTGGTCACGAGAAGCTGGAGAGCGGCGAAATTGTTCACGTCGTGGAACGAAAAACTCCGGATGGCGACACCAAACGTCACGAGTGAGATTGCAGACGAGAAACCTCGAGAGTAGTGCAATGTTTTCACACAGGGTTCCTCGCCATCAAGTCAGTCTGTCTGCCGATCAGTCTGCAGCCCTGAAAGCCGCCATCAAGGAAAGCTCGGCTGATTTCGTTCAGGAAACTCCGACGCAGACCTCGGAGCCACCCCAGCCGTCAGGTATAACAGACGCTGCGATAAATACCTCACTGAGATATCGATTCCAGGAAAAGAAATCATCCCGCAATCTCTGCCTTTTCTACCGACGCAAGTTTTGAAAATTGGTGAGTAGGGGTGGATTATTAGCACTGACGTCTGTTGTTTTAGGAGAATCCGTGTTTGCCAGGTGGAGAGGCAGGAATTTCTACCCGGGGACCATCTCAGTGAGCCACCCCGACCGTCTGTACACCGTGGCGTTTGCAGACGGCACTGTGCGTGAGGTGCATGAGCACGATCTGATCGTGTGCTCCATGCTGCCGGCCGGGCAGAACGTCATGGTGCTCACTGGAGCTGAGTGGGCTGAGGAGGCCGTCATTCTCGGCTACTGCGCGGCTAAGCTTGGTCGGGGTTATCAGGTGCAATTCCAGGATTCGTCGCAGAGAGAGTGAGGCGGAAATTCTGATTTGGGAGGAGTATTTTTTTTAAACTTTTTCAGGATCAGTTGCGAGGATGTTTACCTGAGTAAGGATCAAGCGACTTCTCTTATCGCTGACATCAAACCTGCGATAAGAACTGTTTTTGATGACGTCTCACTAGGTGTGTGATTATTTATGCGGGTAATAATTCGCTATTTTAGTGTTTTTATTCCTCAAGATAACTTGGTTGACGGCAAGCGCAAGAGAGTGGCCACCCCCGCGACACCCAAGAGCACAAAAAAAAGGAATCCTTCCACTCGCAAGAAAGGACAGAAGGCCACTGACCCCAAAGCCACCAGCACTCCTAGCAGCGCAGAGATCCTCAAAAAGTCCGGTAATAAATTTGCACTTGATAGAAACCTCGTCTCAAGTGTAATTTCAGTCGATGATGACAATAAAGCCACGCCGTACGCTTCACCGAAACCTATGGGAAAATTCAAGTCACGAACGCGTGAGTACAAAGGGGTCAGTTCATTGGCTCAGTGAGTGGACGGGGTTTGCTTCGCAGAGCTGTTTTCTGACGGCAGGGGAAACGCTGCGAATTCTACGCTGTTTGCTGGAATGGTTTTTCTGCTTTCGCATGTTGACAAAAGCGAAGAGCAGATAAAAGAGGAGAAAGCCATGATGGCAGCAGACGTCTCGGCCAACGCAGATGAATCAAGCAGCATCAACGAAGGTGCGTTTTTGTTGCACGTTGTTGGTTTAAAGATTGTGCGATTAACTGGGATTGTTTAGCTATCCCCAACACACATATGTTTTGCGATCCTGTTTTGCAGAATATTGAATCCTGAGTGAAATTGAATACTAATGAGTTGGTTGTTCTCTTCAGGTGAGACCATTGCCTACGACAAGGATCAGCTTTATCAGCAGCTCACTACTGGCGGAGGAAAGGTTCTCGATAATTTTGACCTGCACGAGGTCAGTTGTATTCAGTGGCGAATAACATAAGTGAAATCTTAACTTTTTATGTTTGTATTGTAGGCAATGTCAGCTGACCTGTGCTTGTTGATCTCTGATTCGCACCAGCGATCCCTGAAGTACTTCTATTCCCTGGCAGGGGGCGTGCCGTGTGTGTCGCATATCTGGGTCCGCGACTGCTGCAAAATGGTTGGCTGATTGCAGGCTCTGATCTGACTCTTGACCTTTGACCTGTTGATTTCTGCAGGAGAAGAGGCTGCCGTACCACAGCTATGTTCTTCCCGCTGGCATCAGCCTGACGCGCCAACACCTCATAGAATGGCATTCACGCCACAACGTTCTCAGGCTGCTCAAAGTGTGTGTTTCTTCCAAGAACAAGAAATACGTGGAAACCTGGTCCAGTGTCCTCGAAGTGGCCGGTTGCGTCGTGAAAGACGCCTCGATGACCTTTGAACCTGGTGAGTTGGGTTTTTATTACGAATAAATCACTTCTGTTTCTCACCCACAGGTGTTGTTAATTTCGTTCTGGCCGATGCGTCCATCGCCAGCCATGTCAAGAGTTCCGCCATCGATCTGGGTATTCCGATTGTCTCGTCAGAATGGGTCATTCAGTGCTTGATCAATGGACAACGACTCCCGTATGACGCTCACGAGAAATTCCAGCATGATTACCATGAGGATTGAGTCTTTAGATATTATTCAGCTGTTATTATTCATCCTTCTTTTTTTTAGGATTTTTAATGTGATATTCATTATTATTTTAATTATTTTTCTGTACTCGGAAAATCTGTACTTTTTTTCTATCAAATTGCATTTTCTTTTGATTTTGTGGTTAAATTATCATTTAATTATTGTATGAGTGTTGAGACAAGGAATTGAAAGAGATTCTTGGAAGGATCCTATTGATATCTGTTCAGCTTTTTTCGTCTACAATCTATGTGGATGGGTGAATGCTATGAATACACTGGATTCCAGTTCAGAGAGTTGACATCGTGAATGGCTCCACAAGAGTGTGACGTTTTGCCCGGACATCATTAGATTAGTTGATGAAATCAGATTTATTATAGGAATACCCTCACAAGGAATGACATGGTGAGACGAGATATCAAGTCTTTGATCAGTTGCACCATGGTCAATCGCTGTTACATAATGGCATGGACGACTGTGGAATACTAGAATTCCCAACAATCAGCGGAGTACGGAGAACCGGCAAACGAAAAAAAGGATGAGCATCGCGCATGCAATCTTGGTGAAGTTCCGCTGTGGAACCTGTTCCAGATCCCATTGAAGAACTCAGAAAGCATTTGGTTTCACGGATTGAGGTCAAGCTTAGATGGGTCACACCGAGTGGGAAGGTTTTGATCGCCTTATTGAAGATTGAAAAGCAAATATCGAGAAACCTCGTAATGCAGGTTTGAAAGTCGACTGAAGGTTAGATGTGAAAATTCAAATCTAAAAACGGTTATTTGGACTACATATCAGATTGCGTTAGGATTAATTATTACGTTAACTGCAACAGACATTTTGTGAAGCACTAAGTTATCCAGGCACACGTAATAACATGCACAGTGCATCATTGTCAATCTTTCCATTTTCCAGAGGGGGAGACTTTGGGGGAACCCAGATCGGGGTGGGTTTGGGAGTCGTGGCCTCGATATCGATTTCGCTCGATATTTTCAAGGCAATATCGCGAGCGATTGCAAGATTCCATTATTATAACATTGTACGATGCGGTGCTTCTTGTACGCCAGAGTGCACCACGCATGCGCAATACTGACGCTTTCGTTTCGTAAACAACAAAGTATGTCCTTTTATGGCGAAGATGGTCTGCTCTGATTGGCTGAAATCGATAGCTTCACGAGGGGAACGGGACCAATCACGGCAAGCCCTCAACTGACGTTTGCCTCCTATACTTCGCAATGGAAGCCATTCTCCCATAGGCCAATGCTAACCTCGATATTCGGAATGCATTATTTCCTTACGCTTGCATCCAGGCATGGTGTTCTTGGCACGGAATGCTATCAATTGGTGCTATGAGTCAATAGAACATCAGTTAAAATTCAGTTCCCCATCCCTTTAACGGTTTATATCAGCGTCATTGATCAGACAAATCATCACAAATAAAATGACCCAAGATATTTGGCATCATGACATGCATTCATAATTTCGTTGCACAGATAAAAGTCATGGAAAACAGTTTGTTACATGGCACTATCTTGACATTGCTTTTTACAACATTATATATGCATGTATTTATAATGCCAAATTCAGCACCATATTCAGTGCAAATAGTCAAACGTTGCTGGAGGTCAGCAGAATATGGACTTAATTAAGACGACTAGATCATCAGCATGCATAAGGCGGATGATGTTGAGATACCCAACATAAGACCCCGTTGTACATTCATTCAAATTAAGAGATAACCATTTATGTATACATTAAATAAGAAGGGGGGAAGTATATCTGCCTTACTCCATTGCTGACGTGAAATGAAGTTGATCACCATCATAGTCTGCTGTGAGTACCAAAATACAAGTAAGCGAATGATATATGAGGGGACTGTCGACTCTTCTCTGCACTAACTTCCCAAACAGCTTGTCATGGCTGACCCTGTCAAATGCTTTGGATGCATCTAGGAAGCTGAGCAACACAGTACCATTCAAGGCATTATATGTGTGCAGTACTTCTTTTAAGGCATAGATACACATTATCATACAAATTGAGGAGAGAGGAATGATGTTGCCTCCATAACTCACACTCGTCAGTAGAACCTGTACATCTATCATTGAAAAGAAGAATGAGGAGCTCATTGAGATGGGAACAAAATTAGCCGACGCACGAGATGGCAAACTGTGAGGCAGCTAATTAATGGCAAGATAATCCAAGTCTTAACATCCAGAACCGAGCTCAGGGAACACAGACAATGTCAAGGGCGACGACCTCAATAACGCCTCCGTGGACCGATCCCGATTGGGAGAATCGCTATCCAAATTCCAGCCTCAGATGAAGAGCTCCCAGAATTAAGAAGCCTGCCTCTTGTCGAACGGGACACAGCCCTTTACATTGGTAGGGCGACGGCGAGAAAGCTCTCAGCCAAAGAGAGTGTAGTTGCCTTGATAAATTCAAGGACCAAACCACGTACTCCCACCTTCACCAAGATGAAAGCATTCACTGAGTCGAGCCTTGTGACCCCTCAATGAGAGACTTTTCACTTGAACATTTTATAAATCACGCATCAACGATGCCCTTGTTTCGCAGAATCCTTGTCATTTCATCCTTTTTATCCTCCTGCCAAATTAATTTTTCCAAGTCTTATTCGTGACCATCACGACTTGTCAAATGTTAATAATTTTCTCAATATTTTCTGCAACACAAGTTTATTTCATTCAGTGAATGTTTGCAACATGAAAATGAGCCAGTACAGGAAGGGTTGTGGGCTCAATAAAGTGCAAGAAGCCGAATCAGTGAACTATAATGTTATGTGTATTAGAAAATCAATGATTGGTCTTTTAAAGTGGAGGGGGGGGGGCGCCCTTAAGTAGCTCAGTTTTGACTGTCCCTTAAAATGGCGGCGCCCTCATACACAAAAATCAGCTTACTAAATTACATTGTATTGTATATCTTTTTTTTTTTTTTTTTTTTTTTTTTTGGACGTTTACACAATGGATTAAATAGTTAGATAATTTGAATGTTGAATGTTTGCTTCATATTTCTTTGGTGTAAGTAATCTCATTCCAAGACTCCTATTGCTACCATTGCCACATATCATGGCTATAGACTGGAGTTACATATTAAGGTAATACGAGTCAAGAACTATAATTTTATATTTCTAATGCAGTCTATAGCATACCACGTCGGACGTCGGTATATATTCCTTATTCGCTTTACCATTATAAATTTATAATTTAGATCTATATCATTATTCTCACTGTCTGGTCATTCAAATGAATTTCATTTTCAAAACTGATACTCAGTGTTATGTTTTCTTTGTGCTTGTTTTCCCTGTTTTCGCAAAACAATCCCAGCCTGATAGGTTATTCAATCATGTACATGCATTTGTCATTTGCTTATGGCTTGAGTTTTCATGCAAGTTAGAATCATAACGTAATTTTTCAACGTTATGGCATGTACACTACATGAACTTGGGTTCTAGTTTCAACTCTCAAAATGTGTCGAAATAAATTAGATTTGTTAAATAAAACAAATAAATAAGCATTGTTATCGAGAACTTTGACTAATTGTGCACACATCGTACGCATAATTTCAATTGGTTTTTTAGTTAATGAACGATCCCTCACCTAAAAACAAATGACGTCACACCATCTCGGATACGGGAATTCCCTTCGTAAACAAATGAAGACTTTATTTTGCAAAGCTGTTTAAATTATTTATTGCATCCATCATCAATCGATGCTATAATGACAGAAGAAACTGAACATGAAAAAGGGGAAGGTCAGGGTCAAGAGACTCAGTCGAAGTCGCCTTCTGAGTTTGACGATATGAACGTTGCCTTGAAATGCGTTTACCAAAATGACTTGGAAGCTTTACAGGCGTGTTTTGAAGATCGTGAAAGCGAAGAACCTATGGCAGATAAGATGCCAGATATTATCAAAGAAAGATGTGAAAATGGCAAGTGTCCTCTAGACATGGCCGTTATTCTAGGACGCACTGATCTTGCGAAGGAGCTCATCGAACGTGGCGTGGACGTAAATGGAGTGACATCATGCCAGGGTATGTTACTATATGTACTATGTTCCTTTTATTTGTAGTTAATAACTCTATCAGTATATTGATGGCTCATTCTTCCTCCAGGGTATGGTGCCATCCACTTTGCTGCTGCTTGGGGAAGAATCGACTGCTTGAAAGTGTTGATAGACAACGGATGTGACCTACATTTGAGAACCGCTTATAAAGGACGGGCGAGAGAGATTGCTTTGCGATTCAACCAAACAGAATGTGTCGACTTTCTGGATTGGGCCGGTAATTAAGTAATTAAAATGGTTGTACATGCACTTCCTCAAATAACCTAATTTCTGTGATTATTATGTATTTCCCGATTTCCCATGCATAAAATATATTTTATTCTTCAACAGAGTCCAAGCAAGATTTATCGCATGTTGTCAGTCAAATGAAGGAGACGCTGAATGACCCTGAGAAAATTCAAGGTCGCCTCTCTCGAGATGAGAAGGTGACTGCAATCTGCCTGCATTTCATTGGTCTTACATCCCCAATTTTTGTTCTTTTCATTTGCAGAATTCCACAATGGCTCTGTGCAACGAGAAGTTAGATTGGTTGGAGAATACTCCAGATGCCACGACTGAAGATTTTATTACACAGAAAGAGGAGTTTGACAAAACAGTTGCTGAAGTCAGGGAGAAGTTGGAGGCACCACGTAGGTAGAAGGGTTGTGGCAGTGTTAATAGACACAATTATTTGATGAGTTAGTCAGCTAGGGAATTAATGTACAAATGAATGAATGAATGAATGAATGAATAGATAAATGTGACCTCTTGCACCAAAACCCGCACTAAGTCGCTGAGCATATTTCCGAGAAACAAGCCTTGAGAGGTCGGATGGGTTCAAAATGTGGATTTTCATGTTTTGATGGCAAAACAAAGAAAACTATCTTCTCTTTCCTCACATACAAGAATCATGTCAATCTCTCTCCAATAAGTTCTTATATTTTGTGTATAATTAAGCCTATTGTATTGACAGTTGAATAATTTTGAATCTTTGCCAACCTTTTAATGCAAATTTTTCATTTTCAATTACGTGTGGGGTTGCCCAATGAATAAGCT
>KB301027.1:110741-147280 GCA_000328365.1 Capitella teleta
ACGTACTTCTTCATCTTCAGGGGCATGCATACTGATACATATCGCTGCCAGATGACTATGACAGTAATTGAAACAGAGATGAAATTGAAGATTTGTCCCAGGGGAAGAAAGTAAGCTGCGCTATACATCTTCACTTGCAAGGGTAATTTCTTATTGTTGGTGAATGAAGCGAACGGTGAGCTCCAATTGATTGCACCGTAGACAAGAACAACCATGAAGTCAGAAGCTGCGAGGTACATCAAAGCCAATACTGTGCATGACTTCTTCTTCTCTTTCTTCATGATCACCATAGTGATGACGTTGCCAACCAAACCCAGTAGAGTTATGATACCTCCAACTGTTACACGCAGCAGATTGTAGTAGATTTTGCATTGAATGGTGTCAGCCTGTTTTGGTCTGAGCACCGCGAGAGCGACTTCTGTTGTGGCTTCCATTTCGACCGTTGAGTGCAGAGGAATGTGTTCTCTCCTTTATATGCAGTAGCACTCCGGGGACAGCTTTTTAAGAATTGGATGGCGCGCAGATAGACGCGGAAAAGGGACTTGAAAATGAATCTAATTTGTCATCGTTATGTACTTCTATATAGTCACTCTAGTGGATAGAACTTGACTTCGGGCTTTATTTTTTGTTTCGTCGTGAAAGGTCGGTTACCTGTAGCTGATGGACTTCTAAATATAAGAAATCTCTTTAAGGGTGCACGGAGATGTACTATTGATTAGAGGCGTAGCCAACGCTGAATATATACAGGGGGCGGCCTAATTGAAACACTATTTAATGGGATTGGTGTCCCCCTCACACATGGGGAAGGTTTGCAGTTTCGCCTACTAAAAAGTAAATTGGGACAACTAAACTAAAATTACAAGTATTTTATTTTTTTATTTTATTTTTATACAAGCATTACACACTACAAGCCATCATAACCGGAAGGGTGGGGGTCCCTACCTGCTCGCCCTGGTTACGCCCCAGCAGTTGATAGATGCAATATTATTTCTCCGTGGTGCACTTAGACCTTTTTGGCTTTATCTGTGGATGTTGCCCTTTACCTAATTGACACCATTATAAACCTCTCCTTGTCGGGACTCCGCATGAACTACCGTGCAATCTGATTGCTCAACGCACAAAAGGAAGCCTGAAATATTCATTTGTTATGAAAATATCGGCGCGGAATACAAAAAGAGAAATATCCCAAGAGACGCACGGGTTCTGCTTATTTTGTGACTTATATTAACATTGTCTCAATATTTAATTACGCGCAAACACATTATATGGTCTATGTTTGCATAGGTTAGCGTTCTTGAACAACCAGATTTACCCTATGAAACCGATATATAGTTTTACGTGTACATGTATTGAAAGCTCATCAGTCACATCATGACACTCACATTCCTCTCTTATTTCTTTTTCTGAACCAGGTGGCCTGAAGGCGGGCTGTCGGGACATGGATCCCGCTGCCATCTACCCCTTGTCGGCCGGGATGCTTCTTTCGTGAAATTCGCGTCCATTGAACGATGTCATCCGACCATTCTTGTTCATGAGGGCAGTCTTTTATTGTCTCAGTTCTCTTTCGCTCTGTGTTCCAGGGATTGACTGTCTCGATCATCAAAAGTCTATGGCGCTATTGTGAAGTTGCGTGATAATTTGTGAGTGCACGGGTGAGGAAATTGTGATGTGTCTTGGTTTGTGTACTTATACACATTGTTGGAGGCAACAATTCTGCTATAAACCGTTGCCTGACAAGGCGAAGTATATGCCTAAATCAATACCATATATATACCATTGCCCCAATATGTCTTATACATGTGAGGCCATAAAAACTGATCGTAATTACAGGACTTCTTACCTGATTTTCTCGGTGCATGAGTGCAAGCTGATGCCCTTTCTGCATGTCTACCAGAGGAGTACCCGTGAATAGAAGAGGATTAATAAATCTGATGTCATTGAGTGAAACACTTAACACCTACTTCAGTCCCTAAACCATGCAATCCTCATTTGATTCAAGATCCCGAAGTTGAATAAACAAGAAAAAAATTCCCTTCCATCTGACCATGGGTTCGGTAAGGCGAGAATGACTTAATTTATTATTTGTTTTCGGATATCCAATTCGCTTTTAGAAGAAAATGGGCCAGTCTGTGAAAGTACAGCGCTAGTTTTCTTCAAAACAAAACCTCAATAATGGACCGCCTTACCTCATTTATTTCGTTTTCAATAGAGTCAGTGACTAATTGGTTGCTTTATGTTCGTTTCGTAAGAAATTAAAATTGAAGCAGCCAAAAATCTCTTATTAATATTAGGAAGAGACGAAAAATTCACGCGCCTTAACAAGCAAGAAACTTGGAAGACGTATAATTATAACCTAATTATTATACCTTCCACACAATAGAAACATTCTTTATTCCCGGAAAAGTCTGCGTTTGTTTTGCTCATCTTCTGTGCTGGTCATGGATTTGGTTTAGTTGCATGTATCCCAATGCTGTGTTGTGCAAATGTAGATTATGCAACTCAGCGAGTCCGCCAGCCAATCAGTGTCACGTAATTGAGTGAGTAAACAGTGCCTAACGAACATGTATAGCCGCCGCCGATATATACTAGCCGCGCCTATTGGACGTTTAGCCAGCTGCCGCCGATTGCTGCGGTCGGCCAGCCGCTATCAGCCGATTACGTCAACAGCGGCTCTCAGCCGATTCAATCCATATATTTTACATTCAGTATTATAAGAAATTATCATTTGTACAAGTCTTTATTGTGTTTATGGTATTTTTTATATACTTACCATCTGAACTATCTGTGGAAGTAGATTTTATTCAGTTTACTTCCTTAAAATTAATTTAATGATTTATGCCATACTTTATGCATGCTCATACATATACATGTACGAGGGTTGTCCCAAAATATATCGGACTGACATAGGATGCGCAGTATACTAGTACGTACTAGGGTTATTGTAAAATATTCCTTCACGAGTACTACTAGATCACTTGTTACTGGCTACATATATATTACTGGTATGTACCTGGCATTAAGCATACCACTATTTGATTGATTGTTCTTTAACTATTATAACTCGCAGCACTGCCGAACCCTCATTTCAGAATTCGGAGGCCAAAAATAATTTGTATTGACCTCTCATAACACTTGGTTCATTACACTGTTCCAAATTAAGTGTTCCAAATTAAGTCCATTGACGAGATCTTCATATGTATTTATTATGTTAGTTTTAGGTTTTTGTTTTGTTTTTGTTTTTGTTTTTGTTTTTGTTTTTGTTTTTGTTTTTTTTTATTTTTGTTTTTGTTTTTGTTTTTGTTTTTGATTTGATTTGATTTATTTGTTATTATTATCATCATTTTTTTTTTTTTTTACTACACAAATATGATATCATATATCAATGTCTACATGTATTGTATTTTGTGTGAAATAAATGATGAATGAATGAATATCTCCCTTTTATTTGCTCCAAACCTGACCTGAAGTCTCAGATACTAATTAGGTGTTGTAAATTTATGAAGAAATCTTTGATGTCCGAAAACCTGTTTTGTCAAAGCTCTGTCTGCATTCCTACAATAGTCTGTCTGACTTTGGAATAACTTTCAAAAAGATTTTGGCCAAATTGAAGATGAACGTAGAAACATTCTGCTCAATTGAACTTTCCAACCGTTTTACGTATTTAAAAAATGAATGTTGCACATTCCCTGATAGCGAAACTGTTGCTGTTTATTTTGCCATAAAAGAACTCTGCTATGTAATCGATGGTGATTATTTATGTCCTTTAGACTACGAAGAGTGCAAGTCGGCTCTTATGTTGCTATGTGTTGCGCCTCGACAAGGCATACGCTATAATTCAGTCATTATTATTTATTTATTTTTCTTAACTGTTTCCTTGTTTTATGTTTCTTTTCTGTTTAGTTTTTCTTGTTTTCTCATATATCAAAAAATTGCAAAAAGATTATTTGCGAATAAAATGCTATATATATTAGTTAAGCTATATAATGTAACCCACAGGTTGCCCAACAATTGCAAACCGAGACATAAAAAATCGCGAATTTCTCATTCAAGATCCTGATGCAACAACTCATTCGGTTCGCCATCCTCTTTCCTTTTCCAACCTGTTGCTCTATTTGCTTCCTCTTCTCGCTGCATATATTATTTGCCATAAAAGAGTTAATTAGAATCTTGCTGAATTTACGTCAGCAGACACAACAAACGGAGTGATTGATGATGGTGATTATGATGTTCATGGTTAAAAATAATGTTTTTTGTTTGTTTTGTTTTTGGTTTAAGTTTATGAAATGGCCTAAACCTCTTGAATTGAGTCAAGCATGAGAGTGTAATTCAGTGGGACATCATAGGATTTGGAATTCGTCCAATCTCAAAATTACCACATTAGGACCACATGTAGAGAGTAGTGCATGTTTGTGTTAACTAATGACATCATTATACGTATAGGATGATATAGCAACCATTGCCAAGCCACCTCAAGCCGCTGCTAGCCGCCGATCGCAATGCTGAGCCGATATCTCTGATTGGTGGAGCGGCTTAAGCAGCTAGCCGGTCATTTTTACTTCAGCCAGCCGATTCTGGCTAATTACAATCTGCTCGAGGGTCAAGTGCATGGGGACGTTAAATGTCTTTTCTTAAATCCGTACTGTAATTCTGAAGTAGGCCCTACTCAGTATCTCTGCATGGCTCTTCAGAATGATATGATGCAATATTTTGTCAATGAGGCAATCGATCGGTAATTATTACTGCTTGCGGCTGTCCTTTGATTTTTAGTGCGTTATGATTTGCGCATTACAGCCAAAAGCGTTATGATGTTACGTGCGTTATGAACGCTTAGCTCGTTTTTCAGTCTATCTAAATACCTAAATTCATAAAACCATATGGAAGTAATGCATGCATGCATTACGCGAAAGGCTATTCTACTATCGTTTGTAAACATACGTTATGACAATCTTGCGTTTCCGGAAAATGCGTTATGATATTTAGACTAAATCTCTTGCGTTTTCGATCATGGTCATTAATAGCCGTTTCAGCCAACGAAATTAATGTGCGTCAAAAAGTATAACACTAAAGAAATTGTCCATGAAGACCACAATGAAATTGGACAAATATAACCAAAACAGGACTGGTTTAAAGTTGTTAATTAATTATCACCATAATTATGTGGTTATACTTGAGATAATTATGCAAGTATATGTTCGCATTTGTGGGATTAATCTAACAAATGTGTCAATGCTATCGATGGAATGAACACTGTCTACTTCATAATTCCCAGGTGTGACTAGCGCAGTCCCGTTCTCAACTCTCGCGAGATCGAATAAACATCGAAGGCGATCGGTATGAAACATACGATAAGGCTCCGGTTACATACTGGTTTTAGGTAAAGATCGGCAAAGTGGTTTTAGGGGTTTAGGTAGAGATAAACGAAAGCGAAACGCATAACAAGCATCAATTGCTGTCAAATCGTGACCTGGGCACAGTTCGCGATCGAGGAGTTTGTAATCAGCTGATTGCTTCATTCAGGTACCCCCGCCACCTCGTACATGAGGTCACAGTAATCGAATGGTTTAAATTGAGGTAAACATCAAAACGAATCACTTACGATACTCATTTATAATAACTGATTCACATGCCACAACTTACTTGTTGTCGTACGTTGGCCATGCTTCTTTGTATTCTGTGTATTTTGTGTCATATATGTTGCAACAAACAAAACAAAACGCAAATACTGGAGTATTTCTGTGTTCAGTGTATTATTCTGAAGCTGCGCGTATCCAGGTCTCCTTGCACTGGCATTAGTGGTCAGGGAATGAAGCTCTTCGTGGTCATTCAGTCTTTGAGTTTGATCAGAGGTCTGCTTTTCCTTATTTGATTGAGCCCCTAGATACCCTTAGTTACGGGCCTTTATCTTATCATTTTATACTAGTTGATGCTAGTTGCTAGTTATATCAGGTTATGCATTAACGTGTGACTATGCTAACGCTTTAATTAATTACTTCAAGGGATTTTTGGTGATGGCCTTAGTTCTGCGTTTTTTCCTCATCTAGGCCTATATCCTATGCCTATATCCTATATCCTATATCCTATATCCGTTAACCTAGCGATATAATTATAATAAGTTTGGTATTTGTACTGCGGAATTTCAGGTTGAAAGAAATTACCACCTTAATTGATCAGGTTTTCAGTTCATGTAATTAGTTGATCATCGACTTCTATCCATTTTCGGATACCACACATGGGCCGGCAGACTTCATAATATATACACAGTGTAATGTTCCTTCCATGCAGGGGTGAATATTTTTCAAATGTCTACGTCTATAATCAATTGCAGATATTGAATTATCCCCAGCAGGAATACCTATCTTCCCCATCACTAACAAAAGTATTTTAAAATTTAATTTAATTTAATTCAATGTAGTTTAATTTAATTTAGTTTAATTTAATTAGGGCTAAACCCCACTGCATGAATGAATACACCTCTGCTTGTCAAAATTTTAAGTATCATTCATGTATTATTGATCACAGCTGTCAGTTTGATGAAGTATGTCTTTATCAAAAAGGCGTTTATATATTTATACCGTAATGGGTAATTTTCATGGGGTTTATATCCAGGGCTCAAAATAAGACTCAACTACTCGCCCATGGTGAGTAAAAATATCAAGAATGCGAGTAAAAATCTAGCTCTCCAAATAAAATGCAAAGATTCTTTGGACAACCTCAAGCAATAGATTTTTGCTCAATCCCCATTTAAACCTGTGGGCCCATGCAGGCGTCTAATATCATGTGGGCAGTTTGAATTAGCTGACGCCATGGTGACGCCAGATCAGACGAGTTAATTGTGGCGCCGCCGTTGTTTTTATAGCATTCACATCTTTTCAAAGTCGCGTCTTAGGTTAGGTATAGCATGTTATACTGGCATTTAGTCTGACTACTACTGTAGTTTATCAACCAAACATTATCTCTGCAGAGCTTATTGAATTTTCTCTGTTAAGTGCATAGCTCACCCATAAAACACGGAAATTGTGCTGCAATATTGTTGAGATGGCACAATTTAATGATAATGACAGTCATAATATCTCCATCTCACTTCTAATTGCAGATTCATGATGTTATTCCCTTTTGGTCGCACGTGTTCAGCAGAAAAATACAAGGTGAAGAAGATTCCTGTCAACTTGGCCATTCGTTCATTTTCCTCCAAAAAGCACTCCAAATATTTACATCCAATCAACATGATCACAATAGCATCAACTACTTTAGTGATGACATCAGCGTACATCTACAAGCAGATTCAGCAGATTAATCAAACTCTAGACAACCTCATTCCGGACATCATCAAGACCCACCAGCCGTCATACGTGGTACCTCCTGAAGCTGACGACGTAGAACTGAAGAAACCGGAGCAGAGATGGTTGTCATTCCGCAAGAAGGACTGGGACACGTGGAAACACTTCCACGGCCACAATTTCTGGCTGCTGGCTAGACTGGCTGAATCAGAGCATCAGAAAACAAGGAGGTTTGTCATCGAAGCTTTGGCCGGCATAAAGAACTGGCCCTGGTCAGACGCCGAGTACCGGATGATTGCTCAGGTTATTGACAATCGCACAAAGGTCGGTTTGGCGCATTCTGCGAATGTTGACCTCCGATTCTTTCTTCGCCCTCCCGCGCTGCCTCCGACCGCAAGCAGCATCGAAGACGATTTGAAAGAGTTGTTGCAGTCTCTCCCGGAAGATGGTCTCGACGCCTGCGGTCGCTTTTTCTTGCGCAGAGCGCTGCCCAAGTTTATCACGCCCAAAACCGAAACCGTTTGGACGCACTGCGAGTTTGGAGCGGAATTCTTGGAGCCACACCCAGTGGAGCGATCTCTCAAGCAGAGATACCTTCTCTACTTGCAGGTGCTGCTGAACCACTCGAAAATTCCAGAACACTGCAGAAAAATTGTCAGGCAACACGGATTGCTGGCACTGCGCAGAGTCTACGACGATCAGGCGGAAAACAGACACATCGTTTATTACATTGGAAAAATCCTCGCGAATATTTCTCTGCACGAAGACCTTCATCGCCCACTCATCGAAGCGGGCTGGCTGACGATCTTCGCCGAGTGGATGAAGGGCAACGATCTCCAACTGAACCTCCTTGCCACGAAAGCGTTGATTAATTTGGACAGAGATTATGAGGCCCCCAGCGGAGTGATGCTGGACGGCGTCTACCAGTACCACCCTCAGTGCCGCACTCGGTCTCCGGCTCACGTTGACATCGTCTTCATTCCCGGTTTGCTCGGCGGCCCTGTTTGGACGTGGAGACAGAACGACAGCAGCACTGCTCGGCCGTTCTCAAAGTGCTGGCCCAAAGACTGGCTGGCTAAGGACTGCCCCAGCGCTCGCATCCTCACTGTTGAGTACGACACCAATCTGAGCACATGGTCCACTGCCTGCCCTTACGATCACGCTGAACGCACCTTGAGAGCGCGGAGTTTGATCCTGCTGAATAAGCTACGTGAGGCTGGGGTAGGCGAGCGCCCAATCATTTGGATCGGTCATTCGATGGGCGGTCTGCTGATAAAAAGCATCCTGGCTCAGTCGGAGGCTGAGCAGATCACCAAAGCCACGAAAGGAATCATTTTTTTTAGCGTGCCTCACAGAGGTAGTGACATGGCATCCTGGGCTGCGGACTCTACTCGCAAATACATTCTATTCCCTTCCGTTGAAGTCCGAGAACTGATCCGCGGATCAACGGAACTCCTCAGGCTTCACTCTCTCTTCAAAAAAGTCGTCTCTACTTACGATATTTCAGTGCTCAGTTTTGGAGAGGGTCTTCCTCTTAATATATCTCTACGGAAAAATGGAGTCGAGTGGATTCAGACTCTGTTGGTACCTCCAGAATCAAGTAATCCTGACATTGGAACTTTTAAATTGATGGAAGATCAGAATCATTTGACTATTTGTAAACCAGCTTCCAGATCAAGTGCCTTATATCGAAATATTCTCAGTTTTATTTTCGATTGTCATCCTGTTTTAGCTGTTCATGGGGTTCTACAGGAGGGAATTTTTCCTGATTAACCCAATTTTATAAATGACATAAACCAGATTAACATGTTTTTGATACATTTCCAAGTATTTATTTCACAGTGTTATTGTTTTTGCGATAAAGATATTAAATGCGTTGAAGATTTTTAGCTTTAAATCTTCCAATTGTTTTGCTCCTTTCCTGTTGAATTTATTGGACATTTTATGCTGAATTTGTTGTATTTGCAAAATTCATAATATCACTTGCAGCATTTGGTGAAATGGGCTGGACGCATTGCTCGTTTTGGTCGTTCTGATAATAAGTAGAACATGCCGTCTGACCCATGATTGAGTCAGTTCTTTCTTAATGTTTCTCGTTGCTAGGGACGTTGCTATGGACGTTGCTATGGACTTTTAAGCCTGGAGATACCTAATTCCAATTATATGATTTAATATGAGGAAACACAAAAAAATTATTTTATGGGTGAAAATTATGAAGAATCGGGAAATAAAGTAGGTTTTAATGAATAAATTAGGGTTTAACTGATTTTGAGGCAAGGAAAATTGAAATTAATTGGCTCGTAGCCAGTTTTCTGATGTTTTTGTTTGTTGAAATTGTGATGCTGGTGCATCCACCATTCATTAAATCCAACTTCTCTGCCTGGATTTGTTTCGTGTGAATATAATAGTTTTTATTCGAAAATGTTTTATTTGGTTTTGTTTAAAGATCCTAATCCTTAAAGAGTCTCTAGTTTTTTTTTTAGTCTTCGAAGGATGATTTCAAAGTGTCAAGAGCCATAATTTCCTGAATAAATGCGTTATGATTGTGTAATTTTGATGATTTCAGAGAAATCATAACGCATTCTTCATGGTTCACATCGTTTGACCTGAACTTGTATCCTTAATTCTCAGAGAAGTGTGTTTCGAGTTCTAGGAATATGGCATATGGTTCAGAATTCTGCTGCCCGTGTGGTCACACGAACTAAAAAGTACGAACACATCAATTCTAAAAAAAAAAAATGCACTGGCTCTCGATCGAACAACGGGTCCAGTACAAGATCGTGTTATTAACATTCAAAGCTATGCACGGTCTTGCTCCTCCTTACATTGAAGATCTAATTGAACGATACCTGGCCACGCGGAATCTACGATCGATGGACGCAAATCGCCTTCGACCAGGAACTTTCCGCTTGACCACAGTTGGCGGTAACATCTTCTCAGTGGTGGCCCCAAAGCTATGGAACTCACTGTCAGAAACATTGAGAAAATGTGACGAAATCGGTGATTTTAATCGAAAGCTCAAAACGCACTTTTTTAATATCGCATTTCATAATTAACATCGTTTTTCAATTTTATCTATTCAATTTTACTTGTAAACGCCCCAGAACGGCTAGAGGGGGCTTACAAAAAAAAAAAGAAAAAAAAAAAAAGTAAAAGTAAAAAAAAAAAAATATTAGGCGCCTGTTTGTGTCCAAAATAAAATGGATACCGTCTTCCTTCCAGGCGATCGTGTTTGATTTAGTCAAAAGATAAAATATCAGAAATACTCGCCATTATCTGAGCGATACGAGGCACATTCATGTTAATTGTCAAGTAGGCCTACACATCTAGAAAAAAAAAATTGACTGTGATGTCGAGTGGTGAGAACGTTCTGTATTGGCGAATATAATTCATGTGCTCTGTTGCAATACTGTAGTTCTCTGTCACAGCGGAAGGCCAAATAGGAGAATGAACACACTTTAATTATTCCACGCATAAAGATTAACAGAAGCAAATCGAGACGACCAGCAAAGGATTACCACTAGAGGATGCACGTCTTCCTACTCTGAGGCATCCCTCCCTACCTTCACATAGATTTTCAAGTGAGTCAGAAGACACAAAGTTTGAAACCAGCACAAATTAAGAGCCAAAGAAAAAAAAAAAAAAAAAAAAAAAGTTCACCAACAAATAATTCAAGCCTCGTTGTCGTTGGTGAAATAATTAATATACTGACCACAACTACAATGATCGTTGCTTCAAGGATGCTACGTAGGCTTATCAGTAGGCTTATCAGTAGGCTTATCAGTAGGCTTATCAGTAGGCTTATCAGTGGGTATCTCTATTGCCAGATCAAATGACGTTAATGACGCTCCGAATCTCTGGACTCCGAAGACGCAGGCCAGAGCTTCGATCCATTGCGTTAACGACCAATGATGCAATTATTACACAAACTATATCGACTTTGGTTTTCCACCAAAGACCTATTAATTATATGCATCTGAAATTGACACGTGGCATCAAGGGCAACTTTAGCTCTGAAGACATAAGTATGTGTCAGCATCCAGCGATCTTAATCCAAAGATGGGAATTCTGAAGGCAAAGTTTAGTTGGAATTCTCCATGTTTACAAGTATGACGTCACTTTCGCTCTTGCGATTGAACCCGGGTGGTGAACTTCCTGGATATCCGTGATCTACTGAAAGATGTGTGCAGTTCTGCATGAAATGTAAGATATCAGATAAGGATAATTTTTATTCTCTCATTAAAGTGTCGAAAAGAGCGTGAGTTGAACAGATACAGCACATAATTATATGTACCGTATATATATTCGGGTTTGATACACAGGCCTAGTTACAGCATTAAATAATGCGAATGGTCCCCCCCCCCAAAAAAAAAAAAAAAAAAAAAAAAAAAAAATAAATATATTCCACCTACTATAGAGATTAGTTATTATCGATTTATAAGAACATCTCGTCATAATCTCATTGAAGCCGAGAGTTGCTTTCATTAGTTCGAGGCTTCACAATTAGGCAGTAGCTCTTCGTCCTCACCCGAGTTAACAAGATCATTTTGAAAAGATAACAAATTATTATCTGATCTTCTGCACCTTCTGACAACGATGACGATAAATATGAAGACGATGCCGATGAGTACAGTCATGATGACAATCGTCGCGGTATCGTAGCTGGACGATGCCAAGCCATTGGGCTGGAATGTTGGAATGGGTGTATGCTCGTATGTATCTGTAATGAATAAAAAATAAAAATATAATTAATATAAAATATAAATAAAAATAAATAATATAAAATTCTCAACCGGTTTTTATGCTTAAAATATCAACATAGAATAATAGGCTACTTTGTACGGTGGCCGGAATCGGGCATTTTTTTTTATCTCAAGAGATAGTATCTCGTGGCCACGAGTTACTATGCCGTGCGCACGAGATAAGAAATGATGAAAGGTAGTTACTGAACACGAGGGTGGTAAGACGGACCCTTTCAGTTGCGTCACTTGTGTGGTCAGAGATTTCGACTGGTAACTAATGTCTGTGCATATCTGTTGATATTACTTCTTGTAGCCTTTTATCCCTCTGTTTAATGTCCCTATTAGGGCCAATCTAATACAGCATAAATATGCGGAATGTGGCATATGAAGCTCACAAAATTATATCTTTATGAAAATATCGCTTTCCACTAACAATAATATTAGCATTACAATAGCCTACTAATTTTCCCACAAATACACCACAAAACATTCATTATAATCATATCTTACGTCAATAGTTGTTGACTCTTCTAAAAATAACCCGTTTTCCACTTTTTATGCGACGCCGGCCTGATTCCACAAAAGGCACGAAATTTCAATCTAGGCCAGTCAATATAGGGTTCAACAGGTGAGAAAATACCAGAAAAAGTCGATTCACATCATATGAATCATTCAAACCGAAAACTTCACAGGTACACATATCGGAACACATTTTCTGAGTTGATCTCATTCAGATCTTCAATTTGATATGCTGTATGCCAATGTTCAAACGGCAAACTTATAGCTTTCGCTTAATCCAGGTAATTAATTAGCGATTTTACCTATGCTCCACCGAAGGGATTTTGTCCGATTTTGAGTATGTTAATAAGGAGATCATTCTGCATGTATTCCACTAAAAATAAATTCCATTGCAATGTTATTCCGGTCGACCCCTTTTCTAAATTGACCTAATCCGAGCGTCTCCGGTGTTTGCATTGCGCAACGTTCGTGAACAGCATATTTCTCAGTAAATTAGGACGTGAGTGATATGAAAATAGTTTAACCGTAAACCGAAAGCCCGGATCGGTTGTTGTGGCCCCAGCAAAAATTGCAGGCTACAACATGGATGCTGTTATATTTGGCGGATTATCTGCGTGAAAATTATAAGGTAACCCAGGTATCTAAACATAATATAATCTAGTGTGAACTAATCATGGGCTTGACACGGTAGGGTTCATCCACGGGTGATCGGGATTAGGCATAGTATAGAGCTATGTCCCTCTATGTGGGCTGGTAGTGCTGTGCGGGAAATTAGCAGTGAGAAGGGGTTGTTTTGCTGGATCAGTTTTGATTTGTGTCCATAAACTCCATGTTATGAGAGATGGCTACCCAACCAGTATGCTGATCACGCGGAGTGATTGCAATGCTGGATGCATAAAAGTGATCGAGTGCAATGAGGGTGGAATACCATGTTGATTGTCCGCGGGCATTTTATGCCTCCTCTGACACGAATGCATCATCATACTTTCTATAATTATTGTCAACATAATGTGTTCATGTTATTACTTTGTATCATGCCCTCAAAATGCTGGTGTGTCCATTCTTATTTTTCAACTTTTTATATTATCCAAAGTATGTGTTGTTTTGGTTTCCCAAAAGTACTGGTTAAATCTAATGGTGTATCGCGATAATAGTCGATCGCTAACTGTTCATACTCGGAGTTATATGCTCACGCACAAACGTGAAATTTTCCCCATGCGAAAGTTTGATTTTGGAAGTGGAAGCTGCAAGGTGAATTTTGACGAGAACTCGCTCTTTTTATCTAACCAAAGGTGTAACCAATGCCCAATATACTTAACCCATACATTGAAAATACATTACTTGAACTAGTTCCGTCAAATTTGCTTCCGTTTGGTGCAGGCGGTTCTATGCAGAGCCATTCGTAGACATACGGGTCAGGTATCTCCGGAATGTTTCCCTCCACGTACACTTGCAAGCGCATGCCTTCATCCAGGTGAGTTTCTTGGTGGCAATGCATCGCCCAGTACCCTGGGTTCAACACCCTCAGCCTGACAATGACATAACCGTAAGCAGGCACAACCACGGTGTCTTTGGTGGGTCCAACTTGGTTCTGGAAGTCAGGAAATTCACCGGCTGACCAGTAAGGTTCACTGCAGACTTCATCTCGGCATTTCACATCTTGGTTAGGAGTTGTATGATGCCCTGTTGTGTGGTTGTACTCTGGGTATCCTGCTTGAAGGATTTCCATTACTTGGCCATGCAGATGGATGGGGTGGGGGGCAGCGTGTTTGTCCGGGTGGTACACGACGCTTGAGAGGACAAGGATGGCAGGTGTGCCCTCGGTGAGGTTCACTGTGTAAGGACAACGACACTCAACAGCAGAACAATCATCCGGACAATGTGTGTACTGCAAGGGATCATTGCAAAACATGGGCTTCTCCGGTTCGACCCATTGGCGAGCGTTGACTGAACACCCAATCCCGAACCCGAAATTGAGGAATAGCACCGAAGGCGTAGCTTCAGTCTGCAGCAAGACCTCCGTCTTAGTTCGTACTTGGTCTATAGTAATGCACTCTCGGTGAAATTCCTCGGCGTATCCTTTAAACGGACAATTGAAAACTGTGCAATTGTATTCCCAGGTGCAGTTTCTCTCCGCCGATTGCGGTTCCCGGTGCACTCCCGTGTGTACGATTGCGTTCACCTCAGGTACGTCAGCCAAGCGAGGGTCTTGGAAAATCTTGGCTCTCATCCAGAAAGAGCCTCGCTGTGCAATGACCGTAAACTCGTAACATTCCCCTGGACTGACGAGCAAGAAATCCGCCTGCGTTGGGACAATTGGATCTTCACCCATAGCTGTCACTGTTAGCATATGTCCATCAATGGACACTTCATATCCGTATTCTGATCCAGTGTGGCACATCATGAACACGTTTTCTTCTTCAGGGACCAGTTTGAAATCACTTAGCGGAGTCGGGTATTTGTTCCTTCCTCTTCCATTGATTAAACCAGAGACGTATTTCACTGTCGACAATTGCAGTCCATCATGCGATTGTCGACGAGTGGTGTCGTGCGCGAACCCATGACCAGGGCCGTTGTTGGTGAATGGAGATGTCGTCTCAAAGTGGTTCGCTGTGACGTGGTACCAGTCGAGAACTGAGAGCACAAAATACGGCTGAACAGGAGCGACCTCGTGCACGATGAACATCCCGAAAAGGCCATCCAGCCGCTGGTTGAAGTAATGCGAGTGATACCAGTGGGTGCCAGCTGGCTGGGCATTGAATCTGTAGGTGAAGGTCTGACCAGATATGATAGCATGCTGGGTAATTCCAGGCACCCCATCCATCCAAATGGTTCCTGCTTGGTAGAGACCATGGAAGTGGACGGCTGTTGCTTCGGTGAAGAGCTTGTTTGTTACTATTACTTCCACCTGTGTGAATTGAATTATTTTATCAGAATATTTAGATCATTATATAATCATCTATCTCTCTGGGGCATTACATGTGCATCGAGGCACTCAAAACGTCATATTTTTTCGGGGGGGGGGGTGTTGGGTTTCCTAAAATGGTTTTCAACTAAATTAACACAGGCATACATCGAAATATTATGTCATTTTCTTCGAGGATTCGACGGCGCACGATCTAGGCCGACTCTACTAAGAAATCAATCAGAGATGTGATCAAGGAAAATTTGGAAAGATGTTATTAATGGGCAATAATTAGTGAGATGTATGGCAGCAATATGAGCCCATGGTGCTAAAATCTTTCCACTATACATGGTTGAGCTAGAAGAGATCAAATTTGAGCATTCCTAATGTAACAAATATAATAATACTGTACACGCTGTAGCACTGAATCGTTTGGTGTAAACTACAAGACACTAGCTTCAATAATGAATGAGATATGCTTGATCCCGTTTGAAACTTTAAATATTCACTGTGAAATTGACCTTTGATGTAAATGGGAGATGTAAATCCAAAATCTCCATGCTCCTGAGTGTAGTTTAGTGCTATTTGTCCGTTTATTCAATTAGCTACCACTATTACAAATTCAAGCATAGACAGACCAAAAAAAAAAAAAAAAAAAAAAAAAAAAAAAAAAAAAGGAAAGAAAAGGAAAAAAGACCACACACACATAAACATAACACAAGCCATCACTGCTCTCTGCCATCCTCGCATCTCTCAGTGTTGCAAGAATATTCCATGATCGATACCATCATGACGTACAACCGAGATCCCACTAAAGGACTAAGTGATTCTCTTTCGGGACCCAAATCGCCTTGTTACCTAAAATTGTACCGACACGTAAAAATAACATGAACTGTTTGCGGGACACGTCCTTATGGGACAGTTAGACTTACTTTGAATTCATTGATTTCAATAAAACTTGGCACATACATGCAAATTAACACGAAAATGTGCTTGGCAAATAACTGTATAATTCACCTAATGTTTTCTCGTTTTTATTAATGTTTAATCGCCAGAATGAACATAAATTTATACCTGTATTAGCGCTCTCTTCTGAGCTTCATTTGACCTTTTTATAATAATTTCTTCAAAATGTTACAAACACGTTTATTTTTCATTGCTTTGATGCATCTATGAGGAAAATATCTGAGATATCCGTCCGAGAATAATAGTCGAAAATCCATTTTGAATTAGTGCGTAAATCCGGAGTTTGCCACATTCGAAATGCCGACCCCTGCTTCACTCAAATCAGTGCCACAGGTGATCACGTGACTTTCTAAGAAAATTCACTGCTTGCAATTTTCATCTAGAAAGCTTGCTATATCCAAGTCAAATTTCAACTGTGATAACGCGTTCTTTGTTAGGCCGAGAACAACCCTCGTATGTCCAAATTACCGCTTTTAATAATTCTGCTTCTCTTTTATGAACTAATTAACCTCACCTTGTTCGATCTGCTCCATCACTGTCTATTATTAAAGTTCGGCTAAAAGCACATCAGTTTTTAAAATGTTTTAACTGAATATGTACGATATGTTGGCGTCTAGAACACAACGCTTTTATGTAAATAAATTTTCTCGTCATTATTCAACACTGACCTCGGCATTTTTGAGAACTTCAAAGGTGGGTCCTGGGAACTTTCCGTTAATAGTGAAGACGTCACGAACTAAACCATCTGCAGAATTGACGTCATTGGGATCGACGAAAGCTCCGACTCCGACTCGGCCTGATGAGAACTCATTGTCGATGAGCTGCATCTGCGTTCCGTTCATCCTCACCATGAGCGTTCCGTTTGGGGTCCTGTATGACATTGTTGTTTCTCTTCTAAGTTCCATTCGAAATTGACACTTGGCTTCGAAGCATATCACACTTGCAGCGGCGAGAGCCTCCGCGCAGCAGACTGTCATCAAACACAGGGTAACGAAAGCTCTTTCCATAGTTGTAAATATGTAATTCGCGATTAGACTCCAGTGTTTTGTTTTATGCATTGATTTAGTGGTCACGCCCGGAGGTATGCTATTGGAGAGGAGGGTGAGCGGGTTGGCCACGTGACCTGCGTTCGTCCACTGGGAGATGTGGGTCGTGATTTCTATGTTATCTTAGAATGGTCTGTGTCCATAATTAACAGGATGCTGCTTAGGTTTTCGCACATTTTACACTCTGTACGTATCTCGTATGTAAAAAAAAAAAAAAAAAAAAAAAAAAAAAAAAAATAAAATAAAAGTAAAATAAAATGGACTTACGAGTGAAAACCATGCGAACACTTGCATACTGAGCCAGTCACGGGCTATTTCTACAATTCGCGGTCAAACGATTGAAGATAAAAGCCATTATGTAATGGCGTTAAGTCGACATTTAATCTAATCTTACTGTGTCCTCGCCTGATCCATCCTTGACTGACATCTAATGGTTAACGTTGTCAATAGTAATTTCTTGATCCTGATCAAAGAGATTAAAAAGGAAGAAGAGATTTTCAATGGTATGCATTGCAAAAGGGAGACTTGGCAAACAATTGTGAGTTAAAGGTTTGTGCTGCATTTAGTATACGCATTAATTTTTATGGTAAGCATAAAAATACCTTTCAGGTATTGGCCTACGGGGCCGTAGATGAGACTCAGGTTAACCTCCAGGTACGGGCGGATTAAGTACGCTCGAAGCACCGATTTGACCTGCACATAAAATGCCACAAACACAATGTCCTCAAGCAGAGTTCAAAACGCTTAATATTCGTGATTTCTTCATATCTCGACAACTGCTTCCCGCACAAACGTCTAACTCATACGAATTTATTCGGGATGGCCTTAGCTTTCCAGTGATGTTATTTATTTGATGTTTAATTATCGTAATAATTTACACTGAATTGATCAACGCGAAAATCTCGATGAAAGATGTCGAACTCACTGAAGAAAGATACAAATACAAATAGCACCGAATTTTGTGCTATGACACCTGTGTTTATTTCCACCTTCCGTGGAAATCGGAAGATCGTGGTTTTTCAACATTATATCCCAATATGATTGTTCTGGGTTGCCATTTACCGCTCCAAACAACTCCGATAATAATTCATTAATTCGAATAACATGTTCTGTCTTTGTTTTCCTTCCGAGAAGCAGTGCTGTGAGGATTTATAAATAGGATTTAAAAACTTAGCCGAATCTCGTTCCATTATTTAATGTAATAAATGGTTACTTGATTACATGCATTGTAGCTGCAATAACTTTTGCTTTCAACCCTGTAATGAATCTATAATCGTTGGATATATCAGCTAAAGTGATCAGGAATGATAACGGATTGCTCGGATTAATCGCTTTGAGGCGGATGGATCGACATTCAAATTATTAATAGAATTAAACTGGCTGAAGTGAAATAGTAATCTCGCAATTTGTTAAATATATATTCGTATAGATGATCAAACAGTGGTTATGAACTGATTATACATTTGACCTACTGGTAAAGTACTGGTTAGTAAATGATGTATGCAAACGCTGTTCGCTTGCTTCGCATGCTTTCCATGGAAATCAAAACAGTGCGCATTAGGTCATCTTCGTGTTTTGTGCTACGACACCTATTCGTTTTTCTGTCCCCTGAAAAGATTGTATCTAACAGTATCTTCAAATACGAATTTTCTTGATTGCAATTTATTGCTCCATGTACTAGTATCTCCAAGAATAATTCAGTCGTATGGTTTCTTGGAATGTCTCGTTTTCGTCTCTTGGTCTCATTTCCGAGAAGCCGTGCCGATAATTTTTTACCTTCTACTTCCTGATAATTATATTACTATGTCTGCGTGTATAAACATGTAAAATAGTTAACAATATCATCAATATGAATATCCTATTGATATATTCCAATTATTCCATCTAGACACGGAAGAGTGACAAATGCCCAATGACTTCCAGATCATTGGGTGATGCCTTCATATAAACATTTAATCAAAATGAATCATTTAATCAAAGAAAATGGTCACAGCACACAATTACCCGTATTCTTGATTACATGTATTCCTCATTGAAGTCAAAATTTTGATATTGAATTTTCGTGTTTCACAATTCATGTCTCAGAGAGCACACCACACATGAAAAAATAAATGCCATTTTATGAAAGAAGAGGTTCTCCTGAAGCCAGTGATGTAAATAAAACATAATTATGTGCGTGGAGCGGTTGCTGAGTAGTAAGGAAACACAAAGCGAGGGGTCATTTTCGAAATCAAAATCCGTGCCGCCAATGGAATATTTGCATTACTGAAATGGAGCGTTCTGATTGGTCAGGCAGCATCTGACGTCATCACTCGTTTCAAGAGAGGCCTCGAGAGGAAGCAAAATTTTTCGAGTCATAACGCCCTCATAAAAGAGCGTTGTGACATGGGATGATAATGTCATCGGCAATGGACTCACGAAACACCAATGAACGAAAAACCAATTTACCCACTACACCTGTTGCGGATTGTACGTTGTGTGAGTCTGTGGCACAGTCTTCATGGCCTGCTTCCTATTGACGGTTGCATTTCTTTCCTTTGTGACCATGTCGACATGTGGTTGTTGGTGACTTTGATCTTCATGTTCTCAGCCATTGATAAAATACAAGCCATGTATTTTGTTGTTCTGCTTAGCAACGGAGTCTTTGCGGGGAGGAATGGCCTGGATCTCAATGCTAGATGGATGATCCACGCTGGTCATAGCTTGAGTGCCTCATACTGTTGAACAAATGCATGCTCGTCAAATTCATCGGAGCCACAGTTGTTGGTTTCGACGCATGCCACTAGTGGTTGACATTTCAAGGGAGAACTCCTTATTTCCTTCGTCACATCTTCCACTTTGGCTCCTGAAATGGACACAATTTTTGTGTCCACAAGATTTTTTGGTTCAATATCTTTGATTAGCGAATCTCCAATGACGACCACATCGCTACATTTTTGTTTTAGTCCGATTCAGTTCTGACTATAGCTTCTCGTTTTGCACTTTAAGAACATTGCTCTCATCACGCACAACGTTGAGTGCATCAGGAACATCGATTAGTTTACCTCGACGTTCGTTGACGCTGGTCATAAGTTGCATTGTGCAACGGGGTACCGATCGGCATATATTGCAGTTCCATGATCCTTGGTGGTCCGCATTTTCGACACATTCGACATTGAAACATCGCATGCAGGTGCAGCACCGGGTCATGTCTTTTGCATTTGCAATGCCTGGATGTTTGCACGACGCCATGCAGTGTGACACATTGCTTTCTTTTGTTTTAGGCGGCTTCATAATTGTTGAGTCGGGTGCAGTTGTTTACACACAAGTTGTTGAATTCTTTGGCTGGTAGTTGAATTCCAATGCTGCACACTCAGCAACCATAGCAGCGAATAATCTTCAAACAATTAAAGCATAATTCGGTCCGTGGGTGGTTCAGATCAAACGTCGAAATGTCCTCCAACAGGAAACAATCCAATGAATGCATTAAAAACGCATGTTAATTAAACATTGTTCAACTAATAAACGTTACATACAATTAATTAGAAAATTACATACTAATTTCACATGAAGTATAGAAGTAATTTTGGGGAGCGTCTCACACAACGTTTCTTACAACAAAGACTATGTTGTGAATGCAACCACAACATAGCCACTCAATGGAGCTGAAGTTCTGCGACCCAGAATACAAGATTCCCTCGCTAATAATAAACCCGTCAGCAAGATTGCAGTGGTATCGACTCCTACTCCGTATACTCCTACTCCGAGGGGATTTTCTTTATGAGCACGAGGGCTCAGAGTTTGCGTGACCCGCGAATTCATCAAACATTTAATGGTAGTCTACATGCGAGATGAAGCGGATGAGATTCCAGTTTTCAGAGTCGATGTCACCCCTGAGACATAAATTGTGTGAAGACAATATAATGACTATTAGTTTTATATTCTTCTCATTTTTGTTTTGGCTATGGTTGAAATCGTGGAGGGGGGGCATACATTTGCATAACTCTCAACTAAACATGAACCCGTATCACAGAAATTCTGTTGTGGTTCTAGATTATTATGAGTTGCTTCTTGGCATTTTCCGCACACGTCTCGCTTAATTACCTCAGATTTCCTCGACTGGAGTGGCTATTAACCTCTGATATTGTACAGGAATAACGCAATTGGCATCAGGGCCAACTGCATGGAATGACACACGCTCTATACTCGACACCTGAAATCGAAGAACAAAAAAAGAGACATGGCATGAATTATTCCACATGATGCTCTCTGATTAAATGCAGATGTATATCTGTCTGTGTTTCATCTCAAACGGAATCACGTTTTATTTCTGGACAATTTGAGTTATTCCTCACTCTGCCCATTTGATACATATCAATAAAATATTGATTTTGAGGGCATCTAAAATGATTCTGATATATTTAACTCATGCTGATATTCACTGCATGTTATTGGAATGCTGTCTACCTCTTGGCAGCGAGCGGCTTTTTAGCCTTGCAGTTATTTCTTGGAGGCCGAAACGGCGATAAGTCAACGAGGAGAAGTCACCAAAGCAGGAAATTACAGACGTATTCTATCATAAACCACATTTTTGTTGCTCGTGTGATTATCAGCACTTACCTCAGAAGGAATATATACAAGATTCGCCTGGAAGCATATCGTACATGGAAGAAGAGTCAGCGTGGAAAAAAGCTTCTGAAAGAGGGAATGTAGATCATGATAAGCTCCCCTAGTTGCACCCATTTCGAGTCAACGATACCTTATTATTTCTGTTTATAATGCTCTTAATGCAAAAATACAGACTAATATGAATTAGTCATGTCCGCACACACTTCACGAGGATGGTTGAGTTACACGTCCATCTGTCTGGACGTCAGCAGACTTAGTTATTGTCTATGAGTGATGACAGACTGAAATTCGATTCCAGGCAATGCAACCGGGGGGAGGGGGTCATATCTTTGGCAAATGCCCTCTACCAACGTCACCATGGTTTCATCGCAAATTCACTTAACCATCATCTATCACGTCTGTTTTGTCCGATGCATCACGGCTGATGAATGCAATCTGCATATCACCTTGTGCCGAAAAACGGAGAAGTGGGCGAGAGAGCGACATTCCCATATTAGCCTCAATATGGTCTTGAGGCGAAGGGCGTTTGTTTGTACTACATTTTAAATAAGAAAATGCAAAGAGAGAGCAATGAACCTATTATCATTGGCAACGCTATTGCAAGGTATTTCGTTAGTCTTTGATTGATTTTGACTTAATTGCCACACTTATCCCTCATGAGGCTCACGTTTATCCAATCTTATCACGAGCAGATCCCTTATGACAACCCGTCTTCATCTCCGTGGGCCCAATGTGCAACGCCAGAATTGCGAGCGCCATTTGCTTTCTGCTTGTCAATTTTTTTTTTGTGATGCTGCAGAAGAGACCACGAGCATCTGAGTTTTAATTATAGAGTAGCACTCGTGGGGAGCCGACATCGACGTGCGGACAAGAGCGTGAGAATTCAGGGATTGAGCGACAGTCATTCTACTTACACCGTGATGCAATTCCCTGCAATTCTCGAGAAAAGGTACCTTTGTTGTCTCATTTTAATAAACATAGGACTTAATGTTTTAGGACTACATGTATTCCTAGAACACATTAAAGCCCTACCACAAGGAAAAGTAGTCCAGATGGAACTAGGAATATTAGAATAGATAGTAATAGGACACCGCACCGGATCAGAACCACAGAAATTGATCAGATTGAAACAAAATAATGCCCTATAAGCTGATTGTTCCTTCGTGATAATCTATGCGTCTGAATTGTTATCTCTTGTAGCCGAAGATTCCCCCCTCCTCCGCCAGAGGAGCATCACTTCTTTCTCCCTATTTTTCCAATAGGCTGTATACAGACATGATTCCAAGAATGGTAGCAATTGCTACAATACTTATCACAAGAACATGGTACAATGTATTATGAAATAGGAACGACTCGTGCATGTATAATGCATGCATTTTCAAAGAGCAGGTCGGTGACTGAAGTATAACACGTAAGGGTTCTCTTATTTATGTTTTATTTACAAAGTTTCAATCGTCTAGCTAAAACATGCAATGACAAATGTAAAAGAAATGATTAAGCAAGAGTGTGAAATAAAACCAAATAATATGTAACACCGAAGCTCCGATGCTTGTTGGGGTTCTTAAAGTTAACTTCTTTGGGGTGAAATGGAAACAACTGTTGAGGCTTATGTGTTATCCCCACGGCAGAAGATTCCAAAGAGAGTGTGACGAAATTCCTTGTTCAAAGTGAGATAAATGACGATGTTAACGATGGAATTCAATTTCGTCCACGTGTTACACAGCATCTCAAATAGATCGAGAGCATAGGTGTATTCAGGGAACACAATCGCATACAGATAGAAGGCAGCCATCGGTATCTGAGTTACGAAGAATGCAATAACGATTCCCACCGTCATTGCCAGACACTTGGGAGTTGTCGTGTTGCTACGGGCCTCCCTGTCCAATCCTCTTCTGAATTTGTCGCTCTTGCGAATGATGGACACCGTCAATGTGTTGGTCACTGCCGTGACAGTGAACGGAATCGCAAACCGAAATAAGAACACAATGCTTGCTCGCGTCGCAAAGAATGCCAGGTTCATCCCAAGATTTGTTGGGACTGGATACATGTTACTTCCTGGCATCATTTCCGATGAAATGGCAAATTGCAGTGGATAAAACGTTCCAGGAATTATAGACAAGCAGCCAACAATGACTGCGAGTAGCTTTGCTTTGCGCACAGACCAGTATTCAGAATGCTTCATTGGATACTTGAGTGCAAGATATCTGTCAACACTGAGAGTCATGGCGACTATGGACGCGGTAATTGAAGCTGATACATCCAGACCCATAATAGGGAAGTATGTCTGCGAGCAGAACCAGTAGACCGCGTCTGACAAGTAGAACAACGTATCTGCAAGCTCTCTCCACAAAGTGAACACGCCGATGGACAAATCGCAGATGGCCAGTGTCGTCATATACACCTGAGGAATGCCAATGTACTTATATCGAGTCATTACCATAATGATGGGAATGTTGCTGAGAACTGCTAGAGTTCCAAGCACTAAGGCTATCACGAAGTTCACACTCTGGGTCCTCATCAGGATTGGCAAGTATCGAGGGTTTAGTGTTGGGCCGACACCAGGGACTGTTGCACCAGGATCTGTTGTTGGTTGATACGGCATACTTGGACGAAAATGTGCCGAGTACAGCAAATAGAGCAGCAGTACCGTCTTCATGCTGACTGGGCCAGGTTCCACCAGCAATGCATTGGGCCTCCTCTTATATGGTTTGCATGCACTGCAACTAGAAACAGCAAAATAATTATGAGCTCTGAAGTCTCAGTGTAGGCATTAAAGTCACTGATACTGTCATCATGTTATGTCATGTCACTCAATACAGAGGCTCATCTGCTCCGTAGTATCTCTGCGATTTCATTACTCGGGTTTTTGGTAATATACTACTTATAAATTGAATAATCATACTAAATTATTCAAATGGGGTGTCTCACAAGAAGCTTAGATAACTGTTATTTGAGCTCCTTGGTGTCTCGTTTGTATCTGCATGCATCGTTCATTCGGTATATCCATGTTATCGAGTATATTAAATATCAAACTCAAATTTTATTTTAAAAATGCGGAAACGTTTGTTTGTTTGTTTGTTTGTTTGTTTGTTTGTTAGTTTCTATCGTCCCTTATGCTCATCTGTATGTGAGCTCATAGACGAAATGAATCAACCGAGGCGCGTCTTCGTATTTCTTCATTCTCGGTGCGATTAGTTGAGCTCGGCTGTGCGGATGTAAGCCCTGACTTCAATAGATTGACGCCACCATTATCTGCGCATAGCGACACCTTTGCTTAAGGAAGTCATAAAACATGGATAGGGATATTGAGGGATGGGCAGCCCTAATGCAGGGCCTTTCTCCCTTTGTTGAATCCTCTGAATGCAACCCAATCTTACCTCCTTTCACTCTCCTTTCAGACCCGGCCAGAGAAGAGCACCTTGCAGACATTGGATGCAACGCAACACTGATGCAAGATAATTGGGCAAAAAGCCCAGGCCTCTTCGCTCTTGAAATGCACCGTTGCAAGCTGAATGCAAGTGTTATGCAGTAAAGATTCTCACCAGAGGACTCAATACAATTTGGGGACAATTCCTTTGCATTGGTGCCCTAATAAAGAGTCAACATCTGAATACTGAACATGCCATGGAGTACTCAATCGCACTCAATTATATATGAGGTCACATTCTATCATTGCAGGCAACACAAACCTTGGCCAATTCCCCGGATGTCATCATACTATACAGACGCAGATGAGGATTGGATCCAAGCAAGCACGGCGTCAGTGGATCTACCCAGAATGCCAAATAGCACAGTATTATTTTAAAACTTCATACAGTGATTCAGAGATGTCTCATGATGTATATGATTAGGCGAACTTCGTGACGAATCTGAGACATGCAAGCCATAAGCTGTATCAGCAAAACTGAGGCTTATCCAGTAACAAGGACAAAAATGCGTCATTACTTTTACGTAAGAGGCAAAACATGAAAAAAAGCAAGAGAATTGAGACTGGCAGTGTAGGTGCAAAGCGTATGCACATCGGTGTACTCATGCTAAACCCTGTTATTCAGACACGTGCCACGTCGGACCATTCAACAATGAGGTCAATCACCAGGTTAACGCTTCTCCTGCTGCTGCCCCGTATATGGCATATCATATTAACTGATCTCTGATCTCTTATCTCGCTCTATAAGCGGCGATTGAAGTTGATATGTCTTTTCTTTTCTTCAGACACATGGATGAATGGACAGTAAGCTTTCGAATGTTCCAATGATTCACCGATGACAGCCTCATATACTTGTTTAATTGTAGCTTTCTATCGTTCCTAAAACACAGAAATAAAACTTTCTAGTGTTTTCTTTTTTTTTGGAATCAACAGAGAGAATCTAATAGAAGCGTTGGCAGCCGAAGTGTGACATCTGCGGTATTTCTCGTCACGTTCCCGCATAAGTGCACTTCCGTCCTCAAACCCCTCGTGTTCGTTCCACATCAATCACACACTCACGAAACCATCTGGCTCTGATGGTATTATAAAAATCATCTGAGACACATGCATGAGATTCATGACTTGTCATACTTAAGTTAAACTGGTCATGTTATCCGGAACAGAGCATTTGGGCGTACGTGTGTGTATAGTAGCATAAGCACAAGGGATTGCACGATTTATGTGAATTGGAACAATGGTGTACAGATTGAGGAAATGTTGCTGGTGACGCAGGGCTTTCGAGTAGTGCAATCATGAGTAATGTCACTTCCAACTGTCACAGTAAAAGAGAAGCTCACAAACGTGATTGGGGACTACATACTACATAATATCCACGTGAATTAACGAAAAACGTAAGAAAGAAAAGATTCAACAATGCCATGAATATAATAATTACAGCCTATCTTAGATTAGCATCTACAAAATAACCGTTAATTGAGAGATGATTCACTTGGATTCACTTTATGTGACGTCACGTTACCTGCACCCGCCATTGTTGCATGTTTGCTCATCTTATATAATAATACTCATAATAATAATATTAATACTCATTAATTGCTTGTAGAATAATCGATGGATACCCATGAGCTCACGATTGGATCCAGACAACAACAATAACCTCTCGTTTCCCTTCCGTTCTGGCTCCCGGGCGGATATTGCATCAATGTTGACGCGACATCCAATCGCACTATGTGATGACAACCATCATCTCCACTCTATTACTCTATTATGTAACCAAGTGGGTATATATAGAGCTATATGTGAAGTTGATGGGAATGTAGTATACATGTATAATGTCCAAATAACTGCACTGCACCATTTGTTCTTTATCTCGCAAGAATTTGGGCCCAAACTATCTATCCATAAAATAGATAAACCATTACATCCATTTACTATTTAAATATATTCAAGTTCATCGCAATTCGGGGCAGCATGTGCAACATATATGGGCTCTTTGGTAAAAAATAAAAAAGCCAAATTGATTTGAACAAAAGACATGTGATTTGATATCATTATATGGGTGCATGGAGATGCATTCTGAATGGAATTCCATGTCATTGGCTGAAGACGTGAGCCAAACGTGAGCTGAGTCAACAAAAGACCGTTTTCTGCGGTAATTGAGGTTGAAATGAACGAGACATTGCTTTTGCGTCAAGAGAACAACACATTGCAGCAAGCGAGAGTTCTTTCCTTCATATGACTTCATCATCCTTCTAGCTTTGCTTACAAAAAGTGATGAAAGTGTGACAGTCGAAGCTGCCAAGCTGATAGTTAGTCTGCACCCAACGAAAGGTCACGTGAGAGTAAAAAAGTCGACTCCCGTGATGACATGGCACACGGGGAATGGGAATCAAAGCAGCTGCCAACGTGATCACCACGTTGCATGCAAATGCAATGTAATCGTCTCCACCATACCGCATTGTGCCAGATTACACCACTTAATGAGTCTCTCAGCCAATCAGCCTCGCGCATTTGAGTGTCTAAACCCTGCATAATAAATGCACAGAAAAGAACAAATATAACAGATCGGTCTGGCGGGTTTATAACGTTGAATGGTCTTTATGATTATTACAATTACTTCTGTTATTCAGCAGTCGGAATTTGTGCGTAGAAATAGGTTGTGCATTGGTAAGATTAGCCATGTAAACATGTGCAATGGGTTCTTCCTTATTGCGTGACTTGAATTAAGCTGGCAAGTAATTTTCACGGTGTAATTCGGTTAAATCACTCAGAATTTGAGGTTTATGCTCTGTTATAGAACTTACCTCGTGATATAAATGACATAAATTCACTCTACTTTGCCTCGATAGGTTATCTAGCGAGCCCAAGAATTGCTCGACTCTTATTCTTGATTTATCTAATGAACCTCATGTCATATTTAGTTTATTTAGTTTAGGTTCTCCTGTGAATATTATACGTTACGCAAAGACAACTGAATGATCTATAAAAGGGTTCCATTGAGTTAATATGGCTAACACTTCATACAAATAAATGTTTCATTGTAGGCCATTTGTAAAACAATATTAATCCCTACGACTTTTGATGGTAATAAAAACATGCGATGATACCAGAGAGATGCCACTTATCACTGTCTTTTATAACCTAGCTCGAATGGCTACTGTTATAACCATTATCCCCAGAAACCCAAGGCTTCAATTTTTGGGAAGCAAATAACAGCAAATGTACAGCATTTAATGCTAATCTCTTGGGTTCAGCGAAGAAGCTTTGCAACTATCCATTATGGCCACTTTGGGTCTCAAAACATGCATAAATTGCTCCCATAAGGCGGCTATATGCTCCGCTTGAGCAGTTTAAGTTGGGATTTGTGCTGTTAATGAGGGCTTTACGCTCCCTTTGGGGAAATGTTGTGCCAATTTGGATGTGCCTAGAGGTTGATGTCACGCAGACTACCATAGTGGCGGGCAATTTATATCAGGCAATAATCTTCCGTGATGGAATCAATGAAAGCCCCATCGAAAGATGCAGACCATCAATTTCATCAAGGTTATCACACGTCCATCTCAAATTGATGAGTGTTATTATCCCTGATTCTCTGTCTTATTATCATAAAATAAGGCGGGCAATTCCATGCTAGCATGGTTTTTAGCCTTCTAAAAGGATTAAATACGTATTGCTTTTATAATGGTTTATTAAGTTTGTGGTGGATGAATGCCATTGTTGTTTATTTCATGAGATATATCTCCTGTTACACAGTCCTCTACACACCTTAGTGACTTAGAATAAGAACTAGATGTAACAACAATGTAACTTATAAGTGGCCTGATCGATGCATGCAAAAGCTATCTGCATACCTGGAGAACGCTTCCACTCTACTGCCACTGTCTTCTTAGACGTTGTATTGTTAACTATCTACGTCATCGATGAAGATAGTTTAGTAGAAAGAGTACGTGTAGGTGGTGTTACTTCTGGGGCCCGGCAAACCAACATCAGTTGCCCTCAATGATGCGTCCTTTCTCCAGTCCTTTTTACGCTACATTTGGTGACGGTTCTCACAGCATGAAGATGGATCAGGCACGCTGACGACATTGTTGTTGTTGGTCTCTTCAAACCTAGCACCAAAAATCTCTTTAACAGAAGCATCTCCATCCGAGGATAATGACCTCTCGCTCAACGTGACCTAGATGATCATGGCCATCGACTTCAGAAGAAACCACTCACATGACGGACTCATCATCAGCACCTTTTGGAAAGTGTCAACATCTACATGTACCTGGGTGTTGTTGCCATTCATGACGACATGAATTAAGAAGAAGAAAAAGTTTTATTTAGCAAATAGTAAAGTAATAGATGCAGAAAAAAACATCAAGAAACAGACTAAACAGAAAGAAATACAAATACAATTACAACATTATAACTAGATGAAATAATTCACTACATGCATGGAGACTGGCACTATGTTCCACATGGAATCGCTGGCGTGCCAGCCACCTAAAAAAAGGATTATATAATTATTGCAGAAATTTTGAAATTTAAATTAAAACTGCACAAGAATAACGAAAACAAGTAAAACAGAAAATTATACAGAGAACTAGAAGAAGTGGCAACAATAAATCTCAAAATGAGAATGCAGATAAATGGGTGATATTGAGGTAAGAGGAGAAAAAGAGTGGAGAAAGGGAAGATAGGATATATAATAATAGAATAAATAAAGAAGTCTCAAGAATTGAAATTAACACAAAGGAAAAGAACAAAATGAACAAACATTGACTTCTCACACCATTAATCAAACATAGAAAGTTACACAGCGATTTGTACCACATGAGAAAATTTTGAGAGGATTTCGTATTGAACGGAAAATCAACGCCTCTTCGACAAGTCGACACTCGACCAGAGCTCTCTTCTGCAGCGTTGTAGGCGTGGCGGATCCTCAGGCGATTCAACCAGATATAAGCTGTCACGAGGATCTCTCGAACCAAATTTGATGTCAGCAACGAACTTTGAAAAAAACCATTCTTCTTCCCTCAAGGCAATGAAGCTTATGGTATCTTTTATTAGTTTATCTTATGCACAATGCAATATTGTTTGTCAACAGAAAAAAAATCCAAATCACACAAAAATAAAAGAACTCAACCCTCCCCTCCAATAAAAATATCCAGCCCATTTTCAGAAGGCGATTAACCAACGAGTCATTTGAAGTATTTGCAAGGTTTCTCATGTGATTTTCAGGGGATGGGAAGCCCATCAAAGGTAATGACTTTCACATCAAAAGGATATGTCAGGTGTCAGGCAGTGCATTACGTCATTGGTTGACGTTGCAGTTGGTCAGGTTTGGTGAAATGAGAGTTTTCACTCATAAGCAATTCTCGGTTGAATCCCGCGTGAAATCATTCTTAACTGTCTAATCGTTACCCGTGTGTATGAAATCGATCAAAAATCAGATTCATTTCCGATGTGTTCATAATAAACGTCTAAATCATAGTTTATTATTATTATTTTCTGATCATAAATATTTATAAAAATTTATTTGTTTCATAAGGAGGATTTCAAACATGCACATATAAATAATTAAGGATACGAGCGACAAATAAAGTACATTAAAGTGAGAATATTATAACGAGGTACATTATATAGGAATCATATTACACATTTAGAAACAACAAGGGCAACAAACCCAATGATGTGTCAATAATTCTCAATCCACAATCAACAAATGCAATGTGTTTGTTTTATTGAACAAACCTCTAGAATATAAGTCTCAATGATCAATGCGCGTCATTTGCCCTGCCAGGAGGGGGCTTCGTCGTATATACGACGCTTGCTGCCATGTCTGTGATCGATGACTGAACGATGAGCTTTCATCGAAAGAAGAAAGTAATCGAAGCGTGATCCCGTGAATCAGTGTGCGCATGCGTGATGGATACCATCCTTTCATGACTACGCACAACTTCCGTTTGCACTAATCCTCTCTCTCGTGTTTGGTCCAATGAGTATTACGTACGGTGAAGATATTAGGCGCTACATGTCTTGCACGAGGTGTTCACTTTGTTTGGCAGAGTATGTTTCTACGTATGTCTGGTTGCACCCTATGCAAGGCAATGAGGCCAATCTAGCCTGTCTCCATGCCAACAGTTTTGTACGCTGTATTTATAGTATATTTTTGTGGTTTTGGTTCATTTTACTTGTTACTTCATGGACCACCTGAGTCTGAGCCACAGGATAAGCGTCGTGTGTATAGACAATTGCAATGGACAATCAATGAACACGCTATATCTACACCTGCATCGCTGCATGTATTGCTGCCACGTTGAACACAAGGCGTGCTAAGTACTGCTAACGCTGGTCGGTATTTCAACACGGTTTAGATCTTGTCAAAACATTGCTTGTCTACACATGGCTTCTTTGTGTGTGGCGTCGAAGGCTCGATGTTAAATACCTTGATGTTACCCTGAAAATTATGCAGTGTGATTGCTTTCATGAGGTAGTAAGTTCAATGTATTGGCATTATGATAACATTCAAGCATGACAGAAGAGATACAGCAAGGTTTATCGCTTGTTTTATATCACATAGGCTGCTCCATTACAGATAAGATACTGCTTGTTTTATTGGTCTATTAATAACCACAGTTTTGAGCGAGTTAACTTACAGCCGACCGTCTTTGGAAAGTCAGCTATCTCGGCGATAAATCAAATCATGAAACCGATGTAGCCATTAACTGGGTATTTCTGCATGATATATGCATTTTATACACTTATGGGGCATCATACAGGCTCGATATTACGTTGTTAATCACACGAGAAGTGTCAATTTAGCCCCGGGACAATCAACAATCATTTCATCCGTATATAGATGGACTCCTCGGCTACCCTACCTCTGCATAGTATTTTGCACAGAATTTTACATGTTGTCACAGCTCCAATATGTTCTACTGAAATTGTGTCTTCAGTTCAACTTACAGTAGATTGTCTAGTTAATTATGTAAGGCAGTGGAATATATGAAATAGTGATACATATAAGTATGTAAAGAGAGTTTAAACAAATATCATGTCACATCCAACAACTATAGAAAAAATACTGCAATTCTGTATCACCAACCAAAAATTAAAATTCCGCGAAAATAAAGTGTTCAAAAGTATTTTGCAAACCTGACACCTGACGTTTCGAGGAGTGTTACATCATGCATCCTCCAATTCGCAACAACAGGCGCTGCATGCAATATTCACGAGAATAAACAGCACGAGAGCACAAGGCCCTCGAGTGAAGAAAACTCCTGGGATTTCACCCTCATGGCAATTGATTGCAGAGGCTCATCCTTCTGTCAGATTGATTCTCATCTGACTGAGCCGAATTATTAATCGCCTGGAGCCACTCTCTGGCGTCTGTAGTCTTTTAGTGAAGCTGTGTTAGTGTGAATTCCCTTTTTCCAGAGTGGCACATCTAGGATCAGCCTGATAATAAGTCTGCTGATGCTATAACACGATTTCTAGTGTTTAAATGTCAAGACAGTTGAAGAATTTCGGGCCCCTTGGTTCCAGTACAGGACATGATTATATATTTTCCTTTTTAGCCATCTGTCCCCACTCTCTTGGAAAATGTATGACGTCATCCCCTCCTTAAGCTCTAGGGTACAACACTATTATATCGATGCACTCATTAAATGTTGAAGAAATCAAGGAATTTGCTCAATTCAAGGGGTAAACATTTCGTTGATCCACCTCCGAGTTTTCATCAATGGCGGTCATTATGTCGATCATATTGGTAAAAATACTCGATTGTTTTGTCTTGTGTCTGTTTTTATGGTTACATTGAGTAAGAATCAGTCAATTCAAATGTCTTCTGATAAGTTAATAGCCGTATAATCTCACAATTATTAAAGGATTTATCGCCATATTCCAACTCAAAGCGATGATGCTGGTCTGTGATTGTGTTGGTCTTTTACTCACTCAAATAATGATGTGCACCAAACCAACAGAAGCAGCTAATCCAGACTGTCTGTGTCTCTTTGATAACGTGATAACGAGTTCATGAAAGTATTATTTTGCCCTGGAATGTTTAATCAGAGTGCATTTTGCATTATTTCAGTCATTAGTGTTGATCTTTAGGACAAACACCTTCAAATGTGCTCATGCACTTGGCTTCTCCGCCAACACCACGCAGTCTGGTGCATGCCCTGGCCCATCCCCTTCGCCCCTTCACAGCTCCTCATTTCCCCACCACTTCGATTCCCGTCAACCCATTCTGCGAGAATCTCCTCTTTCGCACGCACTCTATGATAGCTAACTTGATCCCACATCTTCAATTAAGCGGCAGGATTACAACTAATGCCACTGGGGTGTTTGCATTTTGCTCACGCCTCCAGCAAGAGAGTTCCTCTGTTGCCTTGCAATGTTGACAACAACGGTGTGCACTTCCATATTACAGGCAGCAGTTGGGTCGAAGTTTCTAACAATGGGGTCCTATATACACGTTTGTATAGCCTGATTCGTCGAAATAAAAGCATGAATAATGGTATGCGTATGAAATCTAAGTTATGAGTATAAACACACACTCTGCCTTGTTTATATGCATCGAGAGGATATCTGTCCGAAATAAGCCATTAGGATGAAAAGCCGATTGTCATAATATTAATGTATATCTCAGAGAAAGAGAATTGTTTTTTTTTTTTTTTTTTTGTTTTATTTTTGTTTTGCACCTTACGCAGAGCCACACATAATATCCCTCCATTAATCAGTATCACGAGATAACTATATTTTTGGTGAAACCATGCAGGATGATCAAATGCGGTTGCAGATATATGGTTGTCATGGAAACAGTTCATGGCGCTCATTGCTGGTTTTGTGTGTGCCGGTTATGTCTTAATTAGGAAGCTGATTTTTTTTCTCAGCCAAATCAGAGACGGTCTTACTTATGGTTCATAATCCTGCTTTTAGTTCTACTCAGCTCTAAAAACAAGTGCGCAGGCAAACAGAAAAGAATTATTAAGAAAACTGTCGAGAAAGCTTCACTTCGTGCTATACGTATTAATGATGCTAGGATTGGCTATTGAAACTAAAATAGAGACAACACTTACAATTATATATATATATATTACACACAACGCTACGAACATGTGTGGAATGATACATTTATTAAGAAGAAGACACACAGATTATGAAACGCAGAGCCAATCCCACTGGACGCATGATGCACGGGGAACAATGTGCGGTCACTAGGTTTGCCCGATGTTTGCTACAACACAGCACAACCTTTGTATCTCAACGCGAAAGTCAACAGAGCCAATGAAGACAGAAACAATGCAATCGACCAGACCAAACCGTGCACCACGTGGTGCAGCTTAAACCTCCGTCTGCGGATCACCCGAGAGGGTTTATCTGGGTCAAACAGACATGAAAATGACCGGTGTGAGCGACCGTACTGCAGTTCATAATGTCTAACTGCGTCGTAGTTATCCTCTTTTGAAGTCAGGCAGGGAGGGTAGAACGAACACTGTGGAAGAGACATGAGGTGTATTTGGGATTCATTGCACGGCAAGTTGAATGCTTGAATCTGCAAATCGTTTCAACAACATATCATTGATCACTTCGTCATTTTATGATATTGCACGGACGTGGTTGACAACATGACGCGAGGGCGCTTATTATTAACTGCGGCTGAGAATCTCCTTACAATCCATCAGCATTAGTTCTGGTGATTTGTGCTTGCACAGATCATCTGCAAATTTCTAATGCGTCAAGGGTTTTATTATGGCATATTATTCTATAATATAAACGGTTACCTGCTTGGCTCAGTGGCAGAGCTTTGGACGAAGGTAAGGGGTTCGATTCCCTGCGGTGACTACATATACCAACGTACAGTCTCATAGGTCGGGACTTAAATACCTTATAATCAAAGAAATATATATTCGTGATTTATCGGCAGCTAAGGTGGAAATTGCGCTTTACGGAATGAATAAAGGAATTATTTATTATAAGTATTGCTGTGTTATGACTTGCATTAGCTGACGCTTTCACTGAGCGCGTCATGTAAACATTGAGTAATAGTATCGGAAAAGCAAAAATATTGCCCTGTAACAATGCATAAAGAGACTATTATGCATGGTATGTAATAGTAATAGTTATAATGCACTATGACTATTATTGATGTCTATATCAACATCCGGTTGGTGGACTTTAAACTTGAAGCAATCGTTTCCCCTCAAGCGTATTACATAATAATATTTGGATTGGGGACTCCTTCTTCATAGAAAGCACGAGCCGGCATTGATCTGTTTTTTTATCAATAAACCCCAAGAAGGTTTGCTTTGCAACAGATACAGTAGAGCATTCGTAACACCTGCTCTGATACTGATCTCAATACAGCACAGCTTAATCTGGTCTACACTATTCCTGTCATTATTCTGGGAACCTAATCAATCGCAAGGCGATAAGGCTAATGGCTCTTTATTAAATTATGCAAGGAACTAATGGAAATATCAGATTATCATCATTCGCCCGAGAATAATGGTTTCTATCACGACAGTGCTGTGCTCTCTGTGGGCGTTCACGATGCCTTCATTTGGTTTGTGCTGTGAAACCATTGCCACGATTGCATAACTACTTAAACATCCTCATCAATAGTATAAGTACATTAAATTTGCATTTTTTAAAAATAAGAATGATTAGATAACAATCTACATTATACACATTGAATTAAAGTCTGGGGTTGCAGAGGGAAGCCTCATAAAGAAGCATATTGCTTTGGTCAAATAACAGCAAACTAGTACATCATATTAATGATATTAAGCAAAGGGTCGACGGTATGGTATCAACCAACACAAGCTGTGGGGGTACTCACCTGTCTGTCAATAGATGACTCGTCATCAAAGAGGGTAGACTCCACATAACCGTGTGATCCCTGGTAGCCAACTATGATCCTGAGACAAGGGTATTTCGACGAGCACCCTTTACCACACGAGCACTTTCGAAGTTGTTTCTCAACCGAGAGTTGCTTAGGAGTACACAGAGTGCTTTTGTACCTGGAGGCTTGTTGGTACGGAGCAGCAACCAATACCC
>KB301027.1:147330-191341 GCA_000328365.1 Capitella teleta
GTCGTACTCATCATCGTCACTACTGACGTCCAGTCTTGCAGCTCCCGGTGTTTCCAACGTGAATCCAGCCCTCGTGAGGGATGCTGGATCTTGGTTGTCATGGTTACCGGTACCCGATTGGGGCGGAAGAATCGCAGTCTCCTCCAGGATCTCCGTCTCAGTGCAGAAGGAAGTGTCCACTTCCAGGTTCCTGCGCACACCCATCGCCTTATATCGGCTTGCTTTTCTCTGTTCACATCAAGTCCGTGGCCCACGGGGCCCCACGGCTAATATCCCGGCGCAATCACTTGATCCCGCAAGGCACCAGCCCGTGTTGGCAACGCGGGCGCCTCGCAGCGACTGCATTCAAGTGCGGATTACCTCAACAAGCGATTCAGCGACCGCAGCCCTTGTGCTAACGTTATCTTGTGTGACCTCCGCATCGTTAAACACAGACATTTCGTCATGCTGAGCACGATCAAAAGCGCTGTTGAAATCAATACTTTATGTCTTTTTCATGCAGCAATTAGGGCATTGGCCACATGGGACATTCGGCTTAGGGAAAGCAAGGATACATGGGAAATTGCATCGGCCCTAACATGCGGCAGATCTCGGTGGTAAAATGGACATTCCCCGGTGAGGAAATTTGGTTGATTGACCAAATGATGCAAAGGCTGTGAAGCCCAATAAGCCATTGGCACCGTACTTGAAACGAGGCAGACCTCTCGCTTATTCAGTTCACGTATCACATGCTACAATAGCTCATTTATAAAGTAAGCCTCTTTGATCAATTGCTTGTGATGTGCAGAGGTTGCTGGCATTATTGGAAAATTGTGGGCTTCTTGTACTGAAGGTATATTCATTTGATGAGGATACGGTTCGCTACTGCAGATTGTGAGTAATTTAGAAAATTCTATCACGTTACTTATGGAGTAGAATGTGATAGCAATGAGTTGTGTTTTAGGTGAGAGATGAATTGAATATCACACACCCTCAAACAGACTCTCGGTATGCACAATAATTGCGAATGGCGAAAATCAAAGCTCGAGTTTGATTGCCTCCTGCGCAAAACATAACTGAACAGTGTCACTGTTTTGATCCCCATACCACATGAGTATCTCATGCTGCTAGACAGCATACTATTATGATTCATTATAGCATAATGATGCTGTTCATCTGCTACTTCTTGACGCCCGCTGCAACATGATAAGACAAAGAACACAATTTAGCTGAAATATGCTAATTACGCGATGGTTATTTCGAAACGTATCCAGGTAAATCCAATCCGTTGACCAACCGATGTCAGTCTCACCGTTGAATTGGTTTTTCGAAAGTTTCGGAGAAAAATAGTCGCGAGTTTCAGTTGTCACCAAGAGACAAGAAGCCATTTCAAACAGTTCTCACGAGACGAACAGGCTATTTTCTATAAATGAATCAGCCAAATGCCGAAGTCTGCCAAGGGAAAAGGAGAGCACAGGCAGAATAGGCGACTGCTTTAGGCATATCAGCCAAATTAAGGCAACATACTTCATGTTTATACCTTTCTATACATATAACATATATATTTCAACTGCATATACAGAGTGGGCCAAATGTAGTCTATCTACTCCATGTCAAAAAGAAAACTGCAAAATTTGCTAAAATGTATGGATTAATTCAAATAATAACTACCTGGTATGGATTGACTATGTTATTCTGTGCCCATTTATGCAAAGAAAACGAATTAAAAAGTTGATTTTGAATTAGGGAGGAACATTTGAATGCGAGTGGTGTGTCATCTCCAAGGGAGCAGAATCAGATGAGCCCCTGAACGAGCATTAAGGAATATCATCTCTTGAATGGGGCTTCAATACAAACTCTGTGCTTTGTTTTGATTTTAGGAGATACATATTAGTGCTACTGTCACAACTAAAGCACTCTCAAATAAAACAATAGAATGAGAGCGTTGCCTTAATCATGCGTTCAATGAAGCTTTTACGTGGTCTGGGGCCCTGTTTGCCACCAAAAGTGGAAATATCACGGAATGATGAGTGCACTCTATTAATTGAAATAAATCAGCATAAATGTTGATGAAATTTGTACAGAAATGATGGGAATAGCAACATGGCATGTTAGACTAACCATACCAAGTATTTATTTCTCTTATCTTGTGTGATTTTTACACTGCGATTTGTTTTGTAACACTTTCTCAGAAATGCGTAGCACAATTGAAAAGCATTGAGATCTTTAACCTGGAGTAGATAGACTACTTTTGGCCCACTCTGTATACTCCATTCATACACATAAAGAAATAAGTTGTCTCTGTCACCGCCAATCGTTAATAATACTAATTATCAGTTTATTCGGAGCTCAATTAATTATCATTGATTGTGCTCTGAATAAACTAATTATTAGTTTTATTATATTATTTGTTAAGTATATGGAAATAAACGAACTCGACTGCTTGCTAAATGTAAACACGGCTCGTGAGTGTTATTGCAGGACAATTACAGTAATCGTACAATTATAATTAATTAGTCTCTTTAATTAATATTTATGTTATTATTTATTGCTTATGATTGATAGATGAAAACCACACGCGATGAGCAACATTTTTTAACAGCTTTTTGCTGCCATTGAATTTAAAATTGTTATAAAATAAAGCAGAAGAAAAGTGGGCCACATCGAAGCATCCTCACCGTGGTATACCAGAGCAGCCCCCAGCCCCCTCTTGATTTTCAATTTAAGAACTGATTGAGAAACGCGCCAGGATGTCTCTTCCAGAATATTCTCATATTCTCATATTGAAGTCAACTGTGATTCGGCTGAGAGGGCAAAGATATGGCGACAAGCTTCCTATTATCGTATTATATGAATATATACATTTCAATAGGAAGCTATAGTATGCACAGACTTGACATTTAATATGGGATTTTTTTTTTGTGGGCGGAACTACTAGGTTTAAAGGGTTGTACCTCCACTATCTCTGGGGCGGCGGGGTGTGGTAGAGAAGATTGTGGTGCACTTCAAGTTGTCTAATAGCTCATTCATATAATATGTGCAATTTACGTTAAAGATGGCGCTAATATCTCCATTTAGGAAAATGTTCAAATGAAAAGTAGGAACGTATCCCAAAAATGACAATTTTTATCGCTACAAATATTTGGTTCAGATTGTCGGATGTTTCATTTGATATCTCCGTATCGTATTGAGCGATTACCCTCTGCTTTGGAATACATAATTTTAAAATGTAGTTTGAAATTGCATGCAGCCAATTGCTTTGAGGTAGAACACCTACCCAGGAACCAACCTCCGAAACCAGGTTGCTGAACGGCAGCATGGTGTAATCAGCGATGAGGCCCATTTTTAGTTGTACTAGTTGCTGCTACCACATCAAAGGAAGCATAATCCGAGCAAAGTGACAACAGAATCCGTGTGCTGCACTGCAACATGAATCGTATCATACGAAATGTGTCCAGCCTGGAGTTCAATCATGGCGGTGGTCGACTGACAAATTGGCCAGCTTTTCATTCATATTTTATTTTTCTGGGGGCCATCCTAAGTCAAGTGGGCTTCAGGAGGATCATGGAGGGAAGAATGATTCTATTTGCTTGGGAGACTTTGTGTGAGTAAGGACAACCCAGAAATCCCTTGATTTTGAAAGTGTAAATCGCCTACATTGACCTGCTTGCACTTAAAATTAAGAGTTGAAGTGAGTTTTATAGACAAAGATCACTTGCACAATGCCTGCATGTATATCTGACTATACAATACTTCTCCTGGTTATTGGACCCATCATGCAAACGCAAATTCAACTATCGCGCCGAGAGCATACAAGCCAGCACAACATCGCAAGCGAAGCCTGTTTAATCGAGCACAAATATCCATCACTGTTCAACCAGGTATCACCTTCGACACTCTGCAATTCATCATATTGTGTGAACATGAAGCTTTTTAATTCGAACCCGGCAAGTTGCTGCGCCGGTAATCAAACCCACGACCCTAAATGCACGCTGAGAGAGCGTGCTACCACTGCACCTTCGTGACCTCTTCGACCATTTAATATAATACAATAAAAAAATGAATAACATTTTATTTTATAAAGCGTAAAATCACAAATAGGTCCTACAAACGCTGAACATAATATAATATAATATGAAATGTTTTTTTTTTTTCAGGAAAACCAATGATTTTAATCTTTTGTTAATTGAGAATGGATTACTGTCCATGTCTGTTCCCCAAAAATAACCAATATTTAATTTCATGAGGCTTTATTGGCAAAATTGTACATTTTGTGCAATGGTCGCTTGAGTCATAATGTTCAAAGGCCCAAAGATTACCATCGGCATGACTTTCATTTCACTGAAAGGCTTCGATAACAGAGAACATTGGTCTTTGGGAATCTACCATCGAGGCCATACGGGGCTTGCAACGAGGAGATTATCCAGGCCAACATTGACATCGTATGGAGGCCACTGCAATATCAGATATGCTGACTGCTTTGGATCACGAAATGATCAAACAGAGTCAGAGGTTGTCTCTCGAATCAACCGTATATTCTTGCAGTGTAATGGAGTGATGCTATGTGCGATGCACTGAGAAATAAGAGTCCTGCAGCCGCTACCATATCAAAGGAAGCACAATGCATTAAATTTACATATCATTTATGATGGGGCAGCTTTTTTTTTTTCTGGATAAAATCAAATACTTGCCTTAAAGAACGCTGGCGACGCGCTGACTTTCGAGTTGCCCATTGGTTAACAAGGTTGTGCGATGCAACGAGACATCCAAGAGGAATTTAAAACCCAACGATCTAATTTGATTCAAATAGTGACCCTGGGTCAATGGGTCAACACTTATTCATGCTATATTATACACGTTTGGTGTACGAGGTCATATGCTCCATGGTATGATGCTATTTTGAGAAATACTCAGTAGACAGAACGACTAGTTAGTAAATTAAGGAGCTTGAAAGGCAAGAATGGCTTCTAATTGCAGGGGTATGCATGCATTATACACGAATAATTTATCACATAAATAATTAAATGTCTCAGAAAACTCTAAATACTTTGTGTGGACTCCCATATTTTACGTACATTCTCAAATCCGGCCAATGATCTGTAATTTGCTGAAACACTGCTTTCTTATATAATTAGCTATTGGCAAAGAGATTTAACATTTGGCCTAATATGTCTGTGAAATAACAATGTAAAGAAAATGGTACCTCACCTCTTATTCAGATAATGTGTATTTCCATACTTCATATCAGTAGTGGTTAAAGTATTTGAGACTTTGTTGACGTTCTAACAGTTTATGTCTTATACAATGATAAGCACACACTGCACTTTTTCTAATATTTTTGGTCTTTTTATTAGTTAGTTAATTAGTCTTTCTTGTTCTAACGTCATATCCTGAATTACAATGTACAGAATTCGCATAATATACACAAGTGATGGTTCTCTGGTCTTTTGCAAAAAATCAAATTATATTATATTGAATCATTTTTCTAGATGGTCACAATGATGGATGGATCAGGGATTTTATACCTTAAATTATATTAATTATATACAGAGTGGTTCAAAAGTAGTCCATCTACTTCATATTAAACACACAAATCTAAAATTGGCTAAAATGTGATCGAGGGCTCAGTTCCGGTCTCTATATGACGTCATGATGTCAGTTGGGACATTGACGAGGAAGAACTTACTTTCTCGATGGATTCGATTTCATTTGGTATCAATTTTATTTGCAGGCCCTGACCTCAAATATAATTGAGTGCGATTGAGGGCATGTTTAGTATTGACTACACGGTGGGTCACCACTGAGAGATGTTCAAGTTTGAAAACTCTTTTGAAGGGATTGAATGTTCATAATACAGACCTTAGATGCAAAACGCTCCACGCATAACCACCTGCAATGGGTCGTTGGCGAGGATATATTTTAGCAAAGGGGAGAACCTTTTTGTGCAATTACCATACAACAGGAAAGTGTTTCATTCATGCGGCACTGTCTACAGAGCGCTCTCCTTTGGGTCTGAATGGAGGGGTAAGGAAGGGAAGATTGGTTTGCATTCAGAGGATTGACAAAGGGAGAAAGACTGAATAATAGCTGGCCACCCACCATGAACAGAATCTATTGCAATGTGCGCTGTTATTTGTATATAAAAGTGATCCTAATCCTATGACCATTGAGAACCCTTGGGGGTAAGAAGAAACGCCCACTGTTTCGTTTAAAAAATCGTCATAGCTATGGTGTCACCACAGAATATACTTACATGAGTCTAACAGCCTTTGATTGCTTTTTGATTGCACACTTCTTACTTCATTGTACATTCTGTACACCAATCCAGAAAAGCTGAGTTCAAATAAGATTCGTACACACAAGCCAAGAATCAGCTTAGTGGATGGAAAGTGGGATACAGGCCCAATGCTCAAATGGCGATTAATAATTCCACTCAGGGAGATGGGAATCAATGTGACAGACAGATGAGCCCCAGCAATAAATTGTCATCGGGTGAAATCCCAGGGGTGCCTCCTTCTCCTTCGCTCTCTCTCTCTTATTTTGTGCTGCCGATTCGTGTGAATGTTACCGTAAAATAAAATGTTGTCTAACTTGTTTTGTAATATTATGATGAGTTGACAATGTTTGCCATGTATTAACAAAGGGGCTCTGGTATAACATTGTAATTACGTTATTTTTAAATGTGTTACATGCTAAATGGTGTGAAAAGAGTATTGAAAAAAAAGAAGAGCACCTGTATTGCTTCGTTAGCCTTATGTTTATGCGTGTTTTTGTCTATATGCTACCTGTTGCATCCATTCAATGACATTGCATTTCTATCTCTATAAATTATCAGCATTTTTATGAAGTGTTATTATTTGCTTTGACCTTACATAAAATGTGTGTGAAAACAGGAGTATAATACTCCATGAATAAATAACCATGCATCCGCTTGTGACTGGCTGAAACCGCCCAAATGAGACAAAGTTCCCATCAATAACAATAGGGAAACCTCAGAACAGACAAAATGACGTTTTCCTGGGCGTTACGCTGCTATTATTAATGCACAGTGATAACACGGCAAAGCACAAGTTCTATGAGGCAACCATATATGGATTGATTCATCGGTGACACGAGGGGGCATCCAGTGCATCTATCATTGGCATCAATAATTCAAGACGGAGGTCTATAACTGCGTGAGGTGACGTTGAGGTTGGCGTGTTCAATTGGCGGAGCGCTTTTCCCTATACTTATATATATTCTATATATTCAACTATACGCCCCGTGACGAACTCTTTTTGATAATGCTCAGGGGAGCCTCTTCGATTTTTCAGGGTAATTATAGATAATGGTGTATATGACAATAGATTAACACTAGATTTTTGTATATGGGTGGGGCACCGAATAGCACAGTGGGTTAAACCGGCTGACTGCAATCCTATGTCGACCGTGGGGATCGAGGTCCCGAGTTCGATACCCGATCAGGCCACGGGCGTTATGATTGTGAATTATAATTGTAATTCGTTATAAATGTAATTCTTCAGTGACTCTGCAGTGCTGCCCAACTGCGTAACGAGGCCGGGCGCTGTGTACTACTGTCTATGGTGGTATGCAGGATAAAGAACCCTTGGAATTTATCAATAAGAGTAGGGGGAAACCCCGGTCCCGGGCCTTCTGTTCTGGCGCCGTATCACCCGATTGGTTTGGGTGGAGCCGTAAAACCCCATCACACACACTTTATATATGGGGCTGCTCAACCTCAGAACAGATATTGAATCAATGACATATATTTACGCACGGTTCTGCTTGACGCTGATTGGTCGGCAGCGTCAGGGGTTGTATAATGTAACATGCAATCAAGAGAGTAGAGTCTGATATCACTAAAGGTCCCCACCGTGAGCTATTGTGCCGCAGGTGATCAAGCGACGTGGCATCGTGATAAGCAGTCACACACTTGAGTGACAAAAACACATCTTCGGCGGGATCCACTCTCTGAGATCCACAGAACAGAAGATTTTTATGTCAGCCTCAGGCGGTGCGTAATGGCCATTGGCACGCGGAACGGAAGCCGTGGAAGATTACTGGGCACATGTATACTTTATACACTGGCGTCATGATAATGGTTCCCGCGGAAGTATACAGCACAGGGTTGTTTATCGAGATCACCAGCCGTCGAAATATCCTAATAAAAAGTTCAACCATCAATCACCTGGTTATAGTTTGATTGGAATCAATTTTGTAGTCTTTACCTTTTCCTTTTAATCGCTGAATTACAAAGAATCTTCAAAAACATTTTACGCACTGGTATGCCATGGTCTGTGCGAATATAAAAGGCTCTGTACCACACCTCCTACCCTTTCTGCCTTTCCCAGGTACGTTTCAAGGATAATCCTAGCTGAAAGCAATAGAGCAGGATGGCCAGTGTTTTAGCAGATTCGGCAAAGAGAGCTTCTTATGATGTTATTGGAAAATTTATTGGAGGTTTCAAGGCATGTTTTGGATCGAATGTGGCCTGGTATGGTAGCAAGGGTCTTTCTGCCGAGCTGACGCATTACATTAAATGTATTGCTTCTGCTGTAAGGCACCCATGGGTATATTGACAACCGCATCGACATATTATACCCTGTGTCTCACTCTATTCTAATGTGAATCACAGACAACAGTAGAAGAAGTGGGAGGCTGCTAAAGGAGAACCCCATAAAATAGAAACGATAATGGAGCAGTTGCGTCTGAAAACAAAGAGACGTGCGGGACATGTCAGCGAGCGAAGCAGAAGGGTCAAGTCATCTGTAACCCCTTGAGGTCAGACGTAATTGAAGCTGAGGAAGTACACTGAATTCAAGCCGGATCAGCTATACAATGATGTAAGAATTGCTAATAAGCTTCGACTGCCATACTTTCAGCAAGATCTTATAAGCATGGAATGATGATGAAGTCATATGAAGGAAAGAACTCGCGCTTGCTGCAATGTGTTGTTCTCTTGACGCAAAAGCAATGTCTCGTTCATTTCAACCTCAATTACCGCAGAAAACGGTCTTTTGTTGACACAACTCACGTTTGGCTCACGTCCTCAGCCAATGACATGGAATTCCCATCCAGAATGGATCTCCATGCATCCATATAATGATATAAAATCACATGTCTTTTGTTCAAATCAATTTAGCTGTTAGCAAAGAGCCTCAATGCTATTAAATTTGGTACATCATTACTACATTTAGGGATATATATTCATTATAGCAATGTATATAAAGTCTCGGTTACCAACTTACAACGAAGAGAACATGTTTTTATCGATAAGATGCATGTTTCAATGCCTACCAAGTATATTTTCTCACGAATCGCACCACAGAGCACAAACTAATTGACGTGATCAATTCAATCAGACAGATATAATTTCTCAATCACTCAGCTCATGTTGCCTCATCGTTTTACACCTTTCTTCAGAAGAAACCAATGGCCCGGAGAAGGGTGCATCTAGATAACGTTTTCTTAGTGTACTCATATTACGCAATCTCAAATAAAATGACTGTTTCAATTCAGCAACCCGTCCCGCTATGCAGTATTCATTCGGTGAATGAGAAATCAGTAAGTTGCACATAGCTGTTAGATTTTTAATTAGTGACCAACAGCCTAGTTCAACGACATCAAAGGGAAAAGGATTAGGAGGGTGATAGCGAAATACAACTTTTCTGTGTGGCTTGTTTACATATTGCATCAGTTGATTTCAAATTACCGCAACTCAATGTTGGGTATACTCAGTGTCCTGATGTCAATGAAGTTGCACCATCCATACATAATTATACCTCACAATGTATGGCAAATTGCTGTTGGGATAACTTCAGGGCAAATACAGCGATAGTCCTCGGTATTCTGATCCACATCAGTCATTGGACAACGGGGATTGCTGCAGCCAACTGAATTGATGCGTGATTTGCGTGTTGATGCAGATCCCGTGCACATCTTCAACCTAAGCCATGACTTTATATGTGTTGTTAATTAACGTGAATCCTAATAATTAAATGCCGTTTCATTCCATTCACTAAATCACTAAACAATGCACAAAGTTATCGATTTGTTCACGATTTCTATAGCAGGCAGTAGTGGCTGATGCCAGTCTGAGCCCAAACGGGTAACATCTCACTTCATTCACATGATGAGACCACAGAAGCTCCGCTATGCAATAGACGCAATCATAACGTTCTTCAGCCATCACACACCGTAATGCAAGTATTTCATAACGCACTGTACCGTTGCTGTTATGCGAATCTGGCGTGCACAACGCTGTTGATTCGCCTTATGTGGCAGATAAAAAGTGAACGTCCAGCAAAAACAGTCAAAGAAAACAAGTTTAAAATTGTAAGTGGGTTCTAGATGGAAATGTGGGAATCACACAAAAACACCATTCATTAAATAGTTTGGAACATAGTAAGAAAAGGTATTTATTATTGATGATGCATAAATACTTAGGTAATGACTAAAATGATTGATGCTATATTTCCCGAACAGGAGTTTCTCCCCTGATTAAACAATATTTACGCTTGCCTTAACGACAGTTGAACACGCATTTGTCTCGCATGTATGGTAATTTGAGAACTTAATTGATTATTATAATCATATTAATTTTAATTATCTCCTATGTCTGACAAAAAAAAAAAAAAAAAAAAAAAAAAAAAAAAAAAAAAAAAAAAAAAAAAAACTGCAGTTTGTAAATATGAGAATACCTCTGCATACAATGACAATACTTCATAGTAAACAACCTCCAAACACACAAAACATCAAAATTTGAGTTTTAAACTTGTACTTTTCTTCTGCAGTGAAAATTTCTTTGAATATATCTCAACCACATGCACTTCCAATTAACACTCTTCCCTGCTTTTGAGACTTCAGAATCAAATCTTAATGCAAAGCATTTGGAAAAAAAACATCCACTTGTATATGAAAGAACTTCAAATCAAGCCCTTACGGCCGAACGAGATGCCTCTGCGCCACATTTCCGCCGCTTTACCGATGCGCTTGATTGCGTACCGGGGTTTCGAGGCCCATGCGTGGTCTGTTACTGGGTCTATGGTTGAGCCACTTCGAGAGCGATGACTTCCTTAATCATAACGCATGAGTTTTATACCAGGCGCTGCTGCTCAACCAGAGTTTTCTGGCTCAACCGAAGGATCATAACGCACCTCCGCCTCTCTGCTTATCCGGACGATGACCTTCGAGTTAGCTATCACTGAGATCTCTCACATTATTCCCGTGCGACTTTTTCATTTCCCAGAGATTTGGGTCTTATCCCAGTAGCTGCAAAAACGAGATGGGACTCGGTGATTGGGTATCACGGGGGACCTGGGATTTTTCCCTTGATGGAATATTGTTTTCTTATACTTGTAAGATATGAGGCACAAGAGAGTAATATAGAGAGCAGTGATCTCGCGTTGGTTAGTCACTGGGAAGTTATATTAAAAATAGCGATGATTGAATTTTGTGTTTTGGTATATCACTGACACGGATCTGGTTAAAGTTGCAACATGAAGTTTTGCCGTTTTAAACCACCACACCCAACGACTGATACTGCTGAAATATGCACTCTTCATGCAACGTTTTCTATTCATAACAGTAAACTGTTCAGGATTGATTGCAGCGAGAAAGCAAAGCCATGTTGCTCCTGACCACGGTATATACATAGTGATGATTGCAAACGACTTTCTCATTCATCTGCACCAATTACCATTCACGTAAAAGCCAAATATGACGTAAAAAACATGTGTGGGGTCATTGCAATGTTTGGCTCCGGTAGGCAGCCCATCTGGATATAGACAATGAATAATTATATGTTTAGCCAGAGAAAAACAACACCAGCGCCTGTTTAAACACGAATATTTCATACGAATATATCTGAGGCATGGGAATGCATAAGTTCTTTGATTAAATACCCATGAATATAAAGTGTTTGTGTGTGTAAGCAGGATTCGTTATGCTTTCGAGCACTGCTGTTGTTCTATTATAAGATTTCTCGGATAACAGTTAAACCGGTCTAAATTATTATTAAATTATTATTAAATTATTATTAAATTATTATTAAATTATTATTAAATTATTATTAAATTATTATTAAATTATTATTAAATTATTATTAAATTATTATATGAACGCACAGCTGAAATAAGGCACAGCTCAAACTCAAGGGAATTCCTCCTGCCTTCAGTAACATACATGTCTACCGATTCCATGTTTTCTATTATTTCTTAAGAAACAAATAACCAAATGAACATTTTTTTGTTTGCGTCGCAGCTATAGTCATAAAATCATATCGCTCAGTTTTCTTCTGAGAGAAAATCTGCAAAATTTTTATTTCCAGATACAGGTTGCACCACTGAACGATCTTTGGAGAGCACCGAGAAGAAGATAAGAGCCGGCGTTAAACGTGAAAAGTTCTACCAAAAATACGATGATAAGATTATCATTCTTAGGACTTTAGTTGGCGTCACAAATGGAGTAATTCTTCCTTTGTTATAGAAATCAGTCTTTTTAAAATTTTTCTTTCATCTTCGTATGTTTTATGTGCGTCTGATATGAAAAAAAAAATAGATGAAATATTATCTTCATGATAAAGGTTATTAGGACTGTATACCTCGGGGGACTTGCATGCATACTCTATGGGGTTAAGCCATCAGATTAGGCCTATTGTTATACTTATTGGTTGGGGTAATACTCACAGAGACTATTACCCCGGAATGAGATATCCCCGATGGAATTATTCCATTGTTAACAATGGGAGCCGCGACTGAGAAGCCTTTCGGCAGTTCTGATTAAAGAAACCTCGAATTGTTCTCCTTTGGAGCAATTGAGCGTCCGAAGAAAATGGTTTAGAATGTTATTAATCGTAGACCGATTGTTTCAAAATTGATCTTTTTGGATTCTTAAAATGTAGTTGAATCGAGCTGAAGAAGTTCTGAAATGAACAGCGGACCCCTCTAAAAGATACTAACTCAGATTTTGAGCCAACTGAACCTATATAATGTGTTTTGTGCATAATTTGTGTCCATGGTTTTAAACTTATGATGCCAAAGAATACAATTCTTTTTCCTTTATCTGCCGCCGTTCAGGACAATGAAGTATAGACACAGGTTATGCCTTAATCACATGAATAATTGCACCATGTGGAAATTTATCACAAAAGATCGTAATATTTTTAATTTTTTGTATTCACCCTGGCAAGGTAGTTTGGGATTTATGTATACCACATATTGCATAATAAATTCTATATCACGTTACATATATCACATTGCATATATTAAATTGCATATCACATTGGATATCGCATTACATAGTAAATTGCATGTCACATTCTGTATCACATTGCAAATCAGCATTTCACATTGCATATCAGCATTGCACATTGCATATCAGCATTGCACATTGCATATCAGCATTGCACATTGCTTATTGGCACATCCCATTGCGTCATTTGTAAAGCCAGTTGGTTTTATTATGGGTAAACCGTCTTATGCAATAACACGTGTTGTTTGTGTTCAACAGGAACAACATCTCTCTCATAAGAGAACTTGCTGACGGAATTCTTCACTTACTTTGCGTTTGTTGAAAGAAAGCATCGCTTGGAGATTGCTTTATTGATACCATCTGGCTGCCTGAGTGTAGGCGAACTATACGCTCTTAACCTGATCAGCATGATTTGTATCCAACCTAAAGTGACCTTGGTGCATCATTTATAGGCATGAATCACTGGAGAGGGCATAATGATAAACATAAGTATATATACCTGCACATAAACGTCACTAGAAGTGAGTTTTATGCCGATCAGGTCTGTTTGATTCTAATTGGAAACAACATTTCATCCGAATTCTTCAGAGCGTCCTGTTCAAGCCACGTCAAATTACCACAATGCTCAATGAGATGAAGAAGAAAGGAGTCTACCGAGAGGTATTTAAGTTTTTGTGTGCTGCAGAATCTTGAAAATATCATTAGATTTGACGTCCATCCGATGTTACGGGTAAGATTAAGCGGCAAAATGGGGCATGCGCTTAGTCTCTGCGGAGGCACCAAGGGGCTTTAATTATTTATTCCTAATGACTCAGAGGGTGCTGGGTCCATAAAGAGCTAGGAACGGTGGAAGGAAGGGTCGCCACATTGGGTCTCTGACCCCGTGTGGGTGTGTTAACATAGGAATGCGGGCATAATCATCATTTATTGCTAGAGGTTCAACCTCCCATCAAACATACGAATATATAGCTCAGTAAACATAATGGAAAACAGTAAGAAAGAAAGAAGAATGAGTTCAACGGGAAAGGATAGACAGAAAGAGCATTTCATTAGAAGAAAAACGCTCAGAAAAGTTACCTAATTTATTGTAGGTGGTTGATGGGTGGAAGTTTTTCGATTTAAAACGGAGAATTGATACTTGCTTGATCAAAATATCTGAGGATTGGCTGAAGCAAAACCCCAAGAGACAGCGTGTCTGTTGCAAAGTAGCATTGCTAGAGAATGGCATCGAACGATTTACATCACACAACACCAAATTGGACACATTTCATTATGCTTTTTCATGCCACACAAATAGAGGCAATCTACAAACTAATTTGCCGGCGATATATCCAACGCAACATGACAAATCTTGAGGGCTCTCCATCAAAGCCTTTGTGTCGGAATGCTTTACGGATATACATCAAACCCACTTCTTTGTTTGAGCCCATGCTCTCCACTGCAAAGCCACACTTACCTGTAAGGCTGTAACACTCTTTGATCCTCACAATTTCTGTTCTCTATGGAATATTTTCTGCACGCAAAATAGTGTTTTGGCTGTCATTCGGACAACTGTAACCAGAAGCATCATACCTGAGTGTTTTACAATTAAACATTCTTCTACTGTTCATATTTCTTATAATGCAAATTTTTCTCAGGACAAAAACTATGCTAATATTTTCAACAAAAAATTCAATTCTGTCTGTTTTAGCCTTCCAAAGAGGAAGAGGACAAGAGAAACACAAGAAGAAGAGATAAGTACGCGCAAGCCAACTGATCTGTTCAGATCCGGTGGAATGCGATTGTGACCAGTCGTTCGCCAGTTCTCCCTCGGACTTAATCTCCGATTTCAGGAGAACGACATATCACCACCAAGGCGGTGATAATACTTAGGAAGTGCTCGTGAGCTGGAAGGATGGAGATTTCATTCCCATTAACGACCAACATACAAAGAAAAGACGCAATTCTCATTTAAGACCCCAACGGTGCTGTTTTATGCTATGTTCAAGCAGCTGCCAAATATGAAGATTCCAGTCAAACGTGTATTTAGTATTATTACCCCATGACATATCCGGCAACCTGCTTCAAAGGGCTTCAGAGGACTATTCTCGTCTGGGAACCAAACGTGGAAATTACCAGTGGCTCCACGCTCGCTTACATCTCATCTGTGTTTCACCGCGCTTACCTGTCACCTGTCATCCTTGCAATTAAACGGCTGCAGTCTGAGTGGATATTAAGGTCGATTCATCTGAAGAACATAATTAAAGAATCCCTCCCAATTGTTTATTTCCTAATTCATTTCCTCTCAGCTCGCTTTGATGTTTTTGTGGAATTAATTTAGACATTAATTGAGGGTGGAGATGCACTAGATAACGTATATTGCTAACAGGTGCTCACAGGATATCGTCGGAGGTTAATACAATTGGCGACGTTACCAGGCAACAACGGCGCTAATAAATCCCTCATTTGGAGTTGATCAACCCGGAAATGAATGCGTATACGGGGGAAAAGTTTCGACCCCTGGGAATCAGCTGCGACGCCTGTGACGTCACAAACGCAACGAGCTCAGATTTTTTAACGCGTGCAAGAAACAGCAAATCGCAAACACATCCTGCACAAAAGCCTTTATCAGATTACGCAAGAACGCGGAAGCAATTGGATATCGTTTGTGAATGTATATATAGAGTGTGTAGCAAGCAGAGACCACTTTTCACGTGGCGTCTGCAATCATCCCCATTGGCTCCGGTAGACGTGGGAGCAAATACGGCACAATAAGCAAGCGACCTTCGAATTGAACTATTTCAGCAGACGATTCTTGCGTTGAAGATTATCAAATGGCAGATTTTTGCCGATGTTATTATTATTATTATTTTTTTTTTTTTGGGGGGGGGGAATAATAATATGTCTTAATTTTAGAATGGGTCAAAATTATATAAATTATGCGTACGCTTTTGGTTCATGACTAAGTCTAATATACTTGATCTGGGAGAGTTAACTATGATGTAACCATATATTCCAAGGTTAGCTTATTTCTACCTTATTTTGGTCACCATAACATATAGTAGAAAGTTCGTGTTGCTAGTATTTGACAACTGGAAGCAATATTTGACAACTGGAAGCAATATTTGACAACTGGAAGCAATATTTGACAACTGGAAGCAATATTTGACAACTGGAAGCAATATTATAACGAAGCATCATAAACGGAGTCATCATATTTGGCGTCGAGGAGGCATTTCATTCTCAAATACTCTTCCTCATTCTTCTTCGCTTGGAAATAAGCACATCTAAAGAGGATCTGCATGAATGTGGACCAATAGCCAAAAGGTCCTTCCTTCCACGGCCCATTGATCTTAATGGATCCGCGCCCTATTAGTCCCTATTGGCCTATCATGCCCTATATTAGTCGAGAATAAAACACAGTAGCCAGTTGCCGCAATCTGGCTATATAAGTATCATAATTATTATTATTATAATCATAAAGAGCAAACCGGAAACTCGACCATCCGGTCGCCGATTAAAGATATTACCTTTGATACACCCTTGACCAGTCAATCGATGGAGCCTCCGCCTGAAGCTTCTGATCCGCTCCTCTGAAATGGACATAGATGCAACACTACACCTGAAGCGTATGACCGGAAAGAGGCTGTGGTGCTGGCTGTAGTTTGAATCAGCGGTTATCAATGCCACGTGTATATTATAATTACGGCTGTGCGATCCCTCAGGTGTGCCTCCTAATTGAATTCCTAAGTTGCAGGTGGCCCGAAACAAGCCGCCTGCTCACACGCACCGCTGAATAGACTAGGTCATTCCCCCTGTCACTCATCCTGATTGGCTGCTGTCACTTTGTGTCCTTCATGCAACACAAGAGGCGTGACCCACCAAGGCAATAAAGCAGTGATAAGTCACACACAAAATCATTGCAAATTTTTGCTGAGATCATTGGTAAAGTTTGAAATACTCTTTTTGATTATGTCGGTTCAAAATGTTCAGCTATTTACACATAGAGCGTGGTGCAAATCTTGGCCAATTGCTCTTTGGCACAACGGATGATGAAAACATTGTGTTTGAAATAATAATTGACTATTGCTGCTATTCAAACGCGAAAAAGCCTCCTTGTCTGCTCGCGTCGATATCCCATGCCAAACCCTCTTTCCCTTAGTCTCTCCTCGATGTTTCCCTCTCCTAATCCTGTCATCTGAAAGCTTTGAAGGTAGGCTTGGCGGTAGGGTCCGCTTGGTCGTTGCGTGTAAATCATCGTCACAGTCAGAAAAGGGCCAAACTATAAGGGGAACATCCGATACAATTTCTCCGGGTGTACCTAAAAATCAAATCAACACTCAAGTGTCTTCAAAATAATGTCATTTTTATTGCATTATTCGACCCTCGTCAAAATTAGTCCCTTTGTCGTTAAAAACACACCTATCAAAGGAAACATAGAATCATAGGCTAGTGAATGAGGCAAGCATGCTTGGTAATAAAACTCCAAATTTAATAGCAATCAACATTTCAGGCCTCTGGAGGTCCTTTTATTTATTGCATATGATATGGAGGTTGGCTTGTTATGCATATAATTGGCCAACCTCTATACATGCTAGATTCCTAGTATACTCGTTAGTTGCATAATAAAATATCAGGCATCTGAGGCCTTTTGTGTGCCGTTTGTTTAACCAAAGTGGCGATGGAGGCATCATTATGCAACAAAAACGCTTCTAACACACACTAATTATAACACTCAAGGAGCCGTAAATCCCTCACCGGGGTGATACCTTCAGCAATGCTCGCATGATGCATTTATGAGACTGTGTTGCCCTGAACGGAGCCCACGGCCAACCTATTTGCTGCTGAATGAGTTCTTCGTTGCTACAGCAATGACCACAATAAGTATAATCATGACTTATGTAATCCATGCTGTATTACGGCTCTTATCGAAGACAGTGCCGGTTTTTCTTGTTCGCATTATTATAAAATGTCACCGGAGATTCGTTGGAGATTTGCGGATGAATTTTCTTCCAGTTGAAAACTGAGACGACCCAGCCGCTTATCTGTTGCGGCGTAATTTTATGACTGAGACGAGCTGAGACCGGAATTTTTATTGTGTTTTATAGTTCTTAAGAAATGAGAGAAAATCTGGAATGAATGTCTGTTGTTTCTGTAGGCCAAATGTATTTGTTAAGAGCACATCTTTTTGGTGCTGGGTTATTGCAGCTGTGCGTAAGTAATGCTGGAGTCATACATGCCTGAAACAGTTTGCACATAGGCAGTGCCTTTGCCTACATGTCATAAACTTTTCTCGTATTGCTATGTTTATTATTCATTTGTTTTATATCTTATTTCATTATTTTCTCGTGATATCTTCTTCTTTTTCTATCTCTTTCCTTCTTTGTTTTCTTAATTTTTTTTTCTATGCGGCTGGCAACCGAAAGCCCATTGTACGTGTTAGTCTCCTAGGTTAACTTCAATTCATAATTTACCTTTTTTTTTCTTCAAATGGTTCATGTCTGTCTGTGTGTCTGTCTATAACATTCGATATGCAATGCAATCGCGAATGGTATGTGAAGACAAGAATTTATTGTGCCATAATATCAGTTTCTTTATTATGATTATGAATGCAAAAAAAAAAAAAAAAAAAAAAAAAAACCCCAAACAAACAAACAAACAAACAAACAAACAAACAAACAAACAAACAAACAAACAACAACAAAACTGATAGAAGAGTCGAATAGGAGACACATAATAAAAATGATAATTTCAAACACGAATCAAAATAAAGTACCAAGAAATAGCATTGTGTTTAACCTTCAACGAAAACAAAGATACTCAAACACGCAGGATTTCTACATCGAATACACACGATGAAACAATAATCATAAAACCTAGTTAACAAAGTATTGACCTTCATCTTCATCGACCGATTCCTCCTGTAATTCCTCGCGATTAGACCAAAAGAGCGATCTGGTCGTAGTTCTAAACTTCCGACTCGCGACAGAATACAAGAGGAAATTCACTGCATTGCTAGTGTTATAAATGATGATACAAGATGAATAAAACAAGCTCTTCCGATCGGTGTTAACACCATCCCATGGGAGACCAAGGAAGTAAACGCTGCGAGGAATTGTGGTTAGGATGAAGACAGCACACATTGAGAGCAGCATCATGATCTTTGAGGAGAAACGTTTGTTTGTTTTGACCTTGTTATGAATGATGACCCCATTGCAGATGACGATGATGACGAAAGGTATGAAGACGACAAAGACGAAATCAATCCAGGAGTATACGTCCCCAAATAAACGCTCCTGTTGGTGTGGTATGCATACAGTGAAGTTATCAGGCAGGCCTAAGCCGTGTGGAGTTTCCAGTGAGTGTACAATCGTAGGATACTGCGCAGCAAAGACGATCAACAGAGTTGTGGCCATCCAGGTCAGAACAACCACGTTGAACGTAAGGAACCGTCGGCAGCGTTGCATTAATCCTAAAGTCCGTTCCAGTGTCACCAAGACTATCATCCAAGAGGACAGTTGGGGGAAGAAATACGTGAAGAACACGTGCACTTTGCAACCAATCCGACTCAAGCACCGGACATCAGTGTTTCCAATCTGGAGAATCCATAATCGAAGCAGCCCCGTGAGAAGCACTCCAGTATCAGCCAAAGCAAGAGCGCTGAGGAGAAAGCCGAAGGTTGTTCTTCGGTAGTATTTTTGTTGCAGAACCACGAGGCAGAATAGGTTCCCTATCACACCAGGTATGATCAAGATGGGTGATCCGTAGGTGAGGATTCCAGTCGACGCGTTTGCGTGCTGAGACGACTCCATTGCGCACTGAATAAATGCAGAATATTATACACCTTTTAAAAATGTTTCTGCAAATATTTTGTTTTTCCTTCTCTTGTGAAGTCGGTTACTGGTAATGAGAGGCGAGTTTTTCCTTCAATAAATCAGTTCCGGTTTTCTCACAGCCTCGCGAAGCCGTCAGTTTTTCTTTTTTTTTTCTTCTTTGCAACAGGTCAAGGTGTAACTGTGTTCATAACTATTCCCTTGTGTTGTTTGAGGAAATATTGCCTGCATCCTTGTCGGATGCAATCTTTTCTGAGGCTGTTGCTCGCATAAAAATGTTGCCCCATCACAGACTTCTAAGATATGCTATTAGAACAACATCACTCACTTTTTTAATGACCTGGGTAGAAATATCTTTCAAGTTGTGGTAATACCTCACGCCACGATTATATCAATCGTTGACAAAGTCCATTTGACACACGGTCATATAATGTGAGATGTCACATAAAAAGGTCCCTCGATGTTATGATACAGCCCGTGTATTAATTAACAGCAGGATCTGACGTCAATGACAAGAGATATGATAGTCATTACATAAGACGGAATTCAAGATCCAATTTACAGTTATATTCGTATTAATTGAATCGAGGGGCAGGTTTTGTCTGAAGGTGATATCAGGTCAGACCTAATATGAAAGGGCTACTCCCTCGTAGAGGCCATTACGTCTGATGAGAAATATATCAACTGATGCGCCTATAGTATCACTGGTATAGGACACTGCTCTAGATTATTGACTCTGTGGATGTCAGTGTTTGTCACAATAATGAATGAACCCAGAGAATCGTTCTGCATATTGCCATAAAACAGGCCGAGAACAAACACAGTAATTCCTCGATGAAAGAGCAACTATGCTCTCGCTTCTAAACAGCGGCTTTGAAATCAAGAATATGAGGTTCAGCCAATGGCAATTGCTCGCCAATTTTCTTCTTCGTCAGTCTCTGATGCCTGATTCTGTAAATGCGCGTCCTGAGTGGCCACTGTTTCATGGTAAACATCTTTCTATGCCACCCGGTGCAAGAGGTTGCCTGAGGTGGGTTTGTATCAAAACACATCAGTGTTATTTGTGGGATCGCATGGTGTCCGGAGCGATTATTTACACCGAGATGGGTTTGTTTTATTCAGGCGTGGTGTCTGAAGTGTGCATTCCCTGTCAATTTTTCAATAATGTATATATATATATATTTTTAGGCGCTTTTACCACGACACAAAAAGGCTTCATTTTCCCTGGAAGAGAAAACTCCCCGCGTGATGTCTTTTAGTTGAAAAAGTTCACTCCTTGACAGATTAGATCTATTGTTAGTCTTCACAAAACAAGGAGACAGGAAATTAAATGGTAACTAGTTGCGTTTGAAACGATCAATTTGGTTATATATTTGCACTTTTCACGCAAGGCTATTATGCAAATTTTCCTTACGAACATGCAAGGGAGATGTGCTCACAATATTGGTGGTGCCTGGTACGCAGTACTGTAATATTACCGTTGAGTCTGGCAATGTGTTTAGCATTTTATGCTGTGGCTCCAAGGAGAAAAAAAAAGCAAAAACATTTTGTCGATTGTATCCCAGAATAATAGCTAGTCAAAACACTATCAAAAATAGATGATACTACCATGCTATCACTATAATTTAAAACTCTATTTTTCTTTTCTTTTTAGCAATTATTTGAAGTCTCTTTTTGATGAAAAATATAAAATTATAATGATTTAATAATACAGTTATTAGGTAGCAAGAGGTGTAGAGGCAAAAGATATACACACCACTGGATCAACGTTTAGCGAGAAAAAGAAGAAAAAAAAACCCACGTCGTTATTGTTCATTTATGTGGCTGTAGAGACATGTCATAACATGTCTAATTGCACACATAAAATTATTACATGCAGCGTAATCACCCACTTATAAGTTATAAATAAAACATAAAGACCAACTCTGCCATCCTCACACCCGTGCCCCAAATCAGTTGGAACTTAACTCCTCCTGTACAAATACAATAAAAACGTGGGCACCTATAAATCTATCAACACTAAGCAAGGCATAACTCCGGGCACGTGTCATCCGCAATAAGGCAAGAAAAATATATGACCTAAATACCATGCTTGTTGCCATGGAGATGACCTATATAGAAACAATTAATATCACTGTTTTCTTATAGCGTTGTCATCCGACCCTGCCGCTGTTATTGGTGATAACTTCAAGCCAAAACAAGAAGTGAGCCCTTTGTGACACCCCAGAAATAATATCCAAGATTACACAGTTAGATTACGTAAGATTAGCTGCCATTCACAGAGGGATCTCGGGAGATTGTGGAAGCAGGATCATATCTGGAATCCCCGCGGATTCGCAGACAAGTGAAGAGGAGATTAAGGGGAGAATTGTTTGCAGAGGACGATTGCGTTCCGGCTGAGGCATGTCACACAGAATCAACACTCTGTCCGCTTGAAGAGGGCCCTGTCTAAATGCTAAATGGATTTTACATCGACGGAGTGAGGAGGTTAAGCTGCGAGAGGAAGGAATAGGGGAAGAGGAAGGAAAAGGGAGGTGGAGGAGGAGCAGTGAGGACTGGGGAGAAAGGCGAGGGGAAGAGCAACTTGGATTTTTTTAACTTCAACTTCTAGAAAGGGTGCACATGAACATGCATCAACAGAAGATGGGAGGTGATAACGTCATCACGGATGAGAGGCTAACTGAGAGGGAGTGTTATTGTAGAAGAATGCAAAGAACAATTAGCATTGAGGGGCATGGAGAGGAATTCGTGATGCTTACATAGAAGAGAGGAAAAAACGCAATGAGAGATCAAAGAGTATCACTAGGTAGGAATAGAAGGAGCTCAAAGGTATGCTCCGGAGATGAATAGATGGGGCAGGAAACATGATGAGAAGGTGGTTCGAACAGACAAAAAAAAAAACTGTCTGCAATACACGCGAGGTCGCAGACCTTCGTCTGTGGTCTGTTAAGTACAGTATACTAAAAAACAACTCATGAACTCAAGAACTTCATGAAATATTATTTATAGGAATGAACGACATGAACAATAAAACTAACAATTCACTTTACCTGAACTCTAGAACGAAGGTTAGAGGTACTGCCTGTTATGCTTCCTGCTTCTAGAGGTAAATTCCTACAGGTAAATAAATTATAAGCAGCCATTCTAAATTTAGTTCCACTGCAACAATACAGTGCAAAGTTTCCAGCATTGTTCAGGTGATAAACTAAGTTCACTGAGGTGTAAATAACATTCATGGTTGCTTTCTGTCGAGCTGAATCCCCTTTCTCTGTGGCAAATATGAATAGATAAGCACAGCGTGGGGTAACAGTTATGAGGAAAAATATGCTGATAGCGATAAGCATGGCGGTGGTCGACTGCAGTTTTGAATTCTGACGGCCATAGACCGTGCGTTCACGGCGTTTGCTGGAGGCTACCAGGTGGTATATTATGATGATGTTACTGATTATAATAACTGTGCAGGGTATGCCATCCAGGAATATGAAGTCCACCCACGGCCACACTGTCTGCATGAAGTCCAAGTGATCAGGTTCTGGGTTACAATACTTCATCGTGAAATCCTCGATGCTGAATATTTGTAATGTTTGGATGACGAGATGGTGAGAGTTGAGAACGGAAAGGAAGACGAGAATGGCCACCCATATTATGATCACGCGAGTTTTGGTCCAAATCACGAGAGATTTCAACGGAAATGCAATTGACACAGCTCTGTCGACATTGACAAGAGTTAGCGTCCATGCACACAGCTGGGGAAGCAGTGACGTCATGTAACTGTGGATCTTACAAGACGCCCCGCTAAAAGTACGCACATCCAACTTTGGAAAATCATTTGGGTGAATTTCCATTATCCACATGCGAAGTAGTCCACAGTTCAAGCACCCCGTATCCACCACTGCGAGTACTTTCAGTAGGAATCCACACGCTGTTTTCTTGAAAAATGGTGTTTGCAGAACACAAAAACTGAGAATGTTGCATAAGGTTCCAATGATGATGATGAAGGGCGAAATGTACAGTATCATCCCATGATGAATCAGGTACAGGCGTTGGAAATAGTCCGTATCCGCCGGGGGTATTCCCGTCAGGTTTCGATAAGTTGACATCTCCTGGCTGGTTGGTGTCGTCATTTCAAGGGAAAGTTCATAACGATTCCCAAATAGTGTTGTGGTAGATTGTTTTTACGAGTTGCTTGCTGCAGCCGCGGGATGTTCTGGGTCCGGCAGAGGCTGCGGTGGATAAGGGAGCTAGAAGCGGGAACAAAGCGAATTAAACGTTGGAGGTTTGGGAGTCCTGCCCGGGAAGGATCTTATCGGGGGATAATCGGTATTGGGGAGGAGAAAAGGGCTTCTCCTGGCGGAATTGGATATCTTGATCTGGGATGATTTGTATATATTATACCACGTTTGAGACAAAGGAGTTTGGAATGAAACCATTAATTAGAATTATATGCTTGTTTTCATGTATCTCAAAGATTCTGTAGTAGGACCGTGGAAAATGAAAGTATACGCTTCGAGTTAAAGATACATTTCCGAATATATATAAATTAATAATCAAATAAATACATATATTGTATAATGGTCGCTCCATTAGAACGATCCTCTTAAAACACGAGATTACAAAAACTGCTGACAAAACTGATGAAGGCTAATGAATAACCCATTAGTCTACAACGGGTGTTTTATTGTTCCATTTTTTTTTTTTTCTGAATGTCATTCGCGGAATCTTTTCTCTGTGACAATAGCAGGCATCTGGCTCGGAACTGCACAGTGCCTCCCCCAAATGTTTGGTTTACAAACAACTTCTATATTTAGGTGTAAACGGAAATTTGAAAGGCTAGAATGCTCACCTCTCCAAATACCGCTTCCAAGAACGTGTATTCCCTTCAGATCCACTGCAAGAAGGCATCGGATCGCCGTTCGATTTCATCGATCGACGGTTATCATAGCATTGGTGACCGAGGCAACCAACCAATCATGATCAATCCCCGGATTTAAAAATGCACTTCAGCAATGGTACCTCCAGATAGGGCAATGCGTAAATCCGCTCACTGTTATTAAACTCGGGGTTGATCAAAAATGATTCTATCTTGGATCCTTCTTACCCTGCGCGCAAACACCTGCGTTAATTGAGCACAGGCTTTTGATCCGCAGTTGGGTAATGCTGCCCTCGCCACCCACACTGCTTTTGTGGAACCAGAAGCCAAAACGCCGTAGGCTACTACTGTGCACTGTGCACTATGCACTATGCACTGTGCACTGTGCACTAGGGTGTCTATAACCACAGCAAATGCGCTTTATTCGTTGAATTATAACTTAACACTTTTGTTCTGGAATCTTCGCAATGACGTCATCTAATCATCTGCCTTGTCTTTAACTTAAATTATTGTGCACACACACACACTAATTATGTTCAATGTAAATTAGGGAAGGTGTTCACAGGAAAGCGAAGTGTGAGGACCATCAGATCTTAATCCCAGTTACAGACTTTGTGTCCTTGGGAAAAGCACTTTACTAATGCTGACTTCCTCGGACCACATAAACCACCCAAGGTTAAGATGTCTCTGACATGTCATTCTCCGCACGCAATTCTTCGAGTCTTAAATTTACCATAACAAATGTAAAATTGTAGTGCTGTGCGCTACATTGAACACTATTCGAGCGCTTCGAACATAAACATTTATGCTCCACCATCCTTGGCTGCCGAAACGAGAGTTGAATGTTTTTATGACGCTTTGCATAATCGAAACGCCAAAGTCCCGGATGTTAAACCATAGGACGGGTTAAAATGTTTACATTTATTATGATCAATTCAATCGCTTGCACCTAGTTTGTATTTAAAGGAGCGATGTTCAGACGTTTTGACTGCAAATAAATGGTATTCTGATAATAAATAGAAGGGAAAAAAAAAAATCTGAAGGAGATGACGAAGCATGCGAGAGTTGAACGTTATTTCATTTTTATTTTTGTCGCACTCTCATAAAGTTGTCGCCTGGTGCGGGTGAATCCCGTGTGCAAAGTGCCTCGCAATGGGCACAAACAATGCAACATTCATGAAAACATTCAACTATTATACATAACTATAATTTTTATACATAACAACGCATTATAAATTCTATAACAAACACACTCACGAACAAAGCGATTTATAGAATAGAAACAAAAATGCCTTCCACGCGCCAGCTTTGAAATTATTACGCTATGAGTGAGTGAGTGAGTGATGGGGGTTTACGGCTCCACCCAAACCAATCGGATGATACGGGCGCCAGAACAGAAGCCCGGGACCGGGGTTTCCCCCTACTCTTATCGATAAATTCCAAGGGTTCTTTATCCTGCATACCACCATAGACAGTAGCACACAGCGTCCGGCCTTGTTACGCAGTTGGGCAGCACTGCAGAGTCACAGAAGAAGTACAATTATAACGGATTACAATTATAATTCACAATCATAACGCCCGTGGCATGATCGGGTCTCGAACCCGGGACCACGACCACCCACGGTTGGCATTGGATTGTAGTCAGCGGTTTAACCGACTGAGCTACCCGGTGCCCCTATTACGCTGTGACTTGTTGACCAGTCGAAATTGTATCTGGTCTGTTATCTGTCCAAGTTGTGTGCCAGGTGACTGACTTTGCTTGAATATAATGACGTCAGAGGTCGGAATGGGAAACCCCAAATATACACCTAATTATATGGGAGAAACACCCACATATACTAGCATGATCACAGCGTAATTGTAATCAAATGCAATTCTGTTTCCTGGAAACGTCTCCTTAGGTAATGGACATTTAAGTGGAATTATAGACGTCAGCAATAAAGTATGAATACGTCAATTCACGAGAAAACACGTGACGTCCCGATTCACCTGACGTGCAAACGTGAACAGAGCATTTTGTGTCATGCGACCTCCACCCCCAACAAAGAAGCGGAAACAGGTGATGTCCGGGGGTTGTTTATGGTGCCACAGTCCACTGCACAAACTAATCACGGTATGGTGATTACATAACCATCAACAAGAAATAACTTTGGATCAGTGATCATATAAATGACACGGAATATGTGGAGCGTATCTGCACGATTGGGTTTTACGGGGCTTCCTTATTGACACGGACTTCCACATCGGAATTGCAAAACGGACTGCAAAACAGCAGAAGGGAGAGCGGGAAATTGATAAGACAACCAGCAGTCACCCCCGCCCTCCCCAAGGAGGCGAATTTCTTAGTTCTGATCAGTCCATATAAGCAGTTTCATTCAGTTCTGATCCAGTGAGCATTGAAACACAATTTTCGGTTTGAACGTTTAGGGAAATTGATACGAGAAGTAACGAACCAATCAAATTGCTTCTTGCTTTTGTCAGGATTGAGTGAATTTTAGGAGAGAATCAAGCGGAGTTATATGCTGAGATGTATATGCTGCAGCCAATCCTAGGCGCTGTTACTAATCTAACGATGCCTCTGATTGGTTAATCGCACGATGTGCGTTAAACAATTTTTAAGCCTGCTAAGACTACGGTGTCACTACACCAAACCAGGCGAATATTCGCTGAATCGTATAATTTTAGGTTAATTCACTAGGAAGAGTAGATTAATTAATTAAGAGTAAATTAATTAATTAAAAGTAAATTAAGTTATCTCGGATTTGACGAAAGTTAGCCAATTAGCCCAAATGAACGAAGAATTGACGTATGAATCACGTGGCCGAATTTATATTAAATTTTGCTAAAAATAATATCGACTTCCGAGTAAATTAGCTCGAGAATTACCAGCAATGAATTGAAATGTCACAAGAAAAAAATCGCTCGCCATATTATGTAGATATGTCTTATCTGACTCTCAGTTCAATTTCTTTGCACGGATTATTTCTAAGCACGACCTACTGACAAATGAAAGAGACCATTAAAATAATGATAACGGCCAATTAAGCTAATCGTGGGCATGAATTATGCCAACTCATGCAAGTGCATGGTTTATAGGCAATCAAATACACGAGGCTGATTGGCTGGCTGGATCACGGAGTAGTACAATACAATTGTCAAATCTCAAAAATTCCAGCTCATCGGCAACTGGCTTCTGCGTTTGTTTCTAGGTAAATTGAATCAACCTCCATATGGAATCTTTAGGATGGAAGCGGCATTTTTGTCTTCGCTTTAATAGACCATCGGTTATTCCTGAAGTCATTGGTGCACATTACCTGGTATGAATTGCCATATTAGGTGAATAACGGGTTCGATCCCTGGGTAAAGAACAACACCTGTTAGAAACAGTAATTTATTTATTTTATTTATTGGAAAATCTGTGTTAACACCCAAGATACTCCATTAGGGCACAACTGGAGTATCTTTGTGTATACTGTCTATCGACTGATTCAATGACCCCATCACAATAATTCGAATTTCTGTGGGCGAGGACGGTTGCTATGGTTTCCGAGTTCCGCGCATCAGCATAAAATTATATTATGTGTACATATTGAGGAACAAGTGGCTGGAAAAGTCTTTCATTGTCAGAGAGTTGAGACTAGAAGGGTGATGCAAGAATTTATTTGACCAAGGTGGCACAATTGAGTGACCTACTTCCCTATGAGATTCAATTTCAATCACTTCCCCTGAATATCTCATGTCCAAACAATGTCTGCTATATCTTCAATCCTCTTCTGAACTTTTGTTATTCCCATAACCGAGGGCAGTTTCATAAATTATTGGTATGTTTTCATAAAAACCAATACAACAGTAGGAATTACTCTGAACGCATTTTGACACTAATTATCTAAAACTGAATGAGGACTTTTACAAAGAGATGTGTTTTGTTTTCTTGTAACTCTGAATACAAATAAAATCAGCGATGAACATAAAAGAGATAGTTGCAGAGCTCCTCTTTCAGTCGCCATCATGGAGATTCATCAGGAGAATTTTGAGTCCCATTGTTCAAGAGAGGATCGTAATAACCAACATCTGACGTCTGTTCTTGAAGACATCGCACCGGATCTTTTGTTATTTTGTCCTCATTTGGGACATCATGTGAAGCTAAGGCTAACATAAAAATGCATCAAAATATAGGATTAAGAGAGACAAAGCCGACATGGATGCTAAGCTGATAATTATTTAAAAAACGGGCATCCATTTGTCTAAGATCGAAGTCAATCTTGGCACTTTTGACAGCAGACTTTTGTGAAGTTCTGTCAACACCCGACACGCATCATTGATGAGGTATGTGACGGGCGACCGATTTGTCAGGTTAAGTATGAAGTCGCACAGGATTCCTTCTGGTATTTGATAGTATACGGTTACCCTTCCAGTTGCATTCGATATTGCACGTAGACGAAGTGAACACGAAGGGAAAACGTCCCCTATATATCGCTCTCCCGTCACATACTTTATAGGATGAGGCGACTTGTATCGAGTGCTGTCAACGGCGACTCGCTTCAAAATGTAGACTTGTTGAAGCGAATGACAGAAAGAAGCGTCACAGAAAACACTCCATCATGCTGCTAACAAAAGAATTCAAAGTCAAATGACCAGACTACAACAATGCAATGGGAGCTGCAGTTTCATAGATCTCTTTCAGACGCAGATAGCTATGAAACACCTGCTGAAATATTTAATCACAAATTGCGCAGCCACCCACCTGCCCTGTTCTGGGGCTGATGCGTACTGAATCAGGGGGTGACAGCGATTTCGACCCATCCGATTTCGACCTATACTGACTTCGGCTCATACTAATTTCGGCCCATAGTGATTTCGGCCCGATCTGCGTCAAGTACGTCATTTTTTTTATTTCTTATTTTATTTTATTTTATTTTATTTTTATTCTCTTTTATTCACCTTTTTTTCCCCCTTCATATTAGCAAAAGCGCCTCAGCTTTATAATTTCAGTTTCATGTGCGGCATTATCGCCCGATCTCCCCTGTTTACTGGTATTGAATATTCTTAAAGATAGTGATACTGCTTATAATGCATGTAAGCCGCCCATGGATAGCACACCGAAGCATCGTTAAGCTGTACATGCTTTACGTGCATGTCCTCACACTAGCGTGCGAACATCTTACATGATTGTGAAGGCGTGCTTACACGCGAAAGAAGGCGACCAAGCGCGCGGCCCGCAGCTTCGCAGACAATGTGTATTTAACTTTAAAAATAGCCGTCTGCTTGTTATTTCAGCCATTTAAACAGGTAATTAAACCCATTCACATTTTAGCGCCTCACAATTTTCTTAAGAACTATGAATGACGTGACAACTAATTAATTCAGATGAGAATTCTCTGTGGAGGGGCGCCCGTCATTTGTTGTTCAATTGACCTGACTTGAAATAAATCGCGGCAATTGCCAACAATTAATGTGTCATGAGTTATGTTTCAGTTAATTAACGATGGAAGCAACGATTCTCAATTTATTTATTTACACATATAGCTAGTGTTTAATCCAACTACAGGGTGTCTCAAACTTTGTTGCTAACAAAGCATGTTAGCATCGGTCAAAGTGTGAGTACATTTATTGAGACACCCTGTATAATATACCAGAGCTCAGAGGCGACTGAAATAATATGAATACATTAAAAACAAAGGCAAATCGACCACCGTTATCTTGTCCATTCTGGCGTCAATCTGGCGTCCGATATTTTAAACATACCCTCATGAAATTAGGCGCATGCATGGGCTCACGGCCTCAGTTATTGTCACAGGGTTCAGTTTTCAAGTGGTACGTTATTCATACATGTCATATCGTCGAATAAAATGTAAATCTAAAATGGGCCGAAATCAGGTTGGGCCGAATTTGTGTGTATTCAGACCCGAGATGTCATCTGGAAAAAAAATGTGGCATCGATTCCAAAGACGTTACTCAACATAAAATATTGTTAACCTATACTGCGTAATTGACAGAGGGCCGTTGTGACACATTTAATTACCGTTCTGTTTGGCCATCAAACGACCCTTGTTGTGATAACTATTTGGCCCATTGACTAAAGACGGAAACCGTCTAAGAAGAACCAGACTGAGTGAAACCGCCTTGAACTTTAACCCTGAAATATCTCGAAGATGAACGAAAGAACATGTTGAAGGGAAAAAAGGTAATATAATCAACTTGAGTGCTTCCAAAATAATGGCAATTGAATGCTCTGTGAAGCGTGTGAAGGCGGATGCGGAGATAGTCACATAGCCATAGTAATCGGCCAATCCCCCGCCGTAACGGTGCTGCAATGGAAGTACGTTAATCCCTCGCTCTTTCAACTGAAATCGGCAAGTTGTCAGTCAATATATTCATCCACACAATCAGGCACTAATCCAATGGCATTCCAATGAAGTCTTTCTGCATTTCAAAGCACTGTTTAATCTTCGTATAATGAGCATCTGTATTTCTTCTGAACACCGCCACATACTCACTATTTTGTTCCTCGTTTGATCAGATTCGATTCTTTAAGTAGAGTAATAACTGAGCAATTGGACTTTTATAGACATACTCCATTCATAAGATCTTTGAGCTTCCTGGAGATTCCAAGCAAGAATGATTATCCAACTGCGGGAATTATGAATCTAAATTCCGACAACATGCGTGAAGACACAGCTCTAGTTTCTGTCAACTAAATACGTGTACTTTGACACACAAGCAAATGATAAATTACGGCATGAGTATTCGAGGTCCTTAAAGGATTATTTACTTCACTGTTCATTGTTTGAAACAGTGAAGTAACTAATATATAAAGTTTACATTCAATCTAAACAGGATTAGGGAGCTCGGTAGGCACATATCAATGTCACTGTTCAGTCTTGAGTCGAGATGCCGATTCCGGAAGCGACCTCTTCTGGGCGTGCAACACAAAGACACTCATTTGAGGAGTCGTCTCCAAAATTATCACGTGTGGGTTGGATTAATTGCTGACACCGGCGTTACTGAAAGCAATTGCGTATTCTGGCCAGCCAAAAACACAGAGCAAGCAATCAGTGCAGCTTTTTGTCATAATTTTAAAGCGGCCATTGTAGTTTATCTGGAGTTTCTCACTACTTCGAGGTTACCATCATTATGGTGCTACCGTGCTAGCTGTTTTCTGTTTCAAACAAAATAAAATAATAAATAAATTAGTACGATTAATCCCAGCACACACGCACACACACGCACACACCATGACACACACACACACACACACACACACACGCACACACACACACGCACGCACGCACGCACGCACGCACGCACGCACGCACGCACGCACGCACGCACGCACGCACGCACGCACGCACGCACGCACACACACACACACACACACACACACACACACACACACAGAAGTCTTTAATCAAGATTGAATAATTATTGAGGGAAGTGATTCAGCTAGGATTCGGCTTCACATCTCTAACCAATTATATTCGCTTTCGAATGCATAAATTATGTGCAAAACCTGTTATCAAATACATTTTTTTCCTTAGAATAGGATGTCAAGATTCAATTTTAACAATATACGACACATAACCTGCACTGACTGACTCGAATTCATATCTCTGGGTCTCGGACATTCATAATTAGAGTGTCTCAATATCTATCAACATTTTGATTGAGATTAATGAGTGAGCTGTTTAATGAATTCATCAGGTAATATTTACGGCAATACTATGTAAATTGAATGATGAAAACAATAGCATAGCAGCCGTGAGTTGCTTGTAAAATTATTTGGTTGCACTTGAAGGCAGAGGAACGGGCGGACAGTTGAAACAGACTGGTCTCATGTGATCAGGTAACGAATCCGTGATTGTCATTGATCAGAAATTGTATTTTCCATAATTGAATTAATTATAATGACTAATTTATTAGTTGCTAGGAGATTAAAATTTGTGAGGGTCCACGGCAAAACAGGTCACATGGGTCGGAATAATTTTTTTGAGTTTGAGGCATTTATTTGATATTCAAGCTACAGTAAGAACAATTGAATTTGATTCTCCAGGGGTAGAGGTGAAGGTGGAGGTGGGGGTGGAGGTAGGGGTGGAGGTGGAGGAGGAAAAGGAGGAGGCGTGCCATTATCGTTCTCGTCACTGTCAGACCTAGCATCGGAACTGAAAAAAAAAGAGCATAATGTAATGAATATGTATGTAAGCTAACAACAATTAAATTTCACTATTAGTATAAGAATTTCTATAAGCTCGATTCGTCCTTTTTACAGATGGCTTAATTAGGGGGTATAGGGGTGAAGGCGGGCCTTTATCCTTGTCACATTCTGTTCACCTTGTTGTAGACTTAGGTTGAAAAAAAAATCACAAGGAATAGCTAATTCACAATATGGATAGGCAGCCATGTCCATTTTCATGTTGGCCATCTCTTCAGGTGTGAATAGCTGGCTGCCAGGACCATTTCAGAAGTGCTGGCAACTGCATCTGGAGAAAAGAATTGTACATATAAGCATCCCAGTAAGAGTTAGAGTAAAATGCACATCTGTGGGTTGATTGCCACGTACTGGCGCCGGTCATAATTACTACTATTACTACTACAACTAAAAATGATAATAATAATATTATTATAATTATAATAATAATAATAATAATAATAATAATATTATTATTATTATTTAATAGTCACATTAATAATTATGTGTTACTCGAGTAATAATTATAATAGTCTTTAATTCATTACCGTAATAATGAATATAATAGTATTAATAGTATAAATTTTAATAGTATAATTTTAATAGTATAAATAATATAATTAATAGTATAATAATAAAAATATTTTATGTTGCTTGAGTTTTAAAATATGCAAATGTGTTCCGAAGCGAGTTTAAAACAGCATGCATGCAGGTGAAATGATATACTACACTCAAGTAATGCAGTATACAACTGATAACACAGTGAGTGCACTAAGTTCATCTTCATCATTCACATCAAAACATCCTTTAACATGAGCCCTTCAAATTTGTTCAGTTTAAGTATAATTGAGGGAAATTACACTGTAACAAAGGCTTACCTGAATTGCCGGGCTATCAGTCGTAGCAAGCAGTTCGATCCATCTGCACTGAAGGCGATTCCTATCTTCATTGTGTCACACTGACCCGTGCTGACAGTCCCTTCAATAATCCATCATCCATGTTTTGATTTTAATTTCTTCAGTCCTTCTTGTGGCTTGTAACAATGTCACCGCCGGGGGGCCTTAGAAGTTCCAAATGACAGTCACAATCGTCGTCCGAGTCCGGTTCCTTGTCGTCATCTTCATTAATCCAGTATTCGTCCATCAAATCATACACTTTTTGGTGATTTTCAGTTGAAGAATTGAAAACCCCGCGAGTTTGTCTTGCATCTCGAGAGAAATGGGTCGAGTCATGGGTTCACGACTCCGGGCTCAACCAATCAGTGAGCGAGCTGGTTCATTTACATATATTTTAGGTCAAACTGCGGATAATATTCACGACATTGTGCTTCTATTTTAAGCTTTCTGCTTCTTTCATTTTATTTAATACGTGGCGTAGGACTGCATTATAAAAGAGTTCCCTTGCAGATCTTCTCATTGATATAAAATATGGCGGGTTTCGCTGAAAAACTACTGGCGATCCGGGGGGTCAAAAACCATGATAATCGGCCATTGTTTCGGACTTTTTTCTTTATTGCCTAGAGGGTGCTGTTGGAAAATATCATATTTGAGGCACTTAGGATGTTAATTCATGCCTAATACTTCGGGACATGGTGCATGGATGATTTATGAAGGCTCTGAGCCCAAAACCTGAAAACCGCTTATAATCACCCCACATGGTGTTTTTCGCTCATAGCTCGCTTTCGCAATTTGCGACTTTTGACCGGTTTTGCCGTGGACGCTCATATTTGGTTATGACAATGAAGTATGTTAATAATTAAATAACAGTGACATAATATTATAATTTATGCATATGCGTCCGATGATAAGTAGACACCGGTATTATCATCATTATTATTATTATTATTATTATTATTATTATTATTATTATTATTATTATTATTATTATTATTATTATTATTATTATTATTATTATTATTATTATTATTATTATTATTATTATTATTATTATTATTATTATTATTATTATTATTATTATTATTATTATTATTATTATTATTATTATTATTATTATTATTATTATTATTATTATTATTATTGATGTCGTTGTTATATCATTACAACAGCAACAAGGTGCAAAATTCAGAGTTACATCATTTGAGTTGGGATCAGAGGAAATACTGAATTCAACCAAAAAAATGTGATCGTGTGTCATTAAACACTTCTTAATCGACATGAGCCAAAAAGAAATAGTGCACGAGTCAAAACAGATAGAAGTACGTGGAGTGTTTGATCATTGAAAGGTGAGCCAGTCTATGCTTCTTCTAACTCCTCTCAATTCGTCGATCTTTTCAGTTGTTTGTTTTGAGCGATATTAAACAAAGAGAAGACCACTTGAGTCTTGCTCGATGCAATAGTTTCATATTTTACCGGTGACAATGGAGACCAATCTGCGGATAATTGCGATGTCATGTCATGTTTATATAACAGTGAGTATAATTTTTCTTCATCACTGCATCACTTTTAACAGATGCTGTTGATCTGGCATTACGGTATTACACTGCAAATGTTCTCATTTACGATGCCCATGCGTATCTGACAGAATAAAATATCCAGAACTTGAAGTGGGTGGTTTTATGTCAACTGGCATACCACCACTGACAGTTTCCGATTTTTTGCTGATTCAAAATGTGTGAAATTGTAGAGCATTGATATCAAATACCAATAATCTGGTAATAATCAATAATCAAATACTGGTTATTTAGACGTAGTAACATTGTCATTGATTTTATATTGAATAAAGATAAATTCAAATGCCAATCGAGAGTACTAAGCTATTATATCAAAACAATACATACAGACTGGGCCAAAAGTAGTCTACTCCATGTTAAAAAAATCAAAAATTCGCTAAAATGTATCAATTATGCTAAAAATTAGCTACCTGGTGTGGTTTGATTATGTTATTCTGTGGCCATTTATGCAAAAACATCAAATAAAAAGTCAATTTTGAATGAGAGAGGAACATTTAAATGCGAGTGGTGTGTGATTGCGAAGAGAGCAAAATCAGATGAGCCCCTAAACGATCATTAAGGAATGTGATCTCTTGTATGACGCTTCAATAAAAATCTCTGCTTTGTTTTCACTTTACGAGATAAATATTAGTGCTACCCTCACAACAATAGCACTCTCAAACAAACAATACAACACTAGTAGTACGAGAGCGCTGTCTTAATTATGCGTTCAATGAAGCTTATCCGGTCGGAGGCTCTGTTTTCCAGCAAAAGTGGAAATATCGCTCAATATTGGGTGCACTCCATTAATTGAGATAAATCGGCATAAATGTTGATGAAATTGGAATAGAAAGATAGGAATAGCAGCATGACATATAAGACTAATCGTACCAAGCATTTATTTCTCTTATATTTGTGTGATTTTTATACTGCGATCTCTTTTGCGACACTTTTTCGGAAATGCTTAGCACCATTGGGAAGCATTGACATCTTTAAAGAGGACCTCTGATTATTCATAACTAGTAACGGATGATAGAGAATGCATCCCAAAAGACAAATACGCCTTTTGACTGACATATTGTTGAACAATACGCCTGCTGGGGGATATAATTCATTGATGCATCGAATTTGAGAGGTTTAAAATATCGCTTAATGCTCGTGTTCGATTTCAGACTGTGGTGACGTGACAAAAGTAATTATCCTATTGTAATCAATGGGAGCCGTCGAGTGAGGCGATCTTTCAGCCGATTCCGTAAAAAAAAATCTCGCACTCATCTCTTTTTTTTTTTTTTTTTTTTTTTTTTTTTTTTTTTGAATATCATTGTCTTGAATATCAATTGTCTTGAATATCATTCACAGTTGACCAATTTTTTTCAAAAAAGGTCTCCCGTCACTTACAAAGCCCATAGAATCGATCTAAGAAGATCTAAGAATACTTTTGGTCCACTCTGTATATTACAACAAGTTCTGACAAGTGAATTTTTGCATGACAAAGTGAGGTTATGATTATTTGTTTCATCAATAGATTTTTGGGGACAGATTCTGCATTGCATTATTAAACGATTGTCTCGGCCGAGAACTCGGTACGCATGATTTCTACGGTGGCTTTAGATAGTGTTATACTACTTCCAAAGTAGTCAAACTATAGCTACAGTACAGCATAGTGCCATTGTGGCAAGCTGCCCCGTTGTGTTATGCATGCATGCTCCTGACCTCCTCCCGACTCACATCAGAATGGGCGCACGATGCTTTGTGTAAAATGATCCAACAGCACAAATTCGCTAACATCTTCAAGTACACAGCGCATCGTGCGAGCGAAACCCAGATCTATAGAAGTCAAGTTTCTTCTATAAAGTGTCACTTTCGAGTGTTTTCTATGAAATCCCAGTCGCCTCGTGGAGTTCAAGTGACGCAATTCACTTTTGCAGGAAGTCTAAAAATACGCCCCATAAAGACTGAATACAGGATGCAAAAGAGATCTGCTCGAATTACCAAAAGCGGCTTAGACATGATCATTTTTCACTTAATATTGCATCGAGCGCTTGATGGAGCAGGATTGAGACTTTTTTGTATGCTTGACGAACGGCGAGTTATCTGAGACAAATACACCGTCCCCCAGAGAGCGATCGGCATGGCTTCATTACACGGCTGCAAATTTACTTCTCCATAAGGGTCGCTGTCCTTTGGGTCCACGGGGGTAACATTATGTCCTTCATGCTCCGCTTTCTTTGTTGTTTGAGTTGTTCGGTAAACAATGTGTGGGCAGATATTTGGTTTATTTGCATTGGTATGCAATGGATTGGCTGTGGGATTAATAATCAATGATTAATTAATAGTCCTGAGCAATTACCAAGTGCTTTAACTAATGTGTATGCGTTGGCATTATTCAAGAACTTTTCTTGCTTATCAAACTTATGAGTGATTTTTTTAGCAACGTTAAGCTATACATGTTTACGTGCAAGAATATGTAAGGTAAGGTATATTAAATCTATCTTTCGTCAAACGTTGTCTGTATAGGTACAATACTTCCACGCCATAGCTTGCTTGCTCAGAAAACAAACTTCTCATTCGTCTTGCCCGATTTACAAGGAAAAGAAGAAGAAAAAACCCCTCTGGAAAACAATCTAGTTTAGAGAGCCAATTAGCCTTCTAGGATAAGAGGATCTCGTTTTGGTTATAGCTGAGTCATCATCATAATAACACTCCGGAGAATTCCGGAAGGCGCCCTCATGATGGCGACGGAAGTAGCTCTTGCTCTTACCGCCGCTCTGATATCGCCCACTTTCTGCAAAAGCGTGCAAAAAGAAGAGATTGGTGTGACAGATAGGTATTTACTTTTGTAATGTTGTGAGTTCAGTGGAATGCGGTGCCATTCACCTCCGAAGAAAGAGAAACGGATGAATGATGGAGAACGTACGGATGGAGTGCCCTCGTTTCGAGAAAACATCTCGGTGCTTCTGTAATGTTGCTTACTATAAGGTTAGAAAACGGTCATTGACCAATCAGCATCGAGGAAACAGCCCACGTGGCCTTGCTCTGGTGGTTAGGCTATGTCATTTGCGTGGTTTAATTAATGAATTTATTCATGGTTTAAATATATAGACACCTGACGAAACCCGTTCATCGGTATGAATCAATAACTCTACGAAAATGCCAGAAACTATAGTTTGGAGAGCAACGAACTAGCATTTACGAAATCATAACGCACTTGGTGGTGCAGTCGAGTTTTGCTTACCATCGGATAGTACGACGAAATACGTGTTAATGCTCAACATGTACATGTAATTAGGATAGACCTGATAGCTATAGAGAGGCGTATAATAAAATATACATAAATCTACATAATAATAATAATAATACTCTGAACTCAATGATATTTCGTCAACTCACACTCTGAAAACAATATTGTAGGCTAATATTCAGTAAGGTGATGAAGACATGCAGTTTGAATCTCCCGAAGGCCGGATATTGTTATGTCAGTACGAAGACTGGATATTATAATTATGTAATTATGTCTTGAGGGAGAGTTATATGGGAAATATATGGTTTCCCCTTATCAATTAATTATGTATCAGATGCTGTTTGCCTCTCGTGCTTAATGATTAATTAATGATTAATAAATAATTAATTAATTATTACTTCTGTATAGTGTACTATGTGATTAGACTATACTACAGATTGTCTCAAAATATGTACTCACACTTTAACCGTTGCTAACATGTTGTGTGAGTACATTTTTTTGGAGACACCCTGTATATCTCTCACGAAGAATGATATATCATATTTAATCACGAAGTTAAATATTTGATTAATCTATTTGAATTACTATTAATATAGCTATCTTGTTCGTATGGGCCTGCTCATATAACGATGTTAAATGCACGGAAACTATCTCTCCGCTCAAAGGTCGTATGGAATACCATTTTTCTCATTCTGTGTCGAGTGCCATTTTTTTCTTCAAACTTGAAACATTCAAGGTTTTATCAATTAATTTTTGTTGCCTGATATTCAGAACAAAAAGGTCATCATTTATCTCATAATTCTCTTGTCGCTGTATACACAACACCGGAAGTCCGATTTAATTTTTATGCATGGAGATCAGTATAATTTTAACTTCTAGCATAATATTATGAATCATGTTACTAGTATCAATTACGTGTACATTGAGACAGGCTCTTCCGGTTGTGTGGCATGACGGGTAACGGATTTTGGCTGGCATGGCGACGCAACGAGTCTCTTGTATGCATATGAAAGTAAACCAATCTAATATTATGTAATAACATGTAGTACAGTGTGCTCTGCGTATACCACATCTCGGCCTAAACTCAACTGACGAGCACGCATGCAATTGTATAGCAGGAATTTTCATTCAAGATGGTTTTTCAACTGCAAAGCAACGCCATTATCAATTAGAGATAATGACATAACATTTGTTTGTGCGGTACAGCACTCAATATAATACTTCATCCTTACACACACAGGAATAATGGCTGAATTGTTATTGTCCTAATGTATATTTATGTTCACGTATTATTGTCTATTCATAAAACTTAATGCAAAAAACATGCTGAATGTAGGCGCCGGAGTCTATAAGGCTGATGAGTTCATGCACCCACCAACCTATATACAGAGTGAGCCTAAATTAATTAGCCTTTATTCAATGTTAGAACCAAAACTTTTACACTTGCAAAATTTTTTCAATTATTCCAACGATTGAAATAACTGATCTGGAAATAAATCGAATATAAAGGCAAATTTCAAAGAAGGAGAACGAGAGAGAGAGAGACATTTAAATGCGAGCGGTGTGTAGCAGGGCCAAACCAGATGAGGCCCCGAACGAGCATCATGGAATGCCATCTGTTGCATGGCGACTCAGTACAGATTTTCTGCGTTGTTTGATTTGTAAAAGTAAGTGCCACGATCAGAATAACAACACGCTTAAACAGAAGAACAGTGCGAGAGCGATGCCTTATTTATGCAAAACCTCCCCCTTATCCGAACAAGAGATGTTCGAGGATTCAGCATGATCCTTGGTTACATCATGTGGAACTAAGCGTTCTGCATTAATGCCTATCCATTGTCCGGGGCCCTGTTTACTACCAAAAGCGAAAATATCGCCGATTGTTGGATGTACTCTATTACTTGAGAAAAACTGCAATTAATATATATATGAAATTGGAATAGACATGATATAAGAATGGTGGCGTGCAATGCTAAACTCATCGTACCAACTTATCCATGGGATAAGTGCTGCGTAAAAGTTGCACGGCAGAGTCATTGTGTGTGATTATGGGCTCTAAACATCCCAATATTCTGACTCGCTTTCTTCGTTCTCCTCTCGTCTCTGCAAATACAATTTCACTCAAATATTACATGGCAGTCGCTTGAGCCCACGTGTCAGAGAAGCTGCTGCTGGCTGTTGCGCCGTGCATGTGTGACGTAGGTCTGCCGGTTGACTCGTAGCAGGAGCGAAATAAGAACACTTTTAGTTAATGGGTTTATTAGCAATTTGTGATTGGCAACTTGCTTTATATTAAGTCGCCTTGTCATTTGTTACATCATACTTCACCGATCAAGATTAAAAGATTTGCAATCATAAAAACGGCTGGACCACGCCTTTATATCACTCATCATGTCACGCAGACAGGAGAGCCATCCCTCGGGTGGTGCTGGATCCTAGCGTATATATAGACAGCACATCTCTCATCCTTCAGTACAGTTATGCGTTTGCACAAGGACTAGTTTATATGAGTAGCAACTCTCAAGTATAGCAAAGGCACATCGGACATAGCTCACTTGATGCGCAGACTTTGCTGAAGGATGGAGGAGTACAACTATGAAGAATACTATTACTACGATGAAAACTACAGCTACGCATTGAACGAAACAGATTTTCCAGTGGAAGATGGATACAATAAGATTGCTCGAGGTCTTATGGTGTATGTTCCTCCTTTCCTCATCGTTCTCGGATGCTTCGGCAATGCGATGTCGTTCATTGTCCTGCAGAGTCCTTTGTTCAGACTTACTCCGTGCGGTTATCTACTAAGTGCTCTGGCTGTGGTCGATTCTGGAGTTTTACTAACTGGACTTCTGCGGCTTTGGATCATTGCGATTGCAAAAGTGGACATCAGAGCCTCGAGCAATGCATCGTGCAAAGCTATGATGTTTTTGACGTACGCCTTTCCTCAAATTTCTTCTTGGACGCTCGTCTTGGTCACTGCAGACCGAACTGTATCAGTTGCATCTCCAATCCGTTCAAAAGAGATCTGCACCTTCTTCAGGATGGTCTGCGCCTGGTTGATGGTGGTTGCTATAGCAACTCTGGCTTGTGTCTACCCAACAGTGGAACATACCGTCTTAACAATGGAATTCCCCGGCGGATTCACCCATCGCCGATGTGGTGTGATTGAAGATGATGATCGATTGAGTACCTTCCTCAGTGTGTATTCATGGATCGATCTCCTATTCGTTGCGCTCATCCCAATGTTGATCATCCTATCGTGCAACATTTACATTGTAGTGATGCTCCAGAAAGCAGACCAACGTCGCCAGAACCTCAGCATGCGGGGAAGAAACAGACAGAGTTCAGTTTCACAATCGACTAGGAACATGCGGTCGATAAACATCATGTTGGTCTTCATTGGAATCGCCTTTTTGGTGACCACAACACCAAGAAGCATCTACCTCTTGACCACCACAATAGCCATGGACGAAGCACATCAGTCATCGAAGCGAGCTTTGTTCATGCATGTTTCTTTACTGATCTACTATTCAAGCAATGCTTTTAATTTTTTATTGTATTGTCTGAGCGGTTCCCGCTTTCGTCTTGCCATGATATTGATGTTTTGCGGGAGAGATTCGAGAAGGAGACATTCCGGAGGACTCGCTTTGTCAAAGGACTCCTCCAAACGGAGGTCCTCTTTGGAGGCAGAGACTCAAATGAGTTCACTCTTATGACTAGCCGAGCGGTTGCGTTTGGTATCACTCTTTAAGGCAAAGTAATTGTTGTGAGTATTGTAATATTGTAATCTCAAATGATATGTTTAGAAGCAATTTTGCATAATGTATATTATCAAAGAAATTGTTCTGTCATGTTTTATTTGTTATTTCAATAAATAATATCCTAATATTTCTAGCATTGTATTCTTGAACTGTTGGCGTAATGGCGTTCTAAGTTTAGTTGTATATATAGGATGTTGGTAATATAATATAATAATATATCAGAATTTTGATGCAGATAGCCGATGTGCAGCTACTCAAGGATTTAGTATTTATCACGTGACCGCGAAAATAGGTTTCTCTGTTAAATATTTATTTCATAGTAGCAGGCTGAAGAGCATGAAGGGCATGATGGGGTTTTACGGCTCCACCCAAACCATTTGGATGCTACGGGCGTCAGAACAGAAGGCCCGGGACCAGGGTTTCCCCCTACTCTTATCTATAAATCCCAAGGGTTCTTTATCCTGCATACCACCATAGACAGTAGTACACAGCGCACGGCCTTGTAACGCAGTTGGGCAGCACTGCAGAGTCACCGAAGAATTACAATTGTAATTCACAATCATAACGCCCGTGGCCTGATCGGGTCTCGAACCCGGGGACTCGACCCTCACGGTTGGCATAGGATTGCAGTCAGCCGGTTAAACCCACTGAGCTATTCGGTGCCCTTGCAGGTTAAAGAGAAGAGCCCATCATCGTAGCAGAAATGTTGCTTCGGTAATGAGCGAACACATTGCACGCACAAGTACTCGCCATGTAATAATATAATGAACATCTCAAAGATTGCACAGTGAAATGATCAACAGTACATAGATTTGGGATAACACAACTCTAAACATTTTAACTATTCTATAATACTCTAATGATAATGATTAGTCCTACATAGAAGAAATTGTTCATGAAGTTCCTTAGTCACGATAGCCCGTAAAGATTGTTTGGAATACATGCTAAACAAAAGAGCAATGCCGCTATGTCCTCCTCTCTATGGTTGGCGATCCGCGCCACAAGTCCAAAATGTGTCTCGACCTCAACGTCAGGTCGCGACGCAAGATGTTCAAGTCGCGACGCAAAATGTTCAAGTCGCGACTCTCCAGTTGTCCAATCACAGCACTTTTTTCACGTCGCGACTCTAAGTTTCACGTCGCGGCTCTAAGTTCCAAGTCGCGACTCTCATGAGCCAATCAGTAGCCTTGTAACATCCAATAACCGTTACATTATGCAAATTACCCATGCCTCGTGGCACGCGCTTTCCTTTCTGCCTCTCGCTCAGTCCACCATGGATACGGGAATGTCTGATGCCGAAAGCTCAAGGCTGAACGATCGTCTCCAGCACGCGTGAGCACAGTAAGTGGCTTTATTTTGCAAATACTAAGTTGTTCTTAATATGTTTCACTTATTTTGATGAGCAACTTTTGTTGTATAATCATAATGTTCAGCTGTACTGCTAAAGCCAACGTGAACCGAAT
>KB301027.1:203134-252931 GCA_000328365.1 Capitella teleta
AATTCTCGTTGCTACGACGCAAACCAGGGGGTGTGACGTCATTTGATTTCAGAACGAGGCTCGAGGGCCGGGGGTACATGCGCACCAAGACTGCTTTGAGCGATCCAGTCTTATCATCATCCTTGAGCACGTGACTGAGCACGGGTTGGGTTTTTTTTTTTTTTTTTTTGCTTTTCGTGGCTGAAAATGCTGGTAATTCTAGGATGTAGTATAATTATGCCCGTCTCATCCAATCTGGCCATCGGCATCCTTGTTTCTTTGCAGCGTCAAAAAACATGCGGGCTACTGTTTATCGGTTTCATAAGAGCCCTTTCTGATAATATTCGAAATGACTCCGTTACCAGCAGCTGTGTACGGAACGCCCGCGCAGTGATTTTCCGGAAAAACCCGACTGGCCCCGAACCTCACCGAATCGTATAGTGTGTGGCTTGCCCTGGTAGTTAAATCAAAATCTCATCTCATTGTTACTGTTAAACGGCGGAGACATTTTATAAAAAATAATGGCAACTACAAAGAGAAAGGTAAATCCGCCAAAATCCTTTGATTGACCCTTAACAAAAATAATCTAACAATAGAATTATGAAGTTCTTTGTTCGTTAATCCGTGTCAACTTCGGTGAGCTCAACCTCCGATTCGAGCGGTGTCAGTGAGTGAACGAAGGAAGCGTGTTTTAGCCGCAGATTCCTTCATCAGATATTCACTTCTCAGTATCAAAATGATGGACGAGGGAGCTCCGTTGATTACACTTTCAATGAATTGTAGAGCTAATGCACGCATGCCTTGGGTCGTTATAGGTGTGGCTGAGGTGCAACCGGATCATGCAGACCAGAGATTATGATATATCAAGTTATAAACCTGTGTAATTGTGTATATTATTGTGAATGCATGTGCGGTTGGTTGCTCGAGCCTCAGGTTATTGTGACGGGTTGCATTTCCTTAATGCTCGTTCAGGGGCTCATCTGATGTTATACTCTCTTCGCGATCACTCACCACTCACATTTAAATGTTCCCCCCCTTATTCAAAATTGACCTTTCTATCTGATTTCTTTGCATAATGGGCGCATGATAACTTAGTCAGTCCATGCCAGGTATAGTTAATTTTTTTCTTTTCGGTGGATGTCAGTGAAGATGTCGAGATATCATATAAATAATTATCACGTTTGTTGTCTTAAGCTGTCATGGAGTCAACCTTGACCGTGTGTGTGTGTGTGCTAAATTTGATGACTATGCTGTTTAATCTCTCTAAAAGTCAATTTAATGGTTTATGGTGGTGTTATGTTCCAGACTTTAATTTTCAAGGGCGGCTCTATATTGATGAAGCCAACGATGCATTGCACTTGGACATTTAATCTTAGACACTGTATACACATTGTAAACTAGTTAACGCACTTTTAAGGATTTTTTTATGACTGAGGTCAACCGGTCTAAGCTCACCTTAGTAAGTGGCCTGCTGATATTATACAACTTATTCAGACATTGTACATCTCGCCAATAAAGGTTTTCGCATGTAACTTGGCTTAAATCAATACGATTAATACCTATCTGTTCTTATACAACAATCACTATACTATATATTATTTGGGATGATGTTTTGTTTGAACAACAGCTTTGTTATAGAAACCTTAGTTTCATAAAATCCTTATCTTCTCTTATCCCATAAATAATGTCTGCTCTTCACAAATATATATATAAGTACATGTAGCCCATAATTATTAAAAGTGACTGCAGCGAAATATTCAACATTCGCTTGTGTGAAACGGGTTCACGAAAACCCAGATGGTCACGTGAATCACAATGACCATATTCGATACAACTGCATGTGACGTGATACTAGCTATGCTGTATGAAAAAGGGAAATTTCTTAATGAACTTCTTTTTTTCCCTTTCTCCTTTTATGCCTCCGTGTGATCAGAACATTAATTCCTTGCGGCTGCATTAATAGTTTGTGTTCTTGCTATTCACTCACAAAAGCGTGCTCGCCACGAGACGAATAGTGGTCAAGCGGATCGTATATGCATGTAAGTATTGACCACTGTTTTTGCTGTTTTTCACAATATGCATTACTGGATTATATTATGAGTCGTTTAGAACTTCATTTGAAACTGTTTCATCATCTGGCTATTATAATCAGTCCACGACTTATCTCATAATCTTCGCCAGGCTGTTCTACGAAATTGATTTAGATTTATTGAACTGGTTGGTCACCATATTCCAGGCGTAAGTCTGTCTGCACCTCTATTGGTCAGGATTGGACCACGTGGTCTGAATCTCAAACATTGTGGTTCTGTGGTTCAATTACAAGAGCAACACCAATGACTGACGTAACGTTGCTTAATTCGCAAAATATACACACTAATTTATCATTTTAATGCAAATTAATAAATTATTGACATCATTTTCATCGTATAAAATAGACACGATTTATTCTGGTATTCAAGACTTTTAATTCTCTCTCCAAAATACTTGTAAAAGTAATTAATTATGAGATATTGTGAAATAATTCCTATCAAATTTCGAAATCGGTATTCAAACTAGCCTAATTGTCAAGTAAAACATCCATTACGAATGAATTTCGAATATTTAATACCACTTAAAGACTTGATTCCAGTTTATATAATGTGCATCGCGCGTTTATCGTTTTATGATTAACTAACCACTCAAGTATTTGGAATAAAAGCAGGTTTTAAAATTAAGCGCAGGTTTTAAACAACCAGGAACTATTTTGCACAAGGTCTATCATCGGAGGGCTTTGCTACTTTGAAACTTGTGGCATATTGAAACACATTTACCCAAATTAGCTGAGTTATTTTTCGTCTTCTTTTCTTCTGCTTATTTTTCTTTTCTTTGTAGTACTTCTTTAAGGGTGTACTATTTCTCTAATAAGAGAACTCCTGTGTGACGCGATCTATTGGGTGAGCCACCGTGCTCCTTAACAGTGCCATCCGCCCTCAGCAATCCTCCCCTTTGATACTTCAGTGCGAAACGGTACGTGCATTTATGTGAGAAAGGGGGAATAATACTTCTGTCAAGCTGTGTTAATTGACTAACATCAAAATGACTAATATACTGTAGCTCACATTAACGGATACCGGATACCGAATATTGCACTTGATAATATGATTACAATCGTGGACATGAGATCATAAATGCATTTCAAGACACAAAGAAGCATTAATTATTGATTATTATTTTGGATTTATTTAATAATCTAACAATAAAACCCTCAAACAAACTAGTGCACCGCAATTTGATTAAAATTCGCTAACAAACCGCGTTAATATCCATCTCTTGTATGATTCATTGCTGACTTCTTGTGGCACTTTAATTCATTTTGTTTTGATTGATCAGTCGCGTGAAATCGAGTCGACTGTGTGATGTTCGGGTTTATAGATACAATTCACCTAATCGTCAATTGAATCTCAAATTTCTAGATGCAATATGCTCTTATTCTGAGCGGGCATTTTCGATCCAGTCATTGGGAACAAACTGATGGTGGTATGGCTTACTTTGTACAAGTACATGTATTACCAATGCACTGCATGCATACACACTGAGGCAAAAGTACTCCTTGGTATGTATTGATTAACTTATTCTGCAATCATTTATGCAGAAATATCAAATAAATTTGCAATTTTGAACGAGGGAGGAAATTTAAATACGAGTGTTGTGTGATAGCGAAGAGAACTAAATCAGATGAGCGGCTGAGCGAACATTGTGAAATTATAATAGAAATGACAGGAATAGCAGCATGAAATGTTAGATTACCCATACCAAGTATTTATTACTTTTACTTCTGCGTGGTATTGTACAATGCGCTACCTGGTTTGTAGTACTTTATCTGAAAAGCATCTGACCCTTGAAAAGCATTGACACCGTTAACATGGAGTAGATAGAGTAATTTTGGTCCACTCTGTATAGCGTTCAATGGCTTGTTGAGTATATTGAAAGGTGACTTGTTATTGATGGAAATATATTTCGAAGATAAAACTATCCAAATTTGTTGAATAAATTCCTCAGCTATCAGATATCCTGTTGACAGCTTGGATATCCAGTTACCGGAAACCGAATTCGAATAATCCGAGCATTCCTAATTGTGGAGCAGGTATTGCACATGTATTGCAAATCGTAAGAACGCATCGTCGTTGAAGACAATGAGATCGAACAAAGTTTAAAACTTGCCACGAAAAAATATCAGAACTCAAGGTGTAATTGACAAGTGAAACATTCACACGACCGTTTTAACTGGCTCCGTAAAAAGCTTACAATACTTTTTGTTCAGTATCCAGCGGAAATATAATATAATTGTGTCGCCACATTTGTACGTGTCACCATGTCCTCGACGATGCAGCTGGCATGCATGAAATCTCTTCTCCTTTTACTTACAAATAAGAAATATTTTTCCCAGTGTTCCATTCGATATCATTCAATATCATTGAGCTGAACACATTCTGTTGAGGAAATTATCTTACAGCTGGGTAAACATGCTGCTATTGAATCCAATTTTTATTTTCTGATATTACTGTTAACACTTATGATGTCCAGTATTCAGATAATAATGCATTATTATTATGATGCATTTCGTTGCTTCCTCGTACATGTTCTGAAGCTCGTTGATGATCTAGCTGAAGCCACACAACAGACAAAGACAACATGGTATGTGGCATATATTGACGTATAGTTTATTTTAAGAACATGGTATGTGGCAGAAATTGACGTATAGTTTATTTTAAGAACATGGTATGTGGCAGAAATTGACGTATAGTTTATTTTAAGAAAATGACTGAGTATTGATTTCAATGAGAAAACATAAAATAAACTGATTACATCAAGGTTGGTATTTGATAACACAAAGAGAAATCCGTCCTGTAGGGCTGACCACTCATCCGTGGCTTTGGACCACGCATGCGCACGTACTGGGCATCTCCTGCATGCTTCCAACGCCGGCGCGCCTCGATTGCATAAACTTCCTTATGTCTTGACTATATGTCGCATAAGGGTCCATTAAGTCGAGGAATTTACGTTTAGCCAGATACTCAGTTATCAGCTTTATGATTTCTTGATTCGAGACCTCGACTTGTTATTTGATTTAAAACAACTAAAATGTGAATAGCCATTAATTATGCATGCACTTGAAATTTGCCTTATCATAAGTTGTTCACAGCAATACTTAACAATTAAAATTGGTATATTGAAAGGAAGTTATCTTTGAAGCGACTGTTTTGTGGCTCGCAATTCTTAACTATGAGGTCAAACACAATAAAGACCTCATAACAACACTCCATGTGCTACTGTTTAGGTCTGTTCTCGTTTGCTGTGAATATCCATGCGTGCCTACATAGATTACACTATAGCAGTCCTCTCGTTCTCCTTCTCCATCAAGTGCCTCTTTGTACTTAAACATTGAACTCCCCAGGAACACTAACTGACCTGACCTCCATGTGAGACCTGTCGCATTCTCCAAAAGTTATGTTTCTTCAAAACCACAGGAAATGCTGAGTTCGAATTTCTTCTCCAACTAACCATTAATAACTCATCTCTTCTGGGCTTCATTTGACTATTTTATAATAATTCCATTATAGTGTTACAAACACATTATTTTCATTACTTTGATGCGTTTATGAGAAAACTTTCGGAGAAATCTGTCTATGATTAAAAGTTTAAAATCGATTTTGAATTAGCGCGTGAATCAGGAGTCTGCAGCATTTTGACGAAATGTCTACTCCTACATCACTCAAATTGGTGTCAAAGGTGATCACGTTACTCTCTTGGAAATTCAATGCTCGCAATTTTTATCTGGAGCCGATTCCAGAAAGAAACTTAAGTGGTAAAACTAAGTTCGGGAGGAGTTAAGTTGACTAAAACGATTCCAGAAACAAACTTAAGTCCTCTAGACCCCGCAAAAATTAAATGACCTCTCCACCTGACTTAAATCAAACTTAGTGAATTCAAGATGGCGCCGATCAGAAGACGCGGATTAATGCTATGGTGTCAATACCTAGAAGGAGCCTTCCAGACAGGAGCAGTGCTCTGGACGGCGTTATGAAAGAAAAAAAAAATGAAAAATGAAAAAAAACCCAAACAAAACGAAAAAAAGCGTTATAAAAAAACAAAACAAAAAACGTTATGACTGTAAAGCGGAAGAAGAACACTTGTTGCGTTATGATTAGGAATTAACGATGATATACACTCGCATTTCGCGTTTGTGATGTTTTCGTTTTCGATAAAGTTTCGGAAAAATCATAAACAGTTCATAAAAGTCATGTTGCAAGGTACGTTTACCACTAATCAAATTTCCCGCCATGTGTTATACATTCCTTGGCAGATAGCCAAATCCGACTTAATTACGCTATACTTAAGTTAAGTTCAGCAAAATTGCGATTGTGGAATCGACTTAACTTGAAAACTTAACTTAACGCCTGGAGGACTTAACTTAAGTCCTAAAGTTACGTTTCTTTCTGGAATCGGCCCCTAGAAAGCTAACCTATATTCAAGTCAGTTCTCAGCCATCTGTGATAACACGTTCTATGTTAGGCCGAGAACTCTTCGAAAAACCCTCGTAAATTAATTTTTCAATTGAAACTTGAATAACTTCAGAGTCTCCGAAGTAGAGTAACACACAATGAGACCATTTTGCTACAGTAACTCACGATTTACTCGTATCATTGCAAATGCGTTATCGAATATTAGACTTTGGACCCAAACTTATCGATTTTCTGATAACGGGTGCGAGCATTCTGTCTGATTTTTTGTGTGCTATCGCCATTTTTATAAGGATACAAGTAAAGGGTGCGGACCTGTCTGAGGATATCTGTTGGCTTCAAAATACATTGACGTAACGGTGAGTTCAGTATGTGGAGAAGTCTCTACAAAGTTTACTTGTTATACATTGTATTGTATGATTTGAGTCACTTTATTGAGGAAATGTTCACCACCGCGAGATAATGTGCACGAGCATATTGTGTATTGACTATTGAACAGGTCAAAGTTTGAAATGCGTTTTTATTTAATATATTCATATGAGTGTATGCATGAGCCAGGGTATGTAAAGAGCGGCGTTTTTTTGACTGTGGTGTTCGTTTTGAGCACAATTTTCTCCTTCTTGAGCTACGTGGGATTTCATCGGAACCAACTCACAGTTTTGATTCTGCGGAGGATTTTAAAGATGGACAGATCTGGTGCTTTGAAGTCAGGGGGATGTGCTTGGAATGACACTTCTGTCCGTTTCAGTTAAGCAAACAAAATCGATTCTGCAGACTATCCCATGAGCTTACAGTCATTAGTCTGTTTTGGATCTAATAGTTTAACACAACTGATTCTGTTCGCATTTAATTTGGCCTCAGTATCGATTCCATAGAATTGGATACACCCACGGTATGTGATAGTCTACAATCGTCGTTGTTTGAGTATGTCCCTCTAATTCAAGGTGCCATTTTTTTCGCACCCAACACATTTTCCCATGACACCAGAAAAAGAGATTATCTCTGAAAATTCGGAAAAATAAAATCGTCTCTTGTACATGTTTCCCTCGAAGAACAATTCATATGCACTGTGATTTACAAGCTTATCAAGTTATAATAATAGTATGCATAGTTATTCGTATCTATACTTGATATTACACATTACGTGTGGAACAATTTAATGCAACAGTGGAGCAGTGCAATAATAACAATAAGGAGAAAAGAAAGGAAAGTTGCATCAACGAGTGCTGAGATAACCAATTAATTAATTACATTCATATATAGAAAAGGAAGAACTACTTTCAACTTTGATTTTAACCAATTTTTCTCTTATTGTTTGATGTATACAAAGTATATTTGCATCCGGTTCCTTATCCTTTTATTTTGCCTTAAAAATATACAAGTATCATATTGCCGATTAGCATGCAGTGTGTCAGCGGCTAAGCTTAGTGAATTGCTCATAGCATATCAACTTCGACTAACTGTTTTTATTTTTATATACATTAATTTTTTTTTTACAAAACGTTTAATCGTCTGTTTATCATGAGGTGTATGTGAGCCTGAACTTTGAAAACATTTTTTTTTCAATTGTTCTTTTCAGGTTTCATTTCCCGAATTCCATCATTGAGTGATCGAGGTTCAGGTTGCAAAATATATGAAAATCTGTATTTTCCTAGACGAGGCTCACAATTTCCAAATTTTACTGTGCTTCCAAGTGAAAAATTGGACTGAATTGATCCACTTGAACAAGAAGGATCTATATTCAAAAATCGACCTTTGCTTCATAAAAATAAACACCCCATGAACTTGATATTCTAGAAAATGCACGGTTTCATCTAAATTATAACTGGCTATATTTCATTCATGTTTGCTGTTGCACTCAACCAGTCGAGTGTTTGTGAAATCTTAAAGCCAACAACCCATTATTCAAGGAGATCAAATATTGAACAGGTGAAGCATATGAGATAGCTGCAATATTTCTATATGAATATGGAATTTGGAAAAGAGAGAAAATTATTAAAACACAACCATTAAATAAGATCGTTAAAATACCTAACTGGCATTGACCATACACGTGTGTTAAGCCAGTTTTCAACCCCTGAATTATGAGTCATGTTATTCGTCGATGAGTGCCGCTAAAAAGCGCGCATAACTGGTTACGTCATCCTGGACAGGTTGTTCGGAATACCTATCCGAGGAATTTACCTCGAAATTATAATCCTGATTAGACCTTTCTGACCTTTCTTGGGTGAAACTTGGAATGATATGCTGCTACCAGCAATGCTCTAGACTTGGCACAAATCATCATGACATTTTATGGTTGCTCTTTGACAGAATAATTCCGCCCACAACCTCATTGATGATGTCATCTTCGCTTGTCTCGATATTATTTTATTCGAAAATGCGGCTATGATAAATAACTCCTTTAATTTGAGGTAAAGTTATCACTGCCCACGAGCGAATTAACACTCGTGGCCGAGGGATGTTACGCGTCACATATAGTGGCTGATGCCTGAGGCCCATCAACTCAACCACAAGATCAATGCCACCAAGTTAGAAAAAAACCTTCACTACTTTCTTTAGGTGCAATGACCATGTCATTTACAATGACGCATGATTATTTACCTTTCCAATCATCATATCCTATTACACCTGATGAACATCCCTGCTATACGAGCAAAGCATATAAAGTCAACAGTACAATACTGACTGATTTGATGAAAAGTCCTGATGAGTCTGCTTACTAAGCAACACTACAATAATTGAATGTCAATGGACGTTGATTATGTTCTCCATGTGACCCCTGAACTATGCAACTGAAGAGGAATATAAATATAAAAAGATAAAAATAAATATTACACAAGTACTATTGACCAATCAAGCATTAAAAATACCAGACAAGCAAATAAAATGGCAGCAGGTCTTGAAAATTCTAAATACATGTACAACAAAGTGCTCTTATAGATAATTTAAATTCATTCCCATAATAGTGAATTTAATATTTATCCTATATTTCAGGACGGAGTCACAATGAGGAATAAGAAGGCCTCCCTCGCCATTTTTGCCGTCGTCGTGTGGTGTTTTTTAATGGTCAAGCTCTCATTTTCACCTTCGCATTCCGTGTCCGAGATGTCACTATCCGATGGTTAGTTTGATGACCGCAAACATCTCTAGTTTATGCTTTTCTTTGGTCTCAGTTGAGAACAGAACGCTTAATCAGAACAAAATGTCCTATACACACTTGCAAGGCCACCATCCACACCCAACGCAGGCCATGGAGTGCTTTCTCAGGACGAATAGGTCTCTGGACTGGGAGGACATACATAGAGCTACCACTCTGATTAAAGCCGAGCAGAATATATGTGAGTAATTATATATTGTGTATAGAAATGTCATGAAAAATCATGATTGGATTGCAAAACCATATTATTAATGTCGAATACTCATTACTTTCAGCCATGAAACCAATTTGTGATCGCTACAATATTGACGCAGACCGTAAAAGATTTGCGTGGAAAAATATATTCGGTGCCGACACAAAAGCGATTCAAGGAAATCCAAGAACCACTTTGGTCACTCAGTTTACACCAGACAGGTTTAATCGCTTAAGTATGGTGGCAAAGAATTGGGATGGTTTGTAATTTATAAGTGACCTTAAATGGCGTACTATCAATTGTACGTCTACTTTTCAGGTCCCATCTCTGCGGGCATATATTTACCGGTCGAGAAATTGGAATCTTTTGTACAAGATTTCTGCACTGATGAAAACACTTATAACAGACGAAACATTCAAATACACATCACTTTCACCCACGGTGTTAGTATGCGAATCTATAAATCAATCAATATAACTTGTTTTAACAGGAATTCTACCCAATGAATTTTTTGAGAAATCTTGCCTTGGATGCTGCGATGACGTCACACGTTTTCTTATCTGATATTGACCTTGTTCCTATGCCAGGAATTGATACCATAGTGGCAAAGTATCTTTACGAAGAAAAATTCAAAAGAGGACAGGTTAGAATTGGTTTTATTTCGTATTGTTTTCTATTTATAAGCTTAGAATAATAGGGTTCCACCAATCACATTCTCAATTTTCACAGGCTCTCGTCGTTGCCTGCTTTGAAAAAACGCCCAATGTTGAGACTCCGCTTGACAAGAAACAACTTCTATCCTTGTGGTCCAAACATGAGCTTGAACCTTGCCAGTAAGTATTGTGTATGTATATGACGTTATCTTGTATATGCACGGTGACGTCATTGATTCATGCATGCTTAAATGGATCAATTCTAGGTATAGTTTCAAATGGACGAAGAAAAGGAAGGCTCAAGCAGCAACGAATTACGCCCTTTGGCGAAAAACTGTCGACATATATCGCGTGAGTTCACTACTATTTACTACCTTCTTAGACTGACAGGTACTCAACCCGCACGTGCCCTATGGTTGGTAGTTTACACTTACCCCGTTTTAATTGCATTCTAATTAATATAGATGTCATGAGCCGGGCAAAAATAGCGATCATGTCACGTTAAGTAATGAAGAAACGTGTTTGCTTGTCGAAGATATTTTCGAAGCTGTTTTCCATAAGAATTGTGATGGAAGCATCTTAATTCAAGTTAGAGCTAGAGTTTATTGTGTATACTTGACCAATGAATCTGTCAGCAAGTCATGATTTGTTATTCCTATCACAGAGCTGCTGCGTAGCAATAATCTAGGTGAAAAGTATCATTGTGTTCTTCTTTCAGATCACGTGGGCCCCAGAATACGAACCATTCATAATAATGTTCAAAGATGACGTTCCTGCTTATTATCCAAAATTCGTAGGTCGCAACCGAGATAAATTAGCACACTTACTGGAGGTGCATTACAAGGGGTGAGTGTGCTGGCCGAGTATTTACGCCCGCCCTCACGAGATTTCATTTCAGAATTGAATTCATTGGTTCCGGACGACTGTTTACGGTGCATATGCCTCATCGCGATAAAAAATATAAACAAGAACTCGTACATTCCCCACATTATAGTATGTAAGTACGCATATTTGTATTCGGTTCAAATCAAAATCAAAATTGTGACCATCCATCAATGAAGCAGTGATGAGTCGCACAAATTATTTCTGGTGTTTTGCGATACCATTTTATTCAGATGCCACACAAATTTCAGGGAGGGGGGGGGGAGGGGCACATTATGAGTTGATAAAACCTTCGTAACGGTCGTGCCGAAACCGAAACCGAAAAAAAAAAAAAAAAACTCGCCGAGCAAATAATTTAAATTGAATTTGGATGTTCGTACGAATATCACAAAATTACCGGACATAACTTTTTTTTACGGCAGTTCTTTCCTTTATTTAAATTTTAAGATTTTTACTGTGACCTAGATCATTAATTAAGTCTAATAATTAATTAATTTAAGAGACTCGCATATGCTATAGTACTCTGAGATGACCGCCCCAAAGCGATTTCTGTCCTTCAACCAAATGGTTTTTTTTCCGCAGGTGTTCTTTTGGGAAGTATTACGAATTTTTGGACATTTTAGAAGAGCGCTATAACGTCTCAATTTCTGATAACAAGAACAGACGGAAATTTTCGACACCAAAGCCAGCCCACTCAGCTCCTGCCACACATTCCAAACACATCAAGAAACCAGTTGTTTGAAACTGGTAATATTATTACTTCACCGTGGAGTTATTTAAACTAAATTATTATACGCCACAATGCCCGGAGCATTGTTTCATGAGCGTCTTTCTTGATATTTTTTTCTTCCTGTGTATGTTTTGTTTTTCTTTGTTGGGGGGGGTCTTTGGGGGTGGGATGTCTTTCTGGGATTTGTTTTATTTTATTTCTATTGTCGTTGATGACAAAAACAGTATAATTTCGAATTGCATGTTTCAATGCTTACAAAAAGAGCGTTTTATTGTTTTCATGACTGCAACTTGGAATGCTCTACCCATCTTTATTTCTTTATTTACTTCAAAGACAGGACACCATGTCATGCTGCCACCACTGTACACCATAATAATAATGGAAATATTTTGTTTCTCCAAGTTTCTGTTGCAAGGTCAACCATTGAGTTAATAACATGTGAATCTGCACTTTCACATTGTGATGGGTCAGAGTAATGCTTACGTTCTTCACGCTGAGCGTGTTACCATAACAGAGGTGTGCCAACTGCTAGTATCCTCTGTTGCTTGCAAACACCAGGCATACCATGCACAAATAAACTTGTGCATATGTTCAGCTATTTGCATTATCATCAACTACCAAATATTATTACATTGCACGATTAAAAAGGTTCACTTTGTTCCACGGACAAAAGGGAACATGTCTAACGAACGAAATAAAAGTGTGAGGCCTGTTTTTATTGGTCAAATACCTGTTATGTCAATGAATCTCCAGATTTGTTCTTCTTTTAATCCTTCGTTTTCATTCCCATTCAAGCCAAAAGAAATTTCCCAAAAAATAACGCTGATATTACCCCCTCCGCCTTCTCCCTTTGAAAAAGTGTACACAGTTTTAACTATTCTACATATCTAAAATATATTGCAGCACAATATTGGAAATACGATTACACAAGATATGGTGACTAACTTTTTATAGTATACCAGATATGACAGGTGATAAACATGTCACTCCTATATATGGGTCAACCGGGATAGGGACCATCGCAAAATTCTCATATTCATGTAAATAATTATACATGCATATATATATCTTGCAAGGATTTTTTTTTTAAACAATGATGTGTTGAAACGTTTAGAAAAGATAAAAGCCAAGTCCACTTTGCTTAAGTGGCTTTTTATCTTCTTCGTAATTTGAGCTTTTTTGGAGTGCTGCAACATTGCGATCGATATTCAAGTGGACAAATATAATCACAGGAAGCGGTTGCGCGTAAGAATTCGACGTTGTGGTTAGCATTCGGCTTCGCTTTTGTTTCGCGATCTGTAGGTCTACACGATGCAATAATATTTTATCATGATGGGTCAATATTATTATATTATAAAAATCAATATCTATACTATTTTTAATACAAATATGATTAATCGATTTAGATAATGTCGATAATAAAGGACAATAAACTGTGTATCGATCAAATATCAGCAACGAAGGTGACGACATGCAAGATGAGCTCAGAGCATTAAGGGACAATTCATTTCTGATATATTATTTTAGAAAGTTATAAAATCCATATCTATGCAATTTAGCAGACCGACAATACACCGATAAAAAGGCAAGCAAGGTACTCAGAGATAATTGTCAAGAGAGCTAGATCTGTGATTTCCACCATCTGCTTGTTGGTCATCGTCTGGTCGGTTGAAGTAGGCATGCGCCCAAGCCACAGCTCCACTGCAAGCTCCTGGTTGAGCAGCCTCTGGGTTGGATGGCCCCGCTTCGTCTTGATGGGGCGGCATCCTCAACATCGGCGTCCAGCTCTGTTGGTACAACTCAGAGAGCACCATACTGGCAGTGTCATCATGTCCATCTTCAGTGGATATGATGACCATGTTTCCATCGACTGGCTGCCTAGCATTTTGAGCAGCTGCATTTACTTGGTAGACGCTTGGTCGTCTCGGGAAACAGCAGGACTTGGATGTGTCGCTGACGATAAGGATCCTCTGCTCTGTGGGGTTCACGCATTCTCCATGCTCAATCAGATCGGCGCCTAACAATTCTTGCTCTTGGTCGATGCGTAAACCGAGTGTCATATCAATCAGCTTGTAGAATAAAACTGTTGCGAGGAGGTGCAATGCCATCACGCATGCCAATGCAGTTGATTGAGCCTTAATGGTACTTGTGTTCGGCTGCTGAGACAATTATTATCACAGCCATCAAAAGATCCTTCTTATACACTTACCTTTGCATCTATCTGATTGCTGAATACCCTCGCTGATGCCATCGCACATACACCACCAATGATATTCACTCCAATTGAGCCTGCATGGTTATAGTAATTATATACCAACAAAGGTAATCGTTGATTCAGTGACCGTGACGAACCATGCAAATCTCTTATTCGGATAACCTCCAGCAGTTGGTTGCAGATGAGCGCCAAACTTGTTCCTACACTGGCGGTTGCTACAGCTTGCCATGGCTCCAAATTCCCACCAACAGCTTTTTTTTTAAATATATAACAAAACAATTGTAAAAGATTTTACTTGCAAATCCGATAGACTTACCTGATAACGAAACCAAAGAAGTCAATAAAGCGTGTACTAAATGTCGAATCCGCACTCTTCGGCGTCTTGTGAAGTAACTAAAATATTATTTTTCTGTATATAATAAATGGAAAGAAAGAAATTGAAAAACTACCTAAACAGCATTCCAATCATTATTCCACTCCCAGATACAAGTAAGGTTGCTGTTACATTCCTACGATAAACAAGAAGTGATAAGCGTACTATATACCTACTCATACTACCTTGATACTGCCCCTTCAGCCATTCGACCATTTCTTAGCAGCAAGGACAAACTTTCGGGTACAAAAATAAAGAGATATAACAGGCATTAAGAGTAGCATATCAGCTGGTACTGAGGGAATGACAAGATTAAGGGGATGCATGATTTAATAGGGCAAATACAGGTTACTAAACACCACATTCACAGTCATACAGGAGAAAGCAAAAAATGCGCATTGTAAATGAGAGAGCCTTACCATACAAGTGAGGCTCCAAACAAGCTGTCCTTCACTATTCCAGGTTGTTTCTTTCCAGCTGACATGTTTCTATTCATCAAAGCCCACACAAGCGATACACAACCTGCGCCAACATAAACCGGTCCAGCACCGCCAACATCAGCGACACTCCAGGAATACAGCCAACCAGTTGGAGCCCAGATCCAGTAGCAAGGCAAGCTGTACGTAATTGCATGCCAGATGGAGGCCAACATAGCCGCCTCTAACTTAGCACTGCAAACCAATGACCCTACGAAATAAAACGTAGCATCTTGCATGCAAATGTGGCTGGTCATCATTTACCTGCAATAATGTTGATGAAGGTGGTTCCTGAGACCAGGTGAGAAACAAACCGGGCATAATCGTCCTCTGAAGCTCCATGTAGAGCGATATTGCTCCAGCCGAATATGGGATTAGAAGTCGCGGGATCGCCAAAGCTGATCGAGTAGCCGACGAGCCAAAATGTCAACACATAGACTGACGTACACAGTATGTGTTTTGCATATGCGGCTGTGCTGCTCTTTGCCAGGCATAAGCCACTGCTGATTAAACTGTAACCTGTAAGTTTTAATACTGCTAGCACAATATGCGATATTGACATCCTAATTTTGATTTAATGAGATTTTGATTTAATTTTTGAGGTGCAAGTAGTTTTTCTAGAAATACAGTGTACTCACCAGTTAAAATGAAAACAATGCTCAGTGTATCAGCTACTTGTTCCATCTCCATGGTAACCAGCAGTGAACGCAGCAAGCAGCCAGCTTTTATACCCTGACATAATGGATTTTAGTGGATATCCAATGTATGGCTGAAGGGCCAATCTTGTTATGAGTATTTGATTCGTGCCCTTCAGCACAACGACAATACAGCATTCTAGTTAGCTAACTAAATAGAATAAGAAATATTGGTGGCCATGAATTCTACAGTATTAAAGAGCACCTCTGTTCATTGGTGGCCATGAATTCTACAGTATTAAAGAGCACCTCTGTTCATTGGTGGCCATGAATTCTACAGTATTAAAGAGCACCTCTGTTCATTGGTGGCCATGAATTCTACAGTATTAAAGAGCACCTCTGTTCATTTCGGAACCTTTTTGGATCGGTTCTGTGGGCTTTATTGAGTGACGAGAGACCGTTTTTGAAAAATTTGGTCAACTGTAAATGATATTCAAGACAAATTAAAATACGAATTTCCTGCTCAGGCAGAATAGCTTGAAACGAGATGAGTGCGAGATTTCTTTTATGAGAACTGCTGAAAGATCTCTGGCGTCCATATCATCCGATCGGATTGGGTGGAGCCGTAAAACCCCATCACTCACTCACTGCTGAAAGATCTGCTCACTCGACGTATCCCATTGTTAACAATAAGAGAATTACTTTTATGCCGTCATGACGGTATGAAATCAAACGCGAGAAGAAAGCGAGATTTTAAACCTCTCAAATTTGATATATCTAGGAATTAGCCCACAGCAAGCGTATTGTCGAAAATTATGTCAGTCAAAAGGCGTATTTGTCTTTTGAGATACATCCTCTATCATCCGTTACTAGTTCAAAACAACCAGAGGTCCTCTTTAAATAAAAAAAAACATACTGAAATATTATATGATTGCTTTCTCTGAACCTCTGCAGCAAAACAAAGAGAGAGACAAGAGAGAGACAATTTTATTATTTCCAAAAAAGGTAATAATACATAGAATTGGTAGCTGACCCAGACTTGGGTATGTGCTACAAAAAGAATGAAAAACGAATACTAACTAACTTTCGGTGTCGTCTGTGGTAGAATTTCGAAAAGAAAAAGGTGCAAGGTGCAATGTGCAGCGGTTAAGAGTAAAATTCCTACTTATTTATTTACAATTCCTAATCTAACCTGACGCTATTTACAATACCTACAAGAAAAAAGAAAAAAAAAAAAAAAAAAAAGAAAAAAAACGCAAAACAAAAACAAAAACAAAGGAGATGATAATTGACAAAAAAAATAAAAATACATGTATAGAGAGAAGAACAAAAAAAGAAGTATTTTTTTTAATCTGGCCAGGATAATGAAAATGCTTAAATATACAGGTTTGATGAAGTGAAAAAAAAAATGAAAAGAATAAGGGAAAAAAATAAGAAAATAGAAAAATAGATTGTTAAGGCTGAAATAGCCTTATTGGGTGATTGAAATAGAAAATACGTTGTCGTTTAATAATTTATCTTTCATAATCCTAGTGAATTTATTGAATGAAAATGAATTAATATTTATGTTTTGAGCGAGTCTGTTCCATGTGGAAACACCTCTTACTCTTATCGATTTCCGGTTGGTTTCGGAGATTACATGTGGCATATGAAGTAAGTTTTGTTGTCTTGTAGGAACAGAATGTACAGAGTTATTGCTTTGAAATAGTTCATCAATTACAGAAGGAAGGAGTCGAAAATAGAATTTATTCATAAATTTACTAAGAGCTAAAATGTAGATAGCCTGCAGTGGCAGAATTTCAAAAGATTTAAATAAAGGTTCGGTATGGGCTAAGCGTTTGGAGAAAGATATTATTCGCAGTGCACGTTTTTGAGTTTTAAAAACCGAATAAAAGAGTTGACTACAGTGGCCCCAAACATCTATACAATAGCTCAAATATGGATAAATAAATGCATAGTACAATTGGATTAAGGTTTTACGGTCCAGATTCTTCCTTGCACAGCTCAACATTCCAGTTGACCGAGATATTTTGCCTCGGATATATTTAATGTGTTCACTCCAGGAGAGTTTATCATCGATAACAATTCCTAGAAATTTCAGGGAATATACTCTATCAATCACTGTATTATTAATAGTAAGAGGTAACAAATTTGCGGACAATACTTTAGATTTTGAGAATATGATATAATTGGTTTTTGTAACATTCGGGGATAGACGATTGCATTGAATCCATTTGATTAAGTTATTCATTTCTATATTGAAAAAGTGAATGGAAGTTCTATTAATCTGTTTCTTAAAATAAAACAATGTTGATAATTCAAACGCCCGTATTTTAAATTTTATTCTCATAAATAAAAAGACGGAATTGAAGAATTCTGGTGTACAACCTTTATTGGTAGATTATTGTAATTGTATCTGCAAACACCCCGCGAGATTACGAACAACAAACTAAATATCCGATGTATTCGTCGATCACAAGGATCGCATCGTCCGCATAAGCAAACACAGCAAATGAGACTCATATTGATGACGCAGGATACATGTATCTTACAGAACTTATTCTAGCACGCTATGTTACACTTCTAGGCAGCCTAAAACTGTGCAATGAGTCACAAGTTGATAACGTTTCGTACATTTTGATCGTAATTTTATAGAAATTCATTTTTCGGGTATTAGTAACTAGTAACATGTAACCATGGTAACCATGAAAACGGACCGCTTACTTAGTTCTCCAAACACGTGCAAATTAAAACCAAATTAAAATAATATTTTAATAATTTTTAGCATAATATATATAGTGTAAAGGTACAGGGTAAAGACAAAGTTAATTCAAACATCGGGGCACGTGTGTACATGGCAGACATTGAACGGATGAAGCTGAGATCGCATTATGACATACACTGTATTGAATGAGCTTATAGAATGACATTTGATTCTGCAGCCTTGCATACCATCACTTGGATAGGTTCCTTGTAGATGGCATGACTCAGTGTAGCGTGTAGGTGTGTCGAGGTTACACGTGGAATTGGTGGCATCCCTTTTCGCAAACGCCATGATGGCCTCATCTGCACTGCAATCGTGGTTCTCTCTCTCAACCTGATAGGTCACCTCGAAGGAGAAATCGGTGACCTCAGAGCTTACTTTGACCTCCAGTTTCATGTCGTTGAAATTCAAATAAGGATGCTGGCAAGTCATTGGCTCTGCTGTGAGTTTATTGTTGTCGAAGAAGTTGGCGTTGGAGCTGGCTGATTCTACAGTCACTGTAATAATGATGACATTGAAAAATATAAAAATAGTCAAGGCACATAATTGTGTGCGTTTGGTTGCTAAATAATTATATTGTGAGATTAAATGCACTCACGTCAGTCAGTGCATAATTAGAGTCTGAACGGCTAAAGAAATATGCAAATGCTCATACTCTCTAAAGTTGCAATGAAATGGCTGTTTGTCTGGAATTGTTTGAAAACGTAGTGTTAAAATTATACTCGAATTCTCTCAAAATCACAATTTGTGTCAAGTATAATTGCAACTCCTCTCGCAGAAACCCGCACTGACTCGCATTGTCACATTTCTAAGTTTTAATTCCTCCTAATTGCGGATACAAATTCATTTAGTTTGATACAAGAATTATCTAAATCGGAGCAGTAGTTCAAAAACTACAGCCTGTTTACGTGTCAACCAAACACCTAATCGAAGATCGGAAATTTGCGTTAAAACGTTGGCAAAGATTCAAAATCATTAAAGTTTCAATACAATAGGCTTAATTATACACAAAAGTATAATATTATACACAAAAGAACTTATTGGTTACAGACATTGGCATGATTTTGTGGGCGAGGGAAGAGGAGATATGTTTTCTTTATTTCGCCCTAAAAACATTAGAATCGACATTTTAAGCCCATCTGACCTCTTACGGCTTGTTTGCTCGGGAATATACTGAGCGACTTAGTGCGGGTTTCGAGGAGTCACAATATACATTGGTTGATTGCGAGAAACAAGTTAAGAGTGCATCAAGAGTTGTAAGAGGAATTTTCTTTTTAGTTCAGTCTATTGGTAAATGATATTGAAACAACAAATCCACACAAATTCTGCCAAAGCCCATACACATATACACACCCTCCTTACAGTTCCTCACACTCGATCTCATTGACACCCTGTCACTCATAACCAATGCTAACAAGTACTAGCATAAGAATTGAGCAATGATTCACCTCGTGGACACACCGGAATATTTTTGCAGTATGCGTATCGAGTGGACGAGGCCATAGTGTAGCACCATGGACCCTCTGCAGCAGGTGGACTGGGATTTCTGCAGTAGTTTTCGTGGCCATATCTGCCTCCATAGCTATTCCACTTATTGCTTGCGAAAAATTCATGTGAATGTGGAGACTGTTTGTCCCATCTCTGACAAATTACACCACTCGGAGTGTACTGTAGGCTGCCCCTGTACTCGACACCATAGCCAGAAGTACGGCAATCATCTGTGAAATAATATAATTATGTCAAAAATAATGTTGAAAAAGGATTAAGATTTTATGCATATCTACTCTGTGTTCTTTTATTGCAACAAAAACGAAATGTCACCCGGTTTTGACGAGTGCAATAATTAGGCTCTGATTTGTTGCGATGTCATAAATAGGTTATTCTAGCGTACTATCAATGCTGTCTGAAATAAGATACATGTTTTTGTTTTTGTTTTTGTTTTTGTTTTTTTTTGTTTTTGTTTTTGTTTTTGTTTTTTTGCCAAACCATTGGATGAAATGATCAGGTCGACACATTAATATGTTATGGTTAATCATACAGAATGTTCTCTATTAATAATGTTAGTTTTAATGCATTATGTTACAACGAAATGAAAACCCTTACATTACCAATAGCTATAATAACAATAATAATATTATGTACTGAAATGAATTTTGTACAAGAGGTCAACAGACTTGCATCGAATCAACCGGTGCTTCCTTTTTGTGGTGACGCCTCATTTGCTTAATGGTTAACCATATTTTCTCTTATTACCTTCTGGTCAACCATACTCACCGGCACATGATGCACAGAACTTGACATCGCAGTATTCATGTGTAACATCCGGGTCAGTTGTGAAGCACCACGGCCCATTTGGGTCGTTGCTAGGGTTGCGACAATAGCTGTGCCTACACCCTTCTTGGTGGTTTTACCTCTGCCTCTTCTGGAAATGCAGCATTGAATCAGATTCAATTTTGATGAACTTGCATTGGACACAGAGAGAAGACAATGCGTATACAAAAATCCGAATTATAATAAGAAAGTAAGTGTGTCCAAACAATCAAACATATAATACAGAATGAATGGGTAGAGGAATGAGAAGAAGAACAAAGAGACGGAAAATGGGGATACAGCGGAAGAAGAGAGAAGGCGAGATTGAAGGGAGTGGAAGAAGACGGTGGTGCATTAGAGGCAAAGACGTATTATAAGATTTTTTTGATTTTTTTTTTACTTTTGAAACGGACGAATTGTCGGGAATTAAGGTTAAAAACTTATAATGTTTCTCACACTTATTACACACATTAGCTGGGACGTGTATTTCTTCTCGAACCGAACTCTGATTTCCAGTTTCCAATCCCGCTGTAGTCGCGTAACCGGACCCTGGTTCCTCTCAAATCACACGAGACTTAGTTATGTTTATCTTGACAACATTGCTGAAGCATACAAACTCCACTGTGAGACTAGCGAGGTCCCGTGTCATCTCTCGCGCTCATCATCCGTGATCGAGACTTGGTCCTAACCAGAACCAGAGTTCGGTTCGAGAAGAAAAACACACCCCTGGTTTTGACGAAACGAGCCTGACAGTGCACACCCAGTGCTCTGCCTGTTGGAAACTCTGCAGAAACGTTTATTTATACTCATTGGGAAGTTTTGAAATAAAATTTAGAGAAGATTGCAGTGGTGGTTGGATCTCTTTGCAAATCCTGGGAGAGGCGCATTTTGGTCTAGGCAGGAATTTGACAAAAAAAGGGTAACACAATTTTTCGTGAAACGTGACCTACCCGGAAATATACAGGACGTAACTTTCTAGATTAATTTTATTGTACATCGATTGTTTGCGACTCATTACAGCCATAGCGCACTTGTATCAATTAATAATTCCTGCTTCATTCGCTAGAGGCGCCGCTCTCGCCACGAACTATTAGGCGCCTTCACTTCGCATAAAGATAATTTTGCTGCTCAAACTTTGTTGTTATGCTCACTTAGTCTCAAATACTCTAAACACCCCCACATACTAAGTTTCGATGTAATTAATTGTGAAACTCTTAACTTACATACCGAGGTGCAAAGCTTGTTGCTCTAATTATAAATAGTTGATATAAAACAAATATTTGACTGGTAATGAAAAAGACACTGAGAGGCATTTAATAAGCTGTTTATTAAAAAAATGTCACGGGATTTTCATGATAAATATACATTTTTTTTTAAACAGAGCAAGGTTGCATGCCATGGGGCTGAAAAAAATCCCACAGCACAAGTAAACGCAGTATGCAGTGCTCCCACCAACCCAATGAGCTCGAAAAAGGAGACAAATAATGAAATAAATGACTGACATCCATATTTGCTTGCTCAATAACTGCTGTCGAGATTCGGCTATTTACGTGAAACAGTAGCACCGGGACGACCCAGTAGAGGCACATGATACTGTTGTAACCCGAAGTGTCGGATAGACTGACTGGTCAGATATCGCCTTAACCGGGAGACAAAGGAATCACAGACAATCGACACGCCTATTTTCATTGAGTCAAGAAATTTGAGCAGTTAAGCGCAGTGACAAGCAGTAATTATCTTGTCACACACACTGTGCGAGTGATATGAAAACAAACGATGTTAAAGACGTATTTCACTCGAGTCGATGTAAAGCGCTTACGTGAGTTCACGGGGGTCACGTTAAGCGGATTTGTAGGCATATAATTCATTAGAGGGGCGCTATATTGACTGACCATCCAAGCGCCATCTATGCTATTCTCACGAAGGGACATTTTGAGTTGTCCTTGGTGAGTATACGTGGGTGAAGCTGTTCTTTGTGTCCTGGATGCAAACCTTAATATTGTGCAAACAACGGTTGTTATCATCAATTAAAGGCATGTCATCTTAATCCGAGAGAATACATAATAATTTATGTGCTCATTCTACTGTCATGTACAACATACAATTCACGCCGTGTTTTTCCAATCAGATGATCGTAAACCCAAGGAAGGCCAACGAGTAAGAGACATACGCTTTACATTTCATTTTCCCAGGCATTAGTCTTTTTACAGAATTTGGAAAGGAATCCCAAGGACGTTGATCATCACCACAAAAACAAAAATGCTGGCTTCATTCACCAGTTGAGAGGCAGAAGTCTGCTGTGCAACAGTTTCATATAAAAATGCGACACGTAAGGCAGGAGATCGAAGCAGCAATCGTTATGGTGTATCATGACAACACTCAGAAATCCCTCAACCAGATACGCTATGCAAAATACTTGTCAACAGGTGGCACCCAGCTCCGCAAAGCCTGTCTCCAACCTCATCTTCAGCCGAGGATCACAATCAACGAGAAAACTTGGAGGTGCAGGAATCAATGGGATTTATTTAAATCTCACATAATGTCACATACTACCATGCTTCTCCATTTCTCTTGAATTTTATCAGACGCAACTGCAGAGGTATAATTACAAGTACCTAAGCACGACCTTCTTTGCACCCTGGCATGCTACAACATTGTCTGGGTCGACCCATATCGATTGGCTTACCAATTAGCATAGATTTAGTTAACTAACCTGTGGGCGCAATATACAGAGACAGCAATCCACTTATTAAAGCGACATAAATATCCATCTCTCCACCTCAGAGAAAGAACGAAAAATGTAGATTTACGGCACACCAACTCGAAAGAGCGTCACGTGGTTCAAACACGTTTCCATCTCAAAGCGCATCTACACCTGTCCCCGAAAGGACACCAACCGATATTTTTTACATAGTTTTGAGACTTTGATGTATTCAATTATGATATTCTATGGATCAGCATTATTCATTTTTCTTTGGACCTGTGCGGAATATTTTGAATGCACAAATGTGATATTCTGGAGCCGAGGCCAAAAAATTATTCATGTGTTTACGACTAAATGTGACACCCGCAACAAAAAGAGCTGAGGCTTCTGAGTGAACAGCGAAGTGAATAAGGACAACAAGTGTATTTTTATTTCATTGATGTACATTCTGATGATCCAGCTTAGCATTAATATTTCACATTAAGCAGCCGCGATCTGTAACTTTCCTTTGTCGAATGGGGAAAAAGGCTGGTTGGTACGTTTCGGTCGCACACGGCTTGGATCAAGGGTGATTACAAGTTGAATTATTATAGACATCAAAGGAAGGAGACGACAAGTGATCAGGGGCTGTATTCACCTTGATCCTCAGCTATTAACTAAGGTTTAAAGAGGATCTCTATCAATATTGGATCCTTTATTAGGCTGATTCCATTGGGTTTTATGAATGCGAATACATGTACAGACTGGTTCATATTGTTGTTCCGAATAATGATAAAGTTCCCTATGGGATTTTACCATTGCGAGATGTTGCTACGGCGTGGTTGCCAAGGCGCTCTGGAGTGACCGACACGATTGTGGCAATGTAAAATCATGGTATTTATTGCACTTAACTGTAATGGATATCTAACAACATATCAAAAAGACAACAATTTAAGCATTAACATCTGGATCATTACAAAAGGTGCTCGAAGTGACTCCGACTGACATCGGAGCAGAGTTGGAGTCTCACCTCAACACTATCGCCTTAATCCTTGTTCTGATCGATCTCAGCGAACGCGTTGTTATGAAGTCTCTGAGATCTTCAAGGGTTCGTGGACTCCTTGCAAAGACAACATTTTTCACGTGGTCCAACAAGAAAAAATCCAATGGTGTGAGGTCTGGCGACCAAAACCCCCCTAGCAACTACGCCGTAGCAACGTCTCGCAATGGTAAAAACCCTTTAGGGAACTTCAACTTTATTTAGAACAACAATATGGACCAGTTTGTATACCAATTCTGAATCTATTTGCTATAAATACGTTTCAAGATAATTTGAACTATGCCTTCCTAACTTAAACATAATTATATGAAGAGAAATAAGAATGATATTTGCTTGACGACTTGACTTGACTTGACAGTTGCTATGACGACGGACAGGAAAGGCGGAATTCAAATTTTACAAAAGTCCGATTTGTTGTTTTTGGAGGACTGTTCAGGCATTTTAGATCACCTGAACCTGTCGTAATAATCATCGTTTGCGTCTCTTCACGACGAATCCGATGATCTCAAAATCGTACGTATCCGTCGTGTGCAACTTTGTGTGTCTGGCGCTGCTCGTCGGCGACAAGGCTGTGGCTATATTCTACCATTGTCTCATTGTCATCATCAATCATCATTAACATGATCCACTATTCACGAGAAGAAATCTTGAACATTAGGACAAGTTCAACCGCTATGTACAACCTGGACTTCATACATCCATCCAGGAGTTCGCCGCCTATCTTCTATCAGTGCAGTGTGAACCACCACGCCATGGAAAACAACAATGACAACTACAATTCAGAAGCAGGCAAAGAAGATCATACGTGAACAACATCATCCACTGAAGGACAACTACAGCTTCATGCCTTCTGGAAGACGACTTCGATCGTTGAAGTGTAACACCACAAGATACCAGAATACATTCGTGCCATCCTCCATTCGACTCATAAACTCAAGTTAATCATCCATCACCTCATCATTGCCATTCGCCAAAACCATCCCTTCGGGTCCAATAAAGTTATCTTTATCTTTATCTTTATCGGAAGCTCACCCGCGGCTTCAATTGTTAACAATAATTAGTGGAGTACATCTGTGAAAAAAACTGAGTGAAATCAACCAAAAAATGCAACAAAAGATTTTTCAACGGTTCTGTGTAGGTTTCGGGGTGCTAATGGAGGAACACAAAAGTTTACCAAAATCTGGCGTCGGGGAAGGATTTTTTTTTTCTGCAAATTAGTTACCTTGATTACGCTAAAGGTGAGTTTATCGTCCAAACCAGTATATCAAAATAAAGATTTATATCAGACATGATCAGAAATGACAAAAATATGTGTACCTGTAAAGTTTTTGGTTTGGTCTAATTAATCACAGGTGTAAAAAATTCTGGAAACCTCAAATTATTTGCTTAATATTAGCATTTCACGAAATGAGACTTACACATCATTAGGAAAATGCCTATGAAGAGAGTGGTAGTACTAATTAATTAATTAATTAATTAATAAATTAATTAATTAATAAATTAATTCCCCAGAAAGTGTAACAACTGTGAGTAATCATATACAAGGGCTTGGGTCAGCGTCAATATTTTGCTGCCAATGGATGAGAACTAGGAAGAAGTAAATAATAGTTCAGTAGATTATCAGTTGTCCATAATCACCGAATAATTAAGTGATGTAACGCTCGATATATGACAAGATTAATACACAACGTTAAATTAGCATGACGGACAACCGCTTGCGTCTTTGGTCTGTTTGGTATTCTTGCCTTCTAAACTGTCACTGTCCGATTCTTCATCATATGAACACTCAAATAGTACACTAGTTACGCATAGCAGCTGATGATGTCATTTTAAAAACCACGCGTGAACACCACAAGATCCCTTCAAAGAGTTGATTGTTTTGAACTATTAACGGATGCATCTCAAATGACAAATAGGCCTTCGGACTGACAACGGAAGTTAGATATATTCTGAGTCAAATTGTATCAATGTTATGATCGCTTCTATTTCAAGTATTCGATGGTGAGCACGTGGTTGGCTGTTTCTAAAACTCTTGCGATTCATCTTTATTCTGTGTTCACCCAGAGCCATAAGTACAGCACTCAGCCTCGACGAATGTTATTATTTTGCCATTATGAAACCATCGTATGACATGAATACCAGCGTTTATGCTGTCCACTTGAACTGAAGGAGAAGTAGCATGCACGAGTCGAAAGTTACGCTTTCAGGCCAATGTCAACAGGTGCGATCGACGGAGCTCATCTGCTGCATGGCTAAAATCACAACAACGACACGTGCGGATTAAAAAGTCAAGGTGCTCAATTCGTCATTCAAATGGAAATCAAGTGCAGCATTACACGGGTTGGGGTGTAAGGACGAATACAAATCAATGGATGATATTACAGCGTCATGTAATACGAGAGATGAATGAACCCAGTTGACCCATTTGATACCTGTTTGTCTCAGTGGAAGAGATATTTAGACTTTCAATACAAGGGTTCGATTCCCCTGGGTGACTACATACCAACGCTCACTCTCTTAGATCGGGACTTAAAACAGGGGACCTCGACCATAGCCAATGAAATAAATATTCGTGATTATAATGGGCAGCGCTTGAGCACATCTATGGATATTGTGCTATACGAAATGAATTATTTAGAAATGAATTATGCTTAATATGCAACAAAGAAAATCCAATAATCATAGTTCTGAAGGTGTGCCATTATTTATGTCGTTATTGAGATCTTTCATCTTGCTGCACTCAGAGGTCACCTCTGGCAAATCGAGGTGGTCTACTGACTTGTGGAAATAAGCGACCAATCACCTGTAACGCAAGCCATCCATTCAGGTATTCATCGCATGGCATTTTCATAGCGATTGTCTTACACTTTTTGCGTACATAGATAACACATATATTTCTTAATCTCCTGTCCGATTCGGGTTCTCTTGACGCATTTTTTTTTTTTTTTTTTTTTTTTCTGAATCGCTAAAGAGCAATTTTATTGTCTGCTTGCCAACGTTCAACAAATTTTCAGTCATGAATCGCGCTAAATTAAATTCAATGAGTGTTAGCGGCCAAGTCGTTTAAATGAATTTTGATTCAAGAATCGGGGCCTGATACCAGATCGGATACCGAATAATGTACATTTAAAACATCTGAGCTCTTAAACGCAATGGATATAAATTTGTTCATATTATTATAATCTCATGATATGAGCATAGTGGATGAAATTATCTCTATGAATGAGCCCATGGGTTTGGGGGAATGGGATGATGTCGATCTCCACTTCAATTGTTCCCTTTTGTCTCAATCGCATCGGTCAAAATACTTACCTCTTGTCTTCTCCATTGAGTAAAGTACACGATATTACGTCACGTGGGAGAGGCTATAACTGAAATCATGTCCTCCCTCATGTTCACTCACCTGACACAATGCATGTTCCATTTTTGGTGTTGCCGGCACTTTACAACATATTATTCGTGTGTTCGATCATTCTTGTTAGAGCGGAAGCAATGTGGTATAACACAATGAAATGCTAGATAAAATGCTTAATTACCTGTCTGTGCAATCAGCAGAAACAGCAATCCACTTGAGAATATGAGGATGACGTAGAAATCCATCCCATAAGCAAACATGAATCCTGATGTGGCGCAATTGGCCCCCAGCACCGTGTTATGAGCGAGTGATGCGTATCGAGAGAGGGCTGCGGTATCCCGCGTACTGCCGACCATAGACAGTAGCATATAGCGCCAAGCCTCGCAACGCACCACGGTGTTACAAGTCACCAAATAACTAGCTAGGGGAAAGTGCCCAAGACACACCCCCATTGTTTTCAATTGTCAATGTGGGATAAATTATGTTTCGTATAATTATAGTCAGTTGGGTGTCTTGATGATTCCTTAAGGGATATTGTATCTTTGGTTGCATTTTTACTGCTTAGAATGTAATAATAACCGAGTAAAGTTCGATTAAAAAAAAAAAAAAAACAAAAAAAAACAAAGGGGGTGCGACTTGCACACACCTGCTGCCAAGATGCACCCCTCTTGCCTCCCACAACGCACTCCTGTTTTTGAGATGCACCTCATACTCTTTACATGTATCTTATTTTCTTCGTATAAGCACGGAATTTATTTGTTGTGTAGGCCTTATATGCCAAGTGTATTTTATGCTGTATTGAATAAACTTGTCACACAAAGTGTTCTGTTTAATAATAATAAAAATAATAATAATAATAATAATAATAATAATAATAATAATAATAATAATAATAATAATAATAATAATAATAATAATAATAATAATAATAATAATAATAATAATAATAATAATAATAATAATAATAATAATAATAATAATAATAATAATAATAATAATAATAATAATAATAATAATAATTATTATTATTATTATTAACAATAAAAATAATAATATCATTTATTCACCATAAAATAATGGTAATTAATGAGTTAATAGAAAAAAGAGGAGAGAAAAAAAAAAAGAAAAAAAGAAAAAAGAAAAAGAAAAAATGAAAGACCAATTAATCAGGCATCAGACAAATGAAATTTAAAATTATTAGAATTTCGTGAAAAGACATGAAAGATGACGAATGAGATTTTATTTCCAGAAGTTCTATTAATAATTTAGAATGAACAAAAGTGGAGTGATCAATTTCAGAGAGTCAAGTATCAACTATTAAATTACGTAATAGGTTTATTACGTATAATATATTTATTAATAATAGGTTTATTATGTAATAGGTTTAATGCTTGAAAATGAGATTCTGCATTTTGCCAAGAAAACTACTATAATACTGAAAATTTATGAAAGAGTAAACATCTATACTGCGACAAAGTAAAAGTTAGCAAATGATTAAAAATACACAAGGTAAAGGTTAAGAAATGATAATAATGACAATAACCTTGACTAGGAAAATAAATCAGAAGTTTATCCATTCACAAACCTTATAGACTACATATACAAGCAAAGAAAATAAATCGAAATACATCACTGGGGAACAATGCAGAAAGAAAGAATATTGAAAAAAAAAAAAAAAAAAAAAAATTAAAAATAGAATGGTGAAAGCACAAGTCAATAGAAACTAGACAGGGTCATACCAATGACTTTTAAATTGAAATACCATCCTAATTAAATTATATTAATTAATGTTTGATCATTTAATCAATTAATTGTAAAACAAATCAAAGAATGGCAAATAGTTCACACAAATGAATGACCAAAAAACAACCTTTAACCTTTAACCCTTAATGAGTATGTGTGGATATTATGTTGCTTACGAAAGAAAGACAGCTTGTTTGACGCTTGGGAAGGTAATGTTTTTCATCGTGGCCGCATAACAGCCTGACATGAAATCCACATGAAGCCAATGCACATACCGACTGAACAAGGCGATCTCCAAGACGCCCCTCACTGTGCGTGTTGACAACCTCAAGGATGTGCATCTTAGGATCAGCGCATGCTTTCTTCAATAGCACTATTTATCACTCACCAAATCACCCATTCGAGACAAAAAAGAGCTATGAATGATCGCTTTAAACCGTCATATCAAGCCATAGGGGATACACAAGCTACAATGGTGGGTAATACATGACAAAAAAAGTGCGAAGACCTTCTTGAAATGAGACATTTTTAAAACGACATCATCCAATGCTGTTATTCTCCATCAGGAAAGATGCATTGTGTAACACTCAGTTGGCCGCTCCAACTGGTGGCGCGGCCGTCGTCTGCTCGTTAGACAATGGGTAAGATGATGAATGTTTTGCACTCCGAGTATGTCAATGACCTCTTTCCATTGACATATAGTTGCGCTGGGGTACATCAGTTAACCACGAACGGTGGGGGTGCATCTTACCAAAATGTGCGTCTCATATACTTTCCCCTACATGCATAACCAATTGTAATTACAATTCACAATCGTAACGTCCGTGGACTGAATGCTTCAATACACGCCCTATATCATACATGTTAAGAGTCCTGAATTGGGCTGTGCCTCCAATCCAGTAATCATAACGCATTCATCAGTAGCGCCATCGTGAATTGAGCTTTCCTTTAAAACTTAACTACATGAAGAACGAAACAATATCGGAAATGCAATAAACTGTATACGGTGAATAGCCAAATGGATAGCATAACGGAACAGGGTTGGGGGTGGGGAGTGGTCGGTAAAGTCGACAAATGAGTGGACTGTCCGATTTGTCAGAGGATGCCTCCCATTACAGACGTAACTCGGATTCACTTTCCGAGACGGCGCTCAACACTGCACGCTTGTTATAAGCCAGCTAATGCAAAGCACATGACTGCAGCTGGGAATGCACAAACTAGAACTGATATAACGAGATAGTTGGATTCAAAGAACGATTTATCAGAGCAATTACGAGCCTCACTTGACGGCTCCCATTGTTAACGATAGGATAAATACTTTTGTCACGTCACCACAGTCTGAAATCGAACGCGAGAAGAAAGCGAGATTTCAAACCTCTCAAATTCGATGTATCTAGAAATTAGTCCACAGCAAGCGTATTGTGTAACAATATGTCATCCAAAAGGTTTCTTTGTCTTTGATAAACATCCTCTTTCGTCCGTTACTAGTTAAAAACAATCAGAGATCCTCTTTAAGTATACATTTACCATCCCTTGGGTATTTTTACATAAGTTTACATTGTAAACCGAGTTTACCCTAAACCCGAACTCAAATTTAATGAAAAGTATATGCTGCACCCTTGAATCCGACAAACTTTTCAACGTGATCAGTGATAAACATATCGCCATGGGACCATCTTTTGGAATGTTAGCATATCGGGTCATGCGATTCAACGATCCTCTTGCAGTACTAAGCCACCATGTTCCACTGCAATAATGCCAAACTGTAAGGGCTGCTTACCTGGACCGACGCACACGCGTAATAATGGGTTGGCGATCCCGAAATATCGATTGCAGTCAGAGCGAATACAGGGTTTCCATAGCGACCCACATTCACTGCAATCCTAGAAATTGCACAATCCTAGCAGTGTTAATAAAGCCATTTAATGTAATATATAACACGCGCACGTCAGTCCATGTACGCTGCTCTTTATAACGTATTTGTGAAGAATTCGATCTCAGTTTGATGGCGGTGTTCATTTTGAACAACAACTACTTAATTATGCGCATTTCGCCCTCTGAACTGTGATTATTGCGTTCTCTTTGTGTCATATTAAGCATAATTTAGCCTTGGATTCATTGTTTATGCATATATCTCCATTCTCTTGAAAACATTGTGAGTCATTCTAGGTCATTGGCTTCTGCTTTATGACCCAATTGCGACACATTACTTCTTACACCCCTGCACGTGCAATACACAAAGCCTGCACTTTCCAATTGTAAGACGAAATAAACACAATGACTCCTTGATCCGCGCGTGTTATTGCCGTGAGTTTAATTGTAATCTCCGTTGATATTAGCATAACAGAACAACACAACTTTCGACACGTGCATGCTACTTCTCCTTCAGCTCAAGTGGACAGCATAAACGATGGTGTTCATGTCATACGATGGTTTCATAATGGCAAAATAATAACATTCGTCGAGGCTGAGTGCTGTACTTATGGCTGTGGGGGAACAAAGAATAAATATATGTCGCAGAAGGATCCTGTGTGAGAAACAGAAATTCGCCAATCTCGTGCTCACCATTAAACAGTTAATCGTGATTCATGGATATTGTCAAGATAGGACTTAAGACTCTTTAATAACTGTTCACAAGCCAGAAACATTGTTTGAAAATTAATTGATCCTGACATTTACAAGTGTACTCGGAATGATTTGACTCCTACGCTGTGTTGATTCAACCAAACGTTATGATTTATGAAGAATCCATTTTCCATCTCGAGGTGCAATTTCCCCCAAAAAATAAACGGCAAGTGAAAACAGACAATGAAATGACGCTAAACAACCACTCAAATCCAACGAAACAAATGAAAAATAGGTTTAAAAAATGAACAAAATTATTGGAAACAACGAAGTTAACGAAATATCAAGATCAACATCAAGATCCGGCATCCCCCACTTCAAAACGAGAGGAAGGCAACACACGTCCCATAACAACACAACAGAAACAAAAAACAAACAAAACAAAACAAAAACAAAAATAAACAACAATTTTATTGTTTTAATATTACAATGCGTGGTTCGAGCTTCTAATTTGTTTATTTTTTTTTACTTGTTTTGTTTCCACTTTTGACTCAGAGTGCACCTAAACGAGAACAAACAAACAAAATGCTAGAGACATTTCCAAAGTAAAATTCTAACGAGCCAACAAAAGGATGTGTAATGAAAGAAAATAAGTTTTTAGCATGGAGTCGATTACAATTGGCAGACCCCACCCCTCCTTACCCCTTCCAAATCCGTTTAAATAGATATTTAGCCGAAGTGACCAAAGAAGACTACGTTCCTCTATGTGACAGCTTCATAACGTTAAGTTAAAGTTAAAGTTAAGCTAAGTTAAGTTAAGCCAAATACCCCAAACCATATTTGCCGAAACCCTTCATCACTGTTTCGTACGCATTGCGCTGCAGTAAATGTTACACAGTGTTGTGGGGCCAACGGCACCATATCAGCTCAGGAGTCGATGTCATTTGCTTCTGTGCTGTCAAGGGATGGATTTCTACGTCATCATTTTAATATCAAGTGGATTGCTGTCTCTGTTGATTGCACGGACAGGTAATTGCAATTTAAGTTAACTTAGCATTACTTAGTATGGTATAACATTAGCTAAAATTATTTTCTGCATATGCATGATTAGTTCCACAATGGAATCATCCTAAATCATCGTTTACATAACAGTCTCATTGGCTCCCTGTGCGGAATTTTAAAAACACTATATTGAGCTCGGATGCCGCCGGGTTAAATGCATGATAATAATAACTTTGTAAAAATGCAGATGCACTTAAATGCACTGGATGGCATACATTTACAATTTTCATAGAAACTTGATATTCCAGTTGTATGGCACAATTTTCACTTGTCTTGTACTAAGTCATAATTGTGAACAACACTGAATGAAGATGCGGCAATCCAGTTTTTATAGTTATGGTGTAAAGTTATGTCACCAACTGTTATCACTGTATTGCTATGTTGATACAAGTGTCAGCAGAGTAATTATTTCTTTGGACGAAAGCATCTGCGACTGTTGCACGGTGTTGTATTCAGCATTGCTAACGATTTTCTCTTTTCTGAAAAATGCTGGGAAATTTCCTCGAAATGCACACTTTCTTGTTTCTCGTTTTCTTCTTTAAATAATTATGTCTTTTCTGTGGATATTCCATTGCCGATTTGGCCAATAATTCAACGAATATATTTCAGGAGATTTTTTTCACTATTAGAGTTTGTGGTATTATTAGATGACGTTGTTTTCTGAATGTGCCGTTTTATTCCGTGAAGCGTTAATTCAATTTTCTGTCCAGATTTAATGCCTTGCTTAGATTTTGTCCCCTCCCCCTCCTTTTTTTTTTTTGGAGGGGGGGGGGGGGTGCGGTGGGGTTCCTACCATGGCTTTTTTGTGTCTCAATAAAAGCCCCGGATGACGTCGATTTCCTTTTGTTCCGGTATTGTATTAGGTGTGAAAGACTTCTGCAGGGTTGTCGAACACCCGAACCAGAATGATGCATCGGTTCGGTTAAATTAATTACTATGGTCAACCGCAACATTGTTTCCACGAAATTTGAATAGCGATAGAGTAGCACTGGACAATGGAGCTATAGATGTAATAATCATGACTGTCAAGCATGAAAGAGAGAATGGAACATTGCCACCAAACACCCCCACGGCAAAACCCCGGAAACAAATCAAACATATCTGAGTTAGTTATGTCGTCAGATAGCGATTAAAAAGTTGGACATTTTGGTGGTTGTTTTAAAGAAATTTGTTGACCGGTCACTGAGATTTGTCCATTTGAAGTCAGATAACCATGAGAAAATCAATCTATAAAAGCGTTGCTATGAGTTACGTACTTTGACCCTGGATGGTGGCCCTGTTTCTTGCTTCGCGATTGGCTGGATGTGGAATGGATCTAGTCCAAGTTAATATCATAGAAAGTAGAGAGGACAACCTTTACCATGATATCAAAGGGGTTTTGCCGTGGAGCCTCACAATTGTTCTATAACAATACCACGTTTTCTCTGCAAGATTCAACTCTCGTGTATGCACAGTTAAAAGCCAGTACGTAACGCGTATTTTCAGTGCAACCATTCGAAGACCAAGCGAAACTTGTTGGCACTAAAGTGCATTTATGTAACAGAGTGGCCTATTTCCGGTTCTTGGAAATGGGCATTGAGGTCACCATTTCACTTCCTGGAATCGGAATTAGCATGGGATAATTAAGTAGTTATTACAGGTCTAGATGAAAGAAAGTGAAACGACCGAAGATGTTGCCATGGAAGAACTTATTTCATTCAAAAGTGTTGCATATTATCTGGTCAGGGATATTCCCAATGGCCGAGTCACCGAAAAATTATAATTATAACGAATTATTACATAATTCCGAATAGTAACGCCCGTGGCCCGACCTGGTCTCGAGCCAAGGGTGCCATTATCTAGGATTGCTGTTAAGGCACTCAAACCGATTTGTTATACTAGACCCATGGGTTTTAATATGCCGTTGCGTGTACATGATAATTTTATTTCAGTTAATTTTTCAATAATTTTGGGATAGTAGATGCATAGGACTCAAGTATGGAAGGCAAATCGCGTATTTCATAAATCAAGTGTTGATAGTCAGAAAATGATATGCAATCAGGACTTAGGAGTGAAATATCATCATGTATCTATGCCAGTTTTCGCAATTTGTTAGACAACATGCCTGTATTCGAACAGGGATCTGTCCAGCCACCATACCGTCGTGCCTCGATCCGAGCCTCTGCTCAATTGACACACTTTCACACCAGTCATAACATTATGACTGATTTCTTTCTTTGTAATTTAGATTTCAATGAATTCTGATTCACTTCTTTCCCAGAGGGGCTAGAGTGCAAAACCACCAAGAAAGGCGTTGAGTATGACGGTACTCATAACATTACGAAGTCTGGAAGAACCTGCCAGCGATGGGACTCGCAGACCCCGCATGCTCACAATTATGAAACGTATAAATTCCCCAACAGTGAAATTGATCACAACTACTGCCGTAACCCTAGCAACAGCACGATCGGGCCCTGGTGCTTAACGACTGACACCGGCACTGAATTCGAAACATGTGACGTCATGTTCTGTGCATCATGTGACCGTGAGTATGGTTGACTGTTGTTTCCATTATTGTGTTATGATTAAGATAGCAAATCAGATTTTGCTGTTTAAGGAAGCGCACAAAGCGATGACATTCTGACAATTGTACGGATGCATCTAATTCTATGCAGCACGATTAAGCTTCATTCATATGTCATAGGTGCTTGTCGTCTGACAAATAGTACATATGGTGAGGAATATGACGGCACTCTACAGTACAACCAAGATGGCGTCATTTGCCAGAGATGGGATGAACAGTCTCCTCACAGTCACCCTCGATTCACTGAGGCGAGCAACTGGGTCAACTATGGCAACATACGGGATCAAAACAACTACTGCAGAAACCCCAGTCCTCTCCAATACAACGGAGTTTGGTGTTACACGATGGATCCGGGTTTGAAATATTCATTCTGCGAAAATGCCCCATACTGCCCAACAGGTAAGTCACGAAACATACGGAGTCGTTCTTTACATTCAACGAAAACAAAATTGATTATAAGAGTCTCTCGCTATGACACAGAGGGCATGCATCTGCTTAACCTCAGCATACATATATAATGCACAGACAATGATTTCGCTAATTCGTTTACTGAATATTCAGCATGTATAATTACCACAATTATTCATCCTCGAATTCATATTTCACTATCCTAATTATTACAGTGACTATAGTATCAGCCAGCTCCAACGCCAACGTATTCGACAACAATAAACTCACTTCACTTCCGAATGAACCAATCACTTGCCAGAATCCTAATTTGAATTTCATTGACATGAAACTGGAGGTCAAAGTAAGCTCTGAGGTCACCGATTTCTCCTTCGAGGTGACCTATCAAGTTGAGAGGGAGAACCACGATTGCAGTGCAGATGAGGCCATCATGGCATTTGCAAAAAGGGATGCCACCAATTCCACGTGCAACCTCGACAAACCTACACGCTACACTGAGCCATGCCGTCTCCAAGGAACCTATCCAAGAAATGGTATGCAAGGCTGCAGAATCAAATGTCATTCTAGAATTGGCTCATTCAACACAGTATATGTCATAATGCGATCTCAGCTTCACCCATTTAATGTCTGCAATTTACATACATGCCCGGATGTCTGATCGGTGCATGTATGAAAAGCCTGGTACATACAGGGTGACACGAAAGTTAATAATCATAATGCCAACAAGAAGCGCCCGTAGTAACAGCTCAAATTTTAAATGGGGCTGTTTAAATTTGTTTCTAGATGTCTTTTATCAGTATCGTGAGGTTTTAGATTGACTCTTTGCTTGTAAATTGTACACCATGATTCATTATTATTATTATTATTATTATTATTATTATTATTATTATTATTATTATTATTATTATTATTATTATTATTATTATTATTATTATTATTATTATTATTATTATTATTATTATTATTATTATTATTATTATTATTATTATTATTATTATTATTATTATTATTATTATTATTATTATTATTATTATTAATTATATATCACTCTCCTTTAGCATGAAATCACTTTAAATCTCCACAAAAATCTCGTTGAATATTATTGTTCATTGTTCCACAGTGTTCATTTTTGTAGCAGACGACAGTTTGAAATTATTGATTTCAACTCATTTAATATGTTGTCCACAATCTTTAAGTAATGATCCGATGCACTTCTCGAGCTTTTTAGTGGATAATGCGGGGAAAGGGGGAATTGGTTTTGGCGATTGGTTCCTGACAGTGTGAGGTCAGGGTATGCATGAGTTCATCACCTGAAATATTACAGCTGTTTTCGAGTTTCTCATCTGTATAAATATCTATAATTTTGATCAAATTATAAGCTTTTTGCTTTTGGTCCGATATTTTCATTTAAATATATATCTTGCTTGCAATGGCTACTTTTTAAAGATATTATTACTAAACAATGTTTATTCGGTTCTACAACAAATACATTGTGATAACTACAATTAGTTGGTAAATGTGACTTCTTGGACCAGCCAAGAGGGTAAATGGGAAGAGCACATTATCTGGAATTCATATCGAAGAATTTTAGGTGAAACTAAATGGAAATGAATCTATATAACATCGCATTCTCATAGGAGAGAATTAATTCTCAGATTGAAGAACACACTCTTAAGAATTTATTATTAAGGCTGGTTGGATTAATAAATTCACAGACTTAAGCCAAATAATCCCCCGAATATTTATATCGAAAGATAATTTAGCGCCAAATTATGCCATCCCCGGTTATGCAATATCTGACAATAAAATTAGCCAAAGAGACGCGTTTGCTTTGCACTTAAGTTTATGTTAGCAAAATGATTAAAACAACTCTCTGATTAACTTTCATTTGGTAACATTGTCACCTTTGATGACGTCATCACGAGGAGAGTTCCTAAAAGAAAAAAAAACCCCACTTGATAATGAAAGTACATCTGAATGCCTCGTATAACGACATCATCCGGTTGGGACATCCGCAACAACACCGAACTTGCATCATAACGGTCCGTTCCGTACGTTATGAAGAATACATTTGTCTTGTGCAAGTCTGGACATCATAGCGTGACTAGAGCCACCACATGACCTCGCTCTAAAACATGAATTCTTTGCTGGTTACCGCCAGGGATAATTGTCACTAAAAGTCACACAACAGCTAAATAACCTTTTTCGGTTTTTGGGTTCATTCAAGTGAGTATTGCTCCCTTCCTTAATTTGCTGTTAGATCCACATCTCTTGTCTCTTATTATTTTTTTCCAAATGAATGATCAAATCCATGATTGAGTTAACGTTCATAGAATACTGCTAACCCAAAAGGCATGTGTCGTGATGGTGTATGCGGAAGGACACGATTTCAGTTACATCATCTCCCGAGACACGCATTGAGCATGGAAATGGCCACGGGTACTTTGACCAATGCATAATTCAGACACGGAAAAGACTTAGTGGTGATATTTGACATTATCTCATTCTATAAGACCCATGAGATCATTCACAGAAAGAGGTACCAATAAGATGGCGCATCATGAAACGAGATGAAATGGAAAGCACTTTAGAGGTCAATTCAGGTCAATCTTAAAAAATTGATCATTGAAAAAAAACCCACTGACAAATCAAGAGATTTCAATTATCGCAAACCGTGCTGCTCTGTGCCGGTTCTCTGTGCCGGGACCTTTTCTATCTTGCTTAGGTGCCAGTCTGTGACAGTTAAATTAAATGCCAATCACTGCTGCACAGGGTTCCATTGCAAATAGGACATTCCCTTCCAAGTACTGAAAGTGCAAGGCAGTGGGAAGGCAAAGGGGTCTCAAGGGAAAGGACTACGTGGCGCGGGGTGTGCAAACCCAATTGCACATTTGCATAGGCGGATACGGCTGTCAGGCAAACTGTGGCGTTAGGAGATCATGCGCCTTCATGCTGTTGTTCTAATGTTCCAGTGCTTTCTCTCGCCCCCATCCCCCCTTTCACGTGATATGATTTCCTTGTACCACCACAATCCGTTGTCTATCAGATGTATGCTTTAGATGTATTTTTAGAGGGCTACCTTTCATTATTTTGATTAGTGAGAATCATCGCTCACACCGCATGAGATGGAAACCCATGCAATATGTATCATTGCATAATCGCTATGCAAGTACGTTGTGGATAGAAACATATGCACTCACATTATATACCTTACATGGAATATGCACAAGATTACTTTTTTGATATTTTTTCCGTTGAATTTGCAGCGTTATTCAATAACAATGACATAACACATGATATAGATGGACAAAGACATAATGTACATACGATTCAGTGAAATATTTGGTATTATATAATAATTATATAATAATTATATAATAATAACGTCATAATACGATGCACTGATGACGCAAATAAGCGTTTCCAAGAGTAGACCCAGATCACTGATTGCTCATTTTTTTACAGTAATTATTCCAAGAAATCGTTTCGTGATAACATTCTTCTCGTGACAGTTTTGACAGCTTTGTGTTTCAGCAAATTACAACCCAAAAATTGCAAGAATACACCACTCAGACTCCTATTATATTGAAAAGTGGCTACAACATCAAACAAAAGAAAACCAAACCTCAATCACACGAATCATTGGAAGAATGCAGCTATGAAATTGCAAACTATTCCGCAGACGAATCGAAGAAATCCAATAACCGACCCTGACATCATTGCATGACTCACATTCAAAGCTAAAAACCACCATCTCCCAATAGAATTTGCAGTTTGGAGGGAGGCAAAGTACACACTAGTTTCCATGCCCTTCCACATGAACGCACAGATAGCCCCACTCCATCACTCTCCACACTCCACTCGCCCTCCTTACTCCACACGAGTCCCTGTGTGACTCCAGTGCTACCCAGAGGACGAAATTGACGCTACCCTTTTTGAGCCAACACAACATACATACCACATACTGTTCTTTTGATAACATATTGATGCTCATCTCGAAGGCCTGATCTTTAATTAGGGAGTGTGGTTTGCTTGGGGCGTCTTGTTATTAGACAAATTTCTGTCTGGATTTAGTGGTTTGTTTATATTTCGTGGCGCAAGATGGCAAGAGGATCGGAGACTTCAAACAGAAATGATACGTTGTATATTTATTCCAGAGGTGTCAGTGCTTCAGTAAAACTGACAGATAAACAGACCACAAAATGTGGATAGAGCAATGCATCCACAGACTGTTACATCACTTCTGGTGAAATATGTAATATACTTATGTCTTACAAAAAAGTAAATCAATATCCCATACATACAAGAAATCAGTGAGACTCTTGAACAAGGGTAGGCAGCATCAATATAGTACATTTGTTGATTGCATCACTTTCCCTTGCGTGCATGGACCATTGCCTGATTCACTTTGTGTCGTTTTGTTTCATTTGGGGAGCACAGGATTTGTCTTGTTGTTCACCGACTGTAATCGATTGGCACAGAATCGAATCCGCGTGGGATTACGGAAGTCAATTCAAATCGGATTCACGACAAGCTGAATTGACCTCTGCTTAGCGATTGCATGTCCAGGTTTTATTGTGTTGCAAACCTCGCTTAGTGGGCTACTACTGGATATAATATGTGTATATACATGTATACCATGCATGCCTTTGTTATTTGTACGTAATTTCTGCTTTCGGTCGAAATTGTGTAGTAATCACATGGACTTCCGGATGACAACGGTTGACAACTTTGCATTGCAATGATTCTCCTATTTATCAGTACTCTTAGCCACAACTCGGCACCCTGGTCCTCTCCTTTGTTTGTCCTCACCCTCTGAGACTTCCACTAGTCTTTTCTAACTCTCTCTTGTCTCCGTGGAAGGCTCAGCGAAGTACGAGTGTCACCAAAAAAGTACAAGCGCTCTGTGTACATGTCTGAAGCATGACAGGTTTCTGACGTACGGGGCCTGTTTGTCAGGCTGTCTGGCAATGTTGAGGGTCTGACTCAGATCTTCCCTTGTATTGGAAACAGTGACATCATTGTCCCTCCACTCCGCTCTGATTTTAGTTGTTACATAACTGCCCCATTTTCTTTGTCTTTTTCTCGAGTCGAGGGCTCCGGATTCAATTACTCTGCAAGTGGAAGGGTTTGTCTTATTTTGGATCGTCTTGTCCTGATTTGGTTTCACGGGTTAACTTTATCTGTCCTTTTATTTTTACTTCAACACGTGACTATGTACATTTTGATCCATAATGGCTTACTTACTACCATCATAATTAAATTTGCATAAACTGATTTCCACTTTGTTCAGAATATGTTATCCTGAATAAGACTCAATGCACTTATTCTCATTCCAGATTAGACTAAGCAATAGAGGAGTAAGGGAACCAATGGAAGATTATCCAACCACCCCGATTGCTTATCTCTCTCGTCAAACCTTTTTGCGCACACATGAAATGTCTCACGAAACTCATCTGATGCCATCGCAGTATGTATCCATACGCCATACTCCTGCAGAGCTATCAAGATTCCTACCGATCTGTTTCTCTCCAGGGCAATGATAAATGATCTGAAATCGCTGCATGGAGCTCAAAGCGATAAATCTCGCGATGCATCCATTTGGTTTTTGCTCTCTAGGCACTAGTGCGTATATGTTTTTCATACGCCAACGTCATTTCGGTTTCTTTTCGGGATTTTTTTTTTTTTTTTTTTTTTTTGCTCTCTCCAGACGTATTATTGTATTGAACACTCATCCTCATAGGATTGGGTATAATGTGTTAAAATATACATTTACTGAGTCACTTTGAGTGAATCGATTATTAATTTTAGTTCTTAGTTCATTATTGACATATTTGGGTTTGACAAGATATTATTATTGCACGTAATGACCTTCACTTAGTTGGTACGCCCCCCACCCCTTCAACATTGCAATGTGGAACCGTTCTTGGCATTTTTGTACGTATAGCTTTTACTTGAATGCATGAAACTGCGTCTGACATTTGCAGTTGCTACAAAGTGGAATATTGCTCCCTAGATGCAATTACACTGTCTCTTCATGGCACTCTACGAATGTATTGAGCGATATCCACCATACGCAACGGAACAAGAAGTAAACTATAAACTGAGAGATTGGGACTCATGTGAGATCTGAACGCGGATGAATGAATTTTACAATTCACTCTTCGAGACAAACTACAGATGCTGGTTGCAAAAGGTAGAGTTCATTAGTTATTTCAGTCTTAGAATACAGAAAAAAGCGCCGCCGTACAGGTTAAATGTACATCAGGATTGCTTCACATGCACATTACAGAAGGCTCGTCTTTATCCAGGGAGAATAAAGACAGGGTAAGCACCTGGATATTCCATCGATTACATTTGATTGAAATAACGATCCTAGATCATTGGACCACAAATTCTTGCAAATTGTATGCGTCCCTAGTTCTCTCGCGCTTATGCATGGTAATAATGCGTTCCCTGTTATGACTTAATTACGAAAAAGACTCACTAATTAGAACAGACAACGAAATAATATACATTGTGCAGTATTTAATGACGTTCTTCCAAAATAATTTATCATCTAGCCAGAAACATTAGGTAAAATAATAAGGTAATATAAATTGTGATGGTCTACGATCTTAATTACCTCAATTGTCTTATCAAGCATTACAGTAAGTATGGATTTTACATTAAAGTGTTTCTGAGCTGCTGGCGGACAGCAGAGCGTTAACTCCATGTTGATTTTTTTCAACCTCTTATCTGTCTTTTGTGACTGATGCAACGGCGCCTGTATCTATTGCCATTACCAACATTCAGAACATGTCCTGAGGATCTTCCTGTAATAACCCATCAGTGGGCTGCATACAAAGCCCCTCGTCCTTCCTTTCTCCCTTTCACTGACAGTAATCCCCCCTAGACGTGCTGCATGGCATTATCCCTAATACCCTCGTGACACGTCCAATGTACTAGCCCCTCTGACCCCAATCCGAACCGGTCCTGAGAACAGTGGCCACTGCCAAAAATGGAGGCTGAGATATCATGTACTCATTTCTCAATGAACGACCTTGTGCGTAGATCCCTCTTTATGGATATCCAAAGTGGTGCTTCAGGAAGTGAATTTGTTTATTTTGTATCAGTTAATAGTATCTATAGCAACCACATGAATGATCAGCAATCCTATACAAACAAGTGTATTGCATTGTTGTGTTCAGGGGCATTCAAATTTTCAAGGATATTTTTAGCAAGCATATTATCACTGAGACAGAATTACAATTTTATAAAATGACAGTATAGCAACAAGCATACAGGACGCAAAATGTGGATTACTTATTAATGTCAGCATTCAATGAAGAATGGAGGTGAAAGTCTATCTTGCTTTAGTTCCAGTGACATTTAAATTAAATGTCAATCACTCCCACACAGAATTCCATTGCAATTTCCAAGAACTGAGAGAGCAAGCGAGTAAACCAATAAATCCACAGGGAGAAAGTGGGAGTAAGAGAAGACCTCAAAGGTACAGGCAAGACGGGGAGGGTGTGCAAACCTAATTGCACAGATTATGTGAGAATGCAATTCCCTTGTCCCTCATGCGAGACACTGGTTTTGTCCCACTTGCAGCTGTGTCTTTCATTTTTCATTCCCTGATATGTCCTTTTTCCGCAGCCCACGTAATGAGAGCTCTCTTAGAGTATGACTCATCGCCCTTTACGACCTACTGTCATGATATCCACAAGTTACAAAGGCAAGTAAACTAATGATCTCTTTCGAATGAAACATCTTTAATACCACACAGAGAGTATATCACCCACCACAAGATGATGAGGATGATGATTTCTCATATGAAACAAGATGCCACTTAAAGCTGACAGGATTCTTTATAAAAGATGACAAACGTTCCATCAGGGAACCCTTTGTTAGCACGATTCCTTTAATAATAATAATAATAATAATAATAATAATAATAATAATACATATCTTTATTCATACACACAAGTGGTATAAAATGAACAGAAAAAAAATACATCAATAAAAAATTAAAAAAATTAAAACAAAAAAATAAAAAAATAAAAATCAAACAAACAAAACAAAAAATCAACAAAAATCATAGACACTCTTACATGTTTTCACATGGTGCATATATAATCCACAATATCGGAGAAGTGCTGGTGCATCCACAAATAGGGTTTCTTTCTTGGAAAATGTCTTTCATGTGAGGACATTTATGGTCGTATATCCAAATAATCATATGTGTGCACCATCTTTAATCCGGAGTGTTTTATTTCTTGTGAGGTTACACGATACTTTTATCTTTTTAGTCTTCGCTATAATACGAATTGCGTCCAATGGTAAAATTCAAAACCACAAAAAGGGAAGAAAAGGGATATGAATGTACAGTCACCCTATGCAACATGATTTCTACATAATCTGCATACTGAAGATGACATGACAAACTGGATCTAATGAAGCGCGCATTGCAGAGAGTAACATTGGAGATGTACTCCAATAAGCAATGTGAGATAATAGGGAGAAGGAATTAGCACTTTGTATGTGAGGGTCTTGTGCCATCCTCTATGATGCTACAATGATGGTCTTCATCGATCAGAATAAGCATAAAAAAGCGGAGTTATGATTGATAGCAGACGCAGATAATGGAGACCGATGTGAAAGCATTGAAGATAATTGAGGAGAATGGAAAATGGACACCAAATCAGAATCACCTACGCAATCTGCCAGCATCAGATTTCTCCCTTTCAACTGCATCTGCCTGAGCAGGTGTGCAGTTATGTTCGTTTGCCCCTTGATATATCGTCTCTCCTCTTTAAGTATATGCCTATATTTTGCAGACTGCAAAGTGATCTCTAGTTGTATAACACAATATTAATCATTGTGATTATCCTTGTTATAACTAGTGATTGGCGAATAATATATTATAGATGGTTTTCCAAACACCCTCGACTGATACTTCGAGCAGTAGATATTCGTCTTTAGTGATTATGTAGCCAAATATAGACCCACTCCTTTGCAGCCACACCCCGGCTTTAGCATAACGATTTAAATTTCTGACACCTGATTCGGCTAGATATAAAAATGATCATTATAGCGTTTTTAGTAATTAAGACCTCCAATGGTATTTCCAGTGAGTAGCTTGCTAATTAAAAGTGAATTCATTTATTCCTAGCATTTTATTAATTATTTGAGCATTGTGGTTATACATAGCTCATTACCTCTGGGCACTCCCTCGTACATAATGACCGTTATAATAATTCATGGTTCATTACCTCAATAACCCAATACCTGAGCATCTCAATAATAAGGGACTGTTTACAATGAATTCCATCAAAACTGTGGAAACATCAGCCACGCTGACTATGACAGGCGGTATGTGTTTAATGCATTAATTAAGTTATTGATTAACATTTTAGACATTTACCACATATGCAGATCCCATTTTAAATTTGACATGGAGAACATATTTAGATCTTAATATGGTAGGTTTAGATTAGAATTGATACCAGCAGTGCATTATTGTGACCAATATGGGGGAATGATTTTGATAGGCGTGCCAATTAATTATAACGCTAATTAGAAGTTCCAGTAAATATTTTGTTTGGCACCACCTCCATTATTGATTAGTGTGGCCTTAGGAAGGTGGGTATAGTACTTGCACATGTTGGTGGTTTATTAGCCATAAGCCACGGTACAATCAAGTCCAATTAGTGATTCACAATATTCGGATATCCGTTGCATTATTTTCATTTAAACCTGAAGCTTTAAATGATAGACAAAATTCGTTGAAGTCCAGAGTCCAAATTCGAAGCTTCGACCCTCACTAATAATAAGTTAATAACCCATCTCAACTTAGTGTATGTAGTATGCTTGTACTGTAGCTGATATACAATTATACACCTTGCAAATTGAATTAAAACACGATAGCATTCCTGCCATACCACTAAAGGACTGCGTTTAGTAAGAATTCGTTTATTGATAAATGGCAATTAATCATTTTACGGAAATGAACCACATCTCTCTGCATTTGATTATATCACCCAAAAAAAATCCACCAAGTAGAGCACAATCAATCTTCGTTTTCTGTCAATTTGGAATGACTGCGAAACATGATGTAATCACCGCGGAATGTTGCTTTTCGGTCTGTGTATTTGCTATCGTCGTTCTTGATTCAGACTCAGAGCTAGGAAATATATATTATTGGCTTTATAATTCCATTGATCGAATACAAGTGTACTGGACACTATATGTATGCATGTAGTTTCGTGTTTGTTGAGTCGTAAATTATGAGTGGAGTTACTCTCATTGGGCTTTCAATATTTAAGCTTCGAGGCAAGAAAAAGGGAGAATAATCAAGAGACCATCTGCCGTATACAAGCTATGCAGTGCAAATCTAGGTTTGCAATGTGTACAATTGTGTAATGTTTAAAGCATGCATTATTTTGTCGCAAGAATGGCTCTCGAAAATTATGTTTTCTTCAGTAGCAATGTGTAGACAGAACCATGCTCGGACGTTTAATCACAAACATAAGTTTTCATATCCTAATTTGATATGAAGCATGAAATACAGCAGCGTCGTATTCCTTCAGCTGTCGTAGCTCTTGAGTCTCCAAAGAATCGATGACATTCAATAATCCTTTTGGTCTACAGAAACATCTTGGATGAAGAATGTGCAAGATCGCCTTTTATGCCAGTGTCTGCGTGAACTCACATCCGTTGCTAAAATCCATCACTTCCCAATGGAATTGCAGTTTTAGCAATAAAACAACAGAACGAGAATGTCAGCCACAATATACGACGTGCTATTCTCAATGCTCTTCCACTTGAACGAACAGAAAAGCTCCTCTCCATCACTCTCTACTCTCTTTGTACTCTCTCCTTGGAGCACAGTGGTTCCCGTGTGACTTGGGTGCTATCCCGAGGTCGATTATCATGCCGCCTTTTTACGGCCTGCATTACAGAGATATCGCATGTAGTGTCATTCGTTTCTTTGAAAAACTGCCAAATAGAAAGCCTTTGGTTTCGAGAGCAAGTGGCGTAGGTGTTGATGTTTGCATTTTGAGGTGTGAGATAGCAATTGGATCAAAAGATATACTCAGTCTGGATAATTTCAGTTTGAAGATATCCATCCTGACGATGCGATAGCATAACCCCACACGAGTGAGATGCAAAGGGCAAAAGATGCACTGAGGCTGGTGGAACTTGTCACATATGTGTACATCAGTAGGGTTAACTCACTGAAATTCAACACTCCAGGGTGATATGGTTGGAGCTGTGCCTTGATTTACTCTCGTACATCAGGTCCACGTAATATTGTGTTTCTAATTCCATCCAAAGTGTATAGCTCCGTATCCCTTGCACAATAACAAATTCCTCGTCTGGCAGATGCTCTATTTTGTTCTGTCTTATGTCAGTTTTATAATCAAACAGGCTGTTGAAAGTCTGGGTATCAAAATCGGGACATTTGGATGATTTGTATGATCTGATATGAACCATTTGCCAGACTGACTTCACATTTGGTTGAAGATCTTCGTCTCTGTAAGTGGAAGAAGTTAGATAAGGGAACATCTTTGCCGATTGCTTATGTCAGTGCAATGATTGTTTCGCAGTTTCTGCTGTACGCACTCAGCTTTGTACTAAGACGCCCTGGGTTCCAAAGGTTCCACAGACCAATGAAGCAGCACAGATCCCTGGCGCATGCGCATTCAGCTATATTGTAGGGTTATTAATCCGAGAAAGATAAGTTTATCAAAGCTGACGAGTGAAACAGAAATATCAATCGAAGTAAACAGAAACGTTGTTGAATGATACTTTTTTGTTCCGGGATTTTGATCGACTAGTGATCATACAAATGTACCCCTCAATGAACCGAGCCAACTGGTCGATCTCTCTATTTTACTTGAGCATTATGGCAAGAAATGGAATACTCTGACGTCATAATAAAATTAACATTGCTATCAATGTTACCCGGAAAAGTGAAACTTCTTTTGTTTAGCTCTCATAGATCTTAAAGCATAAGGCACGCATAGCTCACTGAAACGTATTCCAAAAGTAATTGCATGCACACAAAACAAACGTATTGCCAATTAATGAGCCGACCACGGTAGCTAGTGATCAAACATAATACGATGTTTCCTTACCAGGATTCATCCGCAAGTTGCATCGTTGCAGCACAGTTGTCGGTCTATTGAATCCATTTAGTTGCTTGTTGTGCATTAAGGGACAAGAAATGTGATTTAGAGCTCAATAAGACTTTTGAAACATGCGATATTGTCCAAACACTTGCCGTATGCCACGTCTGTGTGACCCACATGTGTAGTAGCCCTGCCATCATCCTTAATCTTCCTGCATTAACCCTGCTGCTATTCCCGCTCCCTTTTTGCTGACCACCCTTCACAGTCATCCCCTCCCAAAGTCACTTGAACATGCTGCCTGGGATTATCCCTGACACCCTGCTGATCAATGTACTACTCCCACACCCCTGCCCGGATCCACCCAGAGGAAAGTACTCACTCCGAAGATTGCATCGTGATTTGTGAATTGTACTTTGTCCTTAATGAACGAGGCAGTCTTGTGCATAGATCCCTCTCATTGGACATCAAATGCGATGTATGGCATGAAATTGCTCAAAGAGATTGGCTCTGTATCAGTAAATAGGATCTAGCAATAGCATTCAAGATCAGCCAGCTGATAAGCATTAATTCTCTTCTCTTTTTACCCCTGTTTCAATATATAACAATGAAATTGAAGTTTAGTATTAGAACACTGGAATTACTGAAAAGGCATTCGCTCAGCATAATTCCATGCTTCTTTAATAAACATCTACGCCCTTTTTATCTTGCTGCGTGTTCGTTGCGTCTAAATTGGAAAGTTGACTTTTACCTTCAAGTACGAGGATTTAGGGTAAATGGTAGAGCACAATAAAGGTAGCGAGGGATGTGTAAAAAGGGCCTTACAAAGGCTTATGTGTCCATCCCTGGAACAACCTCATTCATCCTCCCTATCTACTTGTTTTCCTTGCATTCCCCATCCTCTCTTTTCTACCGTAAATCATATCCATGTTTTCTTTGTGCATTATTATTATGATTGATGATCGCCATCGGTCTGCCGCCGTATTGCACGCCATCAAAACTTCCAGCTTCTCTTATCGAGTGCGAAATTTTACAGTTTTAAAGTGTTCTGAGACATTCGATAGGAGAATCGCTGTGAGTTTCTTGTCTAGATTTTTTTAAACATATGGTGGCAGTCCCTCAGTGGAACCGTGTTGTTTTTAACGTCGTCATTTTTAATGGATTGTGGGTGTTCGGCCTGTGATTATATGGCTCCGTTTCACAAGCGTAAAATTATCTCTGTTATAAATTATAGCCACGATAATGAACTTCAATAAAGACATTATGCAAATAATCATCATTGATCAGAGCATTTCCAAGAAAGCGCCAGGATTTAGTCATTATTCTCACACGAAATAATACACGAATGTATTTTCGGGTGACATCATTGCAG